>JALJCO010007934.1:0-48803 GCA_023101725.1 Atherinomorus stipes | reverse complement strand
TACGACCCGGCTCAAGAGCCGTAACAAGAAGGGAGGACACAACGACAAATAAGTTTTAAACCCTTAAAACGGGCATTTATTTAAGAAGACCATGGCGGAGGATCCCAGCAGCAGGCCAGGCGCGATGGCGTGTGCCCAGCAGCTGCCAACAAAAGAGAGAGAGCCCCAGAAGGTCCTGGCGGAAGCCCTTATATAGCATCCGGGTCAGAGCTCCACCTGGACACCACCAGACCTCAAGAAAAGAACAAGAATATTAACAAAGGCCATCAAGCCGTTGGAAAGTCTGCTTATTTCCTATTTGCATGGAGACACATCTGTCAGGAAGATGCATGTGTGGGATGAGCAGCACAGCCAGGAGTTGCCAAACCTTCTCTCATTTCCTCATTTGGGCTTAGTTTAGATCTTCAGTATCCTCAGTATTATTAGTTGTAGAAACAAGCTCGTAACTTTGTTTTTGACTTGTTTCATGTGCGGCAACATTTGCTGTGAGTGGATGATGCAGAGTTAATGAAGTCCTTCAGGATTTGGCTCTTTTTTTCCTGATTGTTACCGCCTAAAATTCCTGATTTTGCAGCAGCTTTTGTGAAAAATTGCAATAAAGGTTGCTGTGTTTTTAGTGTGTTTTTCTTCTCTTTTTTTCTCCTAAAAGCAGTCGTGTACATCGGGGTCAAAGAAATGCTGATATTTTGTCATTAGAGTTGCAGTAATTGGATAAACTTCAAGGACCTGCAGAATTCATCAGAACTGGCTGAGTTTGCTTTAAAGACACACAACAGAACTTTAAGCAGTTTTCTCAGTGACCGCCCATCGGCAGCTAAACTAGCATCCATCCTGTATCGTACCTGTACTGTGATTCACTCGAGCCAGTAAAAGACAGTCTTATCTTGACTCTCGTTCTGTTGCTTCCTCTCTTTCTTTTCCTGTCTTCCTCCTGTAATGTTTCCTTATGTTACTTTACCGAATCCGACATGATGCGCGTTCAAAACACCCGCTGTGTTCATGTCTGGTTCTTATCCGTTCGATAGTAAGTGACCCAGTGCTTCAACTAATAGTCGGTTGCAACGTCACAGTCGCATCCTGGATGGGAATCTTACATATTGCAGTTTCTGAGTCCCGTGACGCCTCAGGGCAGTGACGGCTCGAAAATGCACATAATGAATGTTTGTGTGGCATCAAAGCAAGTCAGAAACGCGTATTTTTAAGGTCTAAAAGTTACGTCGTGTGTCTTTAATGGTTGCAAAACCACAAATATCAGGAGGCACTGAAGAAAACATTCTACAAAGCGGTGACAAGTGTGTAGAAAATTCTCAGGAAATTTTATATTACACGCAATAAAACGATGCAGAAATGAGCCAATAAAACCAGTGTTGTATAAAGTACCTAAAAGCCATACTTGAGTAAAAGTACCTTACTGGAAAATTACGAACGTAAAAGTGGAAGTCACCTGCTAGAATATTACTTGAGTAAAAGTAAAAACGTAGCTAGTATTTACTTTGTCACTATACAACACTGACTAAAACTTGAATTGATTGAGGGGCCGTTCATACGAAGGCGATTGCAGGTAAAAATGACAGAATATTTAATCGGAAGTGCCTTTCGTTCACACGGCAATAGCGTTATTCTGGGTTGAAGACACAAAAATCTGAAGATTCATTCCAAAGTGGAATTCCCGAAATTCTGCACGGCCCAAAATGCAAAAATGATGGTGGACCTGCTCACGCCATGCTCACATGGCATGCGCCCAGCGGATCTAAAGTAGATTTTCAGCATGCATGCGGACATGGTGGAGTTCTATCACAGCACCACCTACCGGCCTGCCGTACATATCCAATCGAATTCCACACACTCTTGCGTCCTCGTATGCACGCAGATTTCTTCATGACGATGCTTGTGTAAATGCGGATATGAAAATGAAGACGAGACGCCACTTTTGCGCCTTTTCTTCTAATCGTCGCCGTGTGAAAGTAGCCTGAGTTACAAGGCGAGACGCAGGTACACCTGGGCAGGTCACATATGAAATATTTCCTACATCATCTTTTCTGACCAATGGCTGTAGAATAAAAACTGCTTTCTTCTCGGATCTTTTAATAAACTCACAATTGTGTCTTTATTGGAGCAATTACACAGTTTTTCTTCATGTAATGAAATGAAAAAAGCTTCTGTTTATGTGGTAATTCCGTGATGTCATAAACTCAGAGTCGGTGACTCTGTTTCCTCTCTCTCCCCTGCAGGACCGCTTGTTCTTCGTGATGGAGTACGTTAACGGAGGCGACCTGATGTTTCAGATCCAACGATCGCGGAAGTTCGACGAGGCGCGGTCTCGTTTCTACGCCGCCGAGGTCACGTCTGCTCTGATGTTCCTGCACCGGCACGGAGTCGTTTACAGGTAACCACGGTCGTCATGGCAACGCCAAGGTCTCCCTCTTCAGGATTTCTGACCTGCCCCCCCCCCCCCTCCCTCTGACATACTGTGAAGCTTGAACATGATGCTTATTTGGTTTGGCGCTTCCAGCAGAGATACGCGTCTCCGTTTCAGGACGTATAGCAGAATTCTTGGAAAATGAAAATAAACATCAATGTAGAGAAGTTCTGTGCACTTTATTATTATCCAAAGTCTTGGTAAAGTGCACAGAGCTTCAATAATCTTCCTTCATCTTTTAAAAAGTGCAAACATTTCAGCTCTCACACGGAACAAACGTCATACTGAACAGGAAGCCCTGCTGCTCATTCACTTCTCTCTTTCCTGAACTGATGAGGTGAAGTGTGTGTTCATGCATCTCAGATATGAGTTCTGGTCTCAGTCATGGGAGTTTAGGCTGCAGTCTTCCTGTACTGATGTCTGCTGATTAGGGCTGCCACGATTAGTTGATTAATCCTCTAATCGTCGACTATTAAAATGGTGACTGATTTCATAATCGACTCGTTTATTGTTTTCAAACTTTTTTCCACTGTACCTTCTGCTGCCTTATCTGTCTTTCTGTCTGGTCATCTTTTCTAGGATTGTATATTGACATAAATCAACACACACACTACCAGTCAAAAGTTTGGACACATTTTTCCATTAGATTTAATGAGAAAGTGTCCAAACTTTTGACTGGGACAGTAAATTTGCTTCAGTTTTCATAAGCTCTGATTAGTCGACTAAATGTCAAAATAATCTGTGACTGATTACCAAAATAATGGTTTGTGGCAGCTCAGCTGCTGATGTCTGGTGTGGTCATGATTATATTTAGGAACTATGTTTTCTGACTTTAACTTATTTGAAAAATCCTTCTCTGATGGAAAAATAAACCAACTAATTTACAGTTTTACTGTACAGAGAAAACTTATAAAAACCGATGGTTTTATTGGAGTAAAGTACAGCAAGAACACCATATTACTGAATAAAAGAGAAACTTTTTGTGGTCGAAACATTAAACTTATGGGGGAATATGCAGACTTTGGTTTCATGTGAGTGAGTGAGGGAAAAACTCAGATATTGGTTAATTATGCAGGAAAAATCCTGCAGACCAATGTTTCCATGACTGCAGCACAATATGTTCAATTTCAATCATGATTATTAAACAATGATCCATCCTAATTTCCCTTAGACTGGACGACGTCACATCAGAATTTGCCAGATGAACCAGATTAGCTTCTAATCCCCATCCCTGGAGCTATCCCAGTGGCCTGAGCCTAATGCTTCCAGTCTGGAAGAAAATTAAATTCTTGAAACTCCTACTTGTGCCAACTAATGCAATTAGCAAGCATCCTCCCAACTGGAGGAAAAATGCCCGGATTGAGACAGCAGCACTTTATCCATCCCAACCTGAAGACCTGTTTTGATGACTTGTTTTGATGGCACAATAACATTTATTATGTAGATCAGTGGTTTTCAAACTGTGGGTTGGGACCCCCATGTGGGTCACATGAAAATTTTAGGGGGTTTCCAATTCATTGTGAAAAAAAAGAGCCTACATTTAAGAAATAAATTTGGGATTTGGGGGATTTTTTGGGCTATCAGTATTAAAGCAATACAACACCCTAACCCAGAATGTGCCATTTTCATATCATGGGGGTGACCGGCACTCGAAAAAAAAAAAAAAGGTCCATAAAAGTCCACAAAAACTTGTCAATATTCCTCCATACTGCTCGTCCAATGTAATCCAACTGTCCTGAGTGGGTAGCGTCCATAATTTACTTCAAACGACATCATTTAGTATATTTTTATAGCCTAAACAGTCGAACATCGTATTTCCCCGATGCGTGTTCATGCGAGTTCACAACACTATGGAAGCCGCGGCAGACCAAACCAGAAAGAAAGAAAAAAAAAAAGAAAGAAAAGCGCGCTCTCATCTGGTTTGGTCTGCCGCAGCTTCTGTAGTGTCATGAACTCGCATGGAAAATCCAAATTTATCATTATTCCAGTGAGAGAAGCTGACTTTGTGCATGTGGGTGTCTTGTCACACCATTGAACTGAACCTACATCTTCCCAGAAAACATTCATGCTGCGAGGATGGCCACAGGATCACCCATTAGATATATTCCACAATCAACTACTCAGTCGTCGTGTTGTCGTTGGTTTCTTGCTTAGTTACCACAATCTTCATGAATAAAACAAGAAAGCAGCTTTAATTCACCCATAACATAGCAGAAGGACCAGAGAACAATCCCGAACAGCTGAAATAAAGTGATTTCAGCTTTTAACCAAGTCACAGATGCAAACTCTGACAAGATTTGATTCCCAGTAAGAGGTTCCTAAGCCACTCTTCATGGTTTCTTATAAAATCCTTAGTTCACTCTCTGTTTTTCATGAATTCATGAGGAATTCTGAAGTAACCTTGATCAGTTTTGTGATTTGAATGGTTGGATCAGCCAAACGCATCCCAACATCAGGCGTTTTCCATCAGTCGGATCATTCTCTGTAAACCCCAGAGGTGGTTGGGGGTGTAAATCCCTGCAGATCAGCAGTTTGTGAAACCGTCTGTAACCATGTCTGAATGTGTTGAGCTGCTGATTGGCTGATTAGCTATTTGTGTTAATAAGCAGTTGAACAGGGGGAGCTGATAAAGCGGACTATGAGTTTACATTGTAAACATTCTAATAGGAACATGCAGCTTTAACCCTCCCCGCTCATAACGACTCATTAAAACTAATACACCTGCATTGAAAGTGGCCAGGTGAGTGAAATATTCTGGAACTTCAAAGGTGGGATAAATATGATGGAAGATGACAACTAAAAGTGAGTTTATATGATGTGAAATGATGCCAGGTCAGGTTTCAGACCTGCTGATGGTTCCACTCTTTCAGGAAATTGAGTGACAAACGAGCTAATCTTCACACAAAGAGATGTTTGTGTTCCGATGTTTACGGTGCGTTTTTGCGTTCAGCCACAATGAAACATATGTCTAAATATTTTCTGGGCTCTGAAGCTCGAAGCTTTTTGACCCTGGAAGTTGTCGGGGTGCGTGTGCGGGTTGGGATTACCTCAGTGTCCGTCTGCTTCAGGTATTATCTGTCTGTTTGGACCCTTCAGTCATAATATCATTGTCAACCGATAGCAAACACACAGCTGGCCCCACAAAAGCAGCACACAGCTCGAATCATAACACCATTGTGATGGATGGAGGCTCAGCGCAGCTTCGGGCTGTTTGCTCCAAAATATCTGCAAAAGAAGAAAAAGGGATTTCTTCTTTGTTGTTTTTCCTCGCATGAATGGGAAGTCTAATTAGGTGTTTGGATTTTCTCCTCATGCAACCCCAATGTTTTACTTAGATTTTGAAATTTCCCCATTTTAAAAATATGTGGGGATTTTTTTCAGATTGGTAAAATGTTGTAATTTCTAAGAATATCTCTCCTTTAGTAGTCCTCCTATCAATATTCATCCATTTAATATTCCTCCCTGTTTTTAGAAAAAAAAAGTTGTGTTTACAGGGCATGCTAAAGGCTCTTAAGCTCAGGTTTTGTAAATCTATTGTTTATTTTAATGATTGATTTTCATTTTTTTATTCATTAACTGTATTTTTATTCTTTATTTTCTATTGTAATAAACTAATGCACTCATAAGATAAGATATGGCACAAACACACAGACAGACGAGACAACTAGAAATTAAGGAGCAGGTATACATTAAATGGTTTAAAACAGGGGTCCCCAATCCTGGTCCTCAAGGACCGGTATCCTGCAGGTATTCCATGTCTCACTGCTGCAACACACCTGATTGAAATCATTGACTAATTAGCAGAGTTGTCCAGAGCTTGTCTGAGTCTGACTCTGGTGTGCTTCAGCAGGGAGACCTGGAAAACCAGCAGGATACCGGTCCTTGAGGACCGGGATTGGTGATCACTGGTTTAAAAGATTATAAAAGACGAGGTATGTTGGATACTGTTTTTTTTTTTTTGTTGTTGTTGTTGTTTGTTTGTTTTTTACTGATATCCGATATTGTCCAACTCTTAATTTTCAATATCCAGTATTAACCAATACTAATGTATGCAGACAACTGTGAGGTTTTGTTTCCCATATTTTGAGAGATGCAACTATATTCTGCTCCAAGAGCAAAGATCTCAAAATATCCTTAACTCAGCCAGAGGAGTTCATTTTGGACATCTGGCTGCCAGATATCAGATACTAGCAGGTATTGAATAACATGTAGCTACACTTACAATGTTTCTGACGACTTGGTAACTTAACCAACAACTTAAAACCAGACATATTATAAGCAGCTTCAAAGCAAGTAAGTCTGTAGCAGCAGCAGCTGCATCGTAGTCACATGACTCTGAAAGGAATGCTGGGATATGAAGTTCATCCACAGTAACGGAGACTTTTCTACTTGCTGGAGCAGTGCTTATGGAACAAGCTCTTGTAAAATTTCGTAAGCAAAATATCAGCCCGAAAAACTACTACCGATATTTTCGGATATCACATTTTAATGCCGATATCAGCCTATAATATTAGTAGGCTGATAACATTGGACATCCTTATAAAAGACATTTCAGCATTTGATATTAGAGATGTTGTGTATTGATGTCCATCATCAGTCTGTAAACAAAATTTCCCAATGAAAAAAGGTAGAAATAATTAATTCAAAACAAAACACTTAAATATCCCAGTTACATAATTATTGCATAATTATTCATCTATAAATCCTCATAGAAACAATTCAACAAACTTTATTCACCTTTCCTATATACAATTTTGGACATTCATTGGACTCCCGTCACAGGAAACCAGTCTTCCCAGAATGATACTGCCATCACCGTGCTTGACTGGAGGGAGGTCATCAGTTTCCTGATGATCAGTTCCTGGTCTCTTACGCTTATAAACTAAACTTAATGCTTTTTAAAAGGTTTTTCCTTCGTTTGTAACTAGAACAAAATGAGAAAACCACAGAATAGTTAAAAAATAAATCTGTGTCACTATGAAAAAAAAATATCTGAAATTGCTGCATAGGCAAAGCAACTCAGGGTTTTCACACAGGACCTATTTAGGTCAACCTAACTGAGTTTTGGGTCCGAACATGGCGCGACTGGGTCTGTGTGAACACGCCACTCGCGCTCATAGTCGATGTAACTCACCCGCTCTTGGACCGGCTGTACAGGGTGGTTTCGGAGCAGCTTGCGTTGATCTGGAATGTGGCACGAGTGATGTGTGAACACGCAGCAACTTTAGCTTGACAGAAATCCCAGATATTCCACCTTTTTTAACTAAATAGGTACCCGTAAGCAGCTGTGTTATTGGGATATCCTTCTTATTGACAGTGTTATACGACAAATAATGTGGTTACACGGCCTAACTGTAACGTTAAGTATCATCTTGCGTTTGCTAGCTACTAACCTATGGGGCATTCACAAACTCTGGACAAGTTACCAACAAGTAAAGAGCTTAGCAGGCTACATGTTACAAACACTCCTGTTTACAACTCACCGGTACATCATCTGCATATGGTTGCGATTTTGCGGCTCAAAAGATTCAGTCTGCACCTTGCTCTGGTTTGCCTGGAAATCCTCCGCCTCCAGTGCATGCTAACATCCACACGCAGCCGCACACAACACGCTCCATCATTCACGTGTGTTTTGTTTACAGCTCAGCCACGCTTATACCTTTTTCCAGCTGGAATGTCATTACTTCCATCTGGTTGCCATGGATACACAGCGCTCCAGGTTGTGTATCTGTTGCCTGTAGAGCGACTGCTGGTATGATGATTAAAAAGCAGATGTGAAACGGAGCCGTATTAGTTGATAATTGAAACATCGCATTCTTTTCATTGCTGCAGCAGAGCGTGGCTCGACCAACACGTGTGAAAACCACCTCAGTCCACGTTGTGGACATGTGACAGTTCCTCACCATTCTTCAGTGAAAATCCCCTCATTTTCAAAGCGGTCCAACCAGGACCTCCAGGCCAACAGTGGTGACACTGGTGTTGGCTACTGTGTTGTCTTATGTAGCATTATACTGCATAACTTGTTCTGATGCCTCATTGCTTGATATGATAACTGTTAGCAGGGTTAGCATAAGCATTAGACGTTACTTCACTGTTGCCATGTCAACAAATGTTATCCAGTTAGTCTTTTTCTTATTCCTTTGTCAGGGTGAAAAATATTCAAGAACATATCCTACATAGTCATTTAGCCAAAAAATATCAATACATGATTTGTGATCTGTATGACAGCCCTGCTGCTGGTTGTTCGGCTGTCATCACAGGAAGGAGTGGCACCACGCTGCTATGTAGCTGACCTCTCACGATCCCATCCAGGTCTCCATAAAGTCCCTTTGGATCTTCTTCCCCTGTTTATTGGCCACCTGTCTGACCTCAGTTTGATAGCCAGATCCCAGGATCTGGATTTGAGGATGACTTTGATTGTGGAAACCGACCACCCTCACCTGCCTACACAAGATTTTAGTGACTCAACCACCAACTGTAAGACCTCAGATAGATGCTCTGCACCTGAAAAGATGCCCAATGAAGCCAGTTGGAGGAATTGTGAGTGAACCCTGTTAATGTGTAAGCAGAAGGCACATAGGCAGGTTACGTTCTGAACCCCTCGGAGGTAGAAACCTGTGACTGTTTAACAAACAGCTCCATGTTTGTTTAACTGAAATTAAATATGCACATGTTAAAATGAGGTGTTACGATAACGAACTCTGCATATACATGAGATGTGCTTGTTTATCTGAGCGCAGCATGCACTCAGCTGTGTGCTCTGCACGTGTTGCTTCGATGTTGTTTCTCTCTTTACAATCCATGTGCCTCCCTTAAAAACCATGAATTGGGATGATCCCGACACACACAAACGATGAGGAACTTGATGCTGAAATTAAAGGGTGGTTACGTGTGATGAATTCCTCTTCTGCACGGCAGGCTCTTCCTGTAATTTCTCACTTTTGAATCAGCCTTTTGTCCTTTTTTTGTTGTTTTGTGTTCAGATTTTATTTCCTGCAATCAAACGTACACATGTTTCTCAGGACTTTTGCAGAGGCTTCATTTTCTTCAAGCTCATCAGCGGAGTGCATGTTGATTCATAGTGGCTGGAGCTGAAACGTCTTTAAACATTTTATGTCTTGGATTCTGGTTCTGTTGCACCACCGATGCCAGAGGGCTTTAATAAAGTCTCATTTGCTTTATCTGATCACAGTATTGCCAGGTATATTTTTCTTTGTTTGGGTCTCCAGACAGCACAAAGTATGACAACATCACCAGACTCAGATTAACAATCACAAGTTGGCCAAAACAAATCAAAGGCTGTCAAAGTAAATGCAATATTTTCAAGAGAGTTGTTTACCCCTCTACTCCAGCTGGTGGGGGAAAAAAAAAGCCAAACTCCAACTTTTTTCTGGTGTTTTGCAGCTTTGAGTGAATATGGCAGATTGAAGAACTTCAGATGTTCTTTATCTTAGATTTGTAACAGATTTGTGAGCTAAGAAAATCTTTGATTGCATTGTGTTTTGCCGCTTTTCATGGTTTGGGAACTGGATTTTTCAGAGGAATCAGTGTTCACTCATGTTGATTTCAGCTTCTACTCATGAACATTTTGAAAAGACTGTTAAGGGTCGTGCAGATGGTAGTGTATGTCTCTACAAAATTTCCTCCTCCCCGCGGTTACTCACGCCGTGCTGACTGAGGCTTTAAAGGCCACAACTATCCACCCATGGCCTCTATCCTTGGTTCGACTGAATTTAGCACAAAGTGGTGAACCGTGACCCAGCCTTGCTTGGAAAGACTCATTTTTGGTGGATGCTCGTTTTATACCCAATCCTGACACCCTTACCAGTCACAAGTTAATCTACTGATTGGAGAATCCTGCTTTATTAATAGTTTTAAGTCACATGACCAGCCGGGATGACCAGGCGCACCGACGCTGAGCAGACAGACTAGAGAATAATTGTTTACATCACCTGTCAGTTGCTGAGAAGGAAAGATCCAGAAATAAGTTGCAAGTGTTGGACAGTTGTGACCCGTATAGAGAAGCGACTGCTGTATACGAGCCGTTAAACATCACCACGTCCCTGCTGAGCCTGCATTCAGGGATATTTACATTTGTCTGGTTGAGAAGCGTCACCGTACACCGCTGCCAGAATGAAGGTACAAGAGCACCGACAGTTCTCACTAAAAACTACTATTCAAACAGAAATAGAATCATTTCCTCTCATTTTAACTTGTTACAACATCAGGTTTAGAAAGGATGGAGCGCTATGAAGACATAAATAAAAAGCATATAGGACCGGTATGCAGGAAAAGCAAAGAATATCATTCTAAATATCAGTGTTACATCTTGTATTTGTGCGATTCAGCTGAATATGAGTGTAACAGGATTTACACTAGAACAGCTAGTAGCTAACATCAACTCATACGGAACACGGTGGGGGGCTGGTCGCCTCCATATGACAACAAATCACACCAACACATATGTAAGATTTTATTTATTGCTAAAACTACGCTAACTATATACAGATGAATGTAGGTGACGGCTGACCATTGATGATGTGTTCGCTGATAATACATGTGGGTTAGGGGCTGGTGGAGGGGCTGCCACGGTTTGCTGTACCCGGGACTGAGGTGCATTAGTGCGCCCGATCGCTAAACAACCGTCTGGTATTTTCCAGCAGTGTAACTGTGTTTTTCAGGCTGGTTCTCAGCCTGCAGGCGGCGAGGGGGGCATTCCCTACAGGCCCTGACGTCACAAAATAACTATCAATAGACTTGTGCATCTTTCATTTTTCATTTGCATCTTTCCTTTTTTTTTGCTGTCATCAAACTTTTTAATTCGTTTCTACTTTGTACAATAAATTTGGTCCTGGTGGTGTGATTAGTCAGTGATGACACAGACATATTCCTTCTAAATAAAACTACATATTTAAGCTTATCTTGTCTTTTAGACAATTCCCAAACTTCTTAGGAAATGGAAATTATTGAAAACAGTTGGTTTTAAGAGCTTTGAATGTGTGACGTGTTCCCCACAAAGCTACAATTCATATCTAAAAGGTTAAACGATAAAACGCTTGCTACATGATGACTACTACAAAAGTACAATACAGTTTAACCTTTTAGACAGAAAATGAGCTTTTGAAAGATAACAGGCTTGCAGGTATAAAAGGAAATGTCAACAAACATATTTATGTAGAGAACAGGAGCATGGATTTGTTATCAGATATGTACATGAAGTGTGGAGAAAATAGAGGGAAATTAAATGTAAAAATGCATCATGAATAGAATGAAACTCAAGTTTCTGCATAGAAGTAAAGCAGAATTACAACATGAACAACTTTCCCAACGTTGGATATCAAATCAAATCTGCCTTTTTTGTTCTGAACTTTGTCTTGTTCTGTTGTTGTTTTGGTTACGTGATCCCAGACCAGCGGGTCCAGTCCTGCTGGTGCCTGCTGACCAGGACTCATTGTTTCACTCAGTTTATGTGACAATAGTTTTATTAATGAACGGGAGGTGTAATCATAAAATTTCAACAGTATAAGGAGGTCAGTCTGTCTTTTCTTTTTTTTTTCTTGGTGGAGGGGCGGGCACACAATGAAATCCAAATCAGTCACTGAGTTAAAAGCTAAAAGCTCTGAGCTTTATTGTTTTGTCTTTTTTTTTTTTTTTTTTTTTTTACCTTTGGCCTCATAATCATGTTCTTAAAACAGAACTCCACCCTGAAACCGTCTCAGAGTATCAAGTGTTTCATGAGCAGTGAAAGGGAGCTGATAAATATTGGTTATAAAAGCGTAGATGTTCATTTAGGGTGGAAATCTCATGTGATTTTAAAAAAGTTTCAGCCAGAGCTGAACTGTTCATGGACTCTTTGTCGTATTTTTGCTCTAAACTGATACATTTTCCCAGTTTAGTAGAATGTTTTGCTACTATCATGTCGTAAGAGGTGCGTACAGGACTGTACCATAGTCTGTCTGGAAAAAGAAAAAGGCTGTGAACATGACATCTTTGTAGATGAACCCAAGAGATCTCTATGGTCCTCGTGGCAACTGTCCTGCAGGTTTGAGTTGTTTCTCTGCTCCAGCACACCTGACTTGGATCAATGAGTCATTTACAGGCTGGCGCAGAGCTTTTCATTAAATGCAGTAAAGTAAGGAAATATCTAATACCTGCAGGATACTGTAGCTGCTCACAAGGACTGGAGTTAGAGATCCCTGATGTACGGTGTGCCCATGACGGCACTAAAACATAAACCAGCTAAAATCTCAGATCTTGCTTTTACAGTGTTTGTGTCTTCTAATCTGGAGGATGCACCATCCTGTTACCTCTGTACACAGAAAAAAAAAAAAAAAAGGTCTTTTTGCATCTTTTCACTTTTCTCTTTTACATACTTGATATAACAATGTTTGTAACAGTTACTGATCTTGTAACAACAGTAAAACTTGAACCAGTAATGGCAAAACAAACACTTTTGTGATTACCAAACTAAGTGGTAGAGATGGCTCAGGCAGGTTTATTTCCACAAATTTCTAATTTAAAATTTGCAGGCAATTAAAGGGTTAATGAGCTATAACACAGAGTACAGTATTTGTGAATCCTTTCAGAAGGCATTCCTGAGCACACGTCGTGATTTCCACCTCATAATGACATTTTCAAAGCAGAGTTGATTGAAGGCTTGAACAGAGGAGCCACACTTGTCCAGGTTATACAGAGATTTCTTCACAATCCTTTAACTGGGTTGAATTCAGTGAAATGATACAGTTTAAAAGCTGCAGTGTGATTTTTTATTTTCACTCTAGGACTGTTTGGTGCAGCATAGCTGAAGGAGCCTCTGACAGAACACACAGCGTGTGCAGTGTTGTCCATTATTATCGCTGTTATTTCACTTTTTAACTATTCCATCTTGTATTTTATTGTTTTATTGTGTTAAAATTGTTGACATTATTTGCAGATTATGAACTCTCCAGAATTCTTTCTAACTTGACACCCAGAAAAATCCTTTTTAAATGACAAAGCAGGTTTTTTGTTTGTTTGTTTGTTTTAGGTTTTTTGTGAAGCATTTTATTTATTCATATGTTTATGTGCAGACAGATTTTAGATGAAATGGGGAAATCTACAAGTGACGGTGATTAGAATTATTTTTTCTCCTTTTTTTTAAAAAAAATCTCATCAGCTCAGTTTTATTTCTCCTAATTTTCCCTTTAGTTTCCTCCATACAGACTTCCCCGCTTGTGTCTCTCGGAGGCTGCTGGCCCGTTCAGGCTCACCTCCTGCAGGATTTAGTTTCAGTTTTGAGGTCCTAAACGGACTGACTGCTGTTGGCGTTCTGAAGCAGGGAGATTAATGGTTCAGCCTTTCAACAGTGTTTTCTCAGTCACGCTGTTTTGATAGTGAATATTACTCTGTCAGGTTTGCCAGAGACAACACAAACGCGGCGTGTTAATTCATGATGGCTCACATGAGCGAGCTACCTGATCCTGTCGCTCTCTCACTGCCCCTCTCCACTTATGTCTCTCGTCCCTGACCCACTTTGTTGTCCAGAGGAAGATGAACAACAAGTGTTTTGGGAACATTATGTCCTGACTTTCTCTCTCTCTCTCTCTCTCTCTACGCTCTTCCTCTCCGCCCCTCCCTCCTCCAGCGCTCCTCTGATGCTTGTCTTTCCTCCCGCCAGCCCCCTCATCAGCGCTGCCGCCACCACCAGCCTTCCCCTCTGCATAGAAACAGGAGCGTAGCACGTGTTCCCCCCTCTCTGGCTTTGCTATGTAACCAAACGCAGCCTTAGGTGATGTTTGGAGGTGATACAGTTTTGCAGAGCAGGTTGAGACTGGTTTGGGGGCAGATATAAGTCTGGATCAACACATATACACACACAGATGTTGTTGCTAAGGTAGCTTGTCTAACCTCAAAATGCGTTTAGACCTGAGCAAAATGTGTGTGTGCATTCGCATTTAATCACATTCTTTTTTAATGTTTATTCTGTCTTGTAATTCAATTTTAGTCTTTAAGTTTGTATTTGTACAGCTGCTTTATATTTGAATATTAATCAGATTTTTATCCATAATTATAGCGACCAAAGACTATGAATGTCTTCTGGCACAACTGTTTCTGTCTAAAACTTATGTTAGGTATAAGAGCTTTGTCTAAGAATAAGGAGTAATTATAACATATGAAAGGTATGTTTCAAAATAAAATATTCATAAAAAAGTGAAGTGTTTTTTTTAGAAAAAGTTGAGTTAGCCATTGTCTTCAACTTTGTGAGTAATACTGCTGTACTAGTTACCACAGCTTTTAACCTGTAATACATCAGTTTGTTATTACTGAAGTTTTATATAAGACTTAAATAGGGGGGGGGGGGGGAGACAACATCAACTGTTAGTTGTTGCTTCTCCTAATTTTAATTAAAAGGGAAGTTTATTGAATAGTGAATAGTTTATTGATTTTAATATCTTCCCACTCTGATCTGGCTCTCACGCCTTGATCCCATATCCAGTAGATAAATATACCAGTTACAACAGCTTACAAGTGTTTGTGTATTTGACCAGATGTGTGTTTGGAACATTTGGTCATCCAGAAGAAGCAACGGGTGGATGGGAGGATGAGGGTAAGGGAGATGGAGACAGGGTTAGCTGTCACAGAGCAGAGGGGCTGCCGTTGAGGACGTCATGGAAAAATCACTCAAGATCACCATGAAACACAGGAAGTGCTCTCAATCCAGCCTGATTGCCTCGTATGTGTGTGTATGTGTGTGCTACTAAACGTGTGTGCTGCTAAACGTGTGTGTGCTACTGAACATGTGTGTGGCTACTGAACGTGTATGTGAACTACTGAACATGGGTGTGTGCTACTGAACATGTGTGTTACTAAATATGTGTTTGCTACTTGTGTGTGCTTCTAAAAATGTGTGTGCTACTGATGTGGGTGCTACTAAAAATGTGTGTGCTACTAAATATGTGTTTGCTACTTGTGTGTGCTTCTAAAAATGTGTGTGCTACTGAATGTGTGTGCTACCAAGAATATGTGTGCTACTAAAGATGAGTTTGCCACTTGTGAGCTACTAAATATGTGTGTGTGCTACTAAAAATGTGTCTTACTAAATGACTGTGCGCTATTTGTATGTGCTACTAAATGTTTGTGCTCCTAAAAATCTTTGCGCTATTAAATATGTGTGCTACTTGTGTGCACTTACAAATATGTGTGTGCTACTAAATGCGTGTGTTTCTAAAAATGAGTGATACTAAATGTCTGTGCGCTACCTGTGTGTGCTACTAAATATGTGTGTGCTACTAAATGTGTGTGCTACTAAAAATGTGTGTGCTACTAAATGTGTGTGCTACCAAATTTGTGTGTGCTACTACAATTGAATTGAATTGAAATATATGTGCTACTAAAAATGTGTGTGCTACTAAATGCGTGTGCTACTAAATATGTGTGTGTGCTACAAAATGTGTGTGCGACTAAAAATGTGTGTGTGTCACTTTGTGTGCTATTAAATGTGTGCATGCTGCTTTGTGGGCTACTGAACACATATGTGCCAATCAACGAAATCTGACACAGTTGATGAAAAATGCCTCAGAAACATGGACCGGCAGACACTTTTCCACCAGGCATTCACAGTCCTATTCACACTCACTTGTTACAAGATGTGGAGTTACCCACTTCACTCCATCCCATCTTATTTCTTTTAGATCAATCATGCTGTGTTACCCCTGAAGCATGTTTTGACCATATGACAGCATGAGAGCTCACACTAGCACACACAGCAAGCTAGGTTCACACTAACTAACACCAGACTTATAGTTCCCCATTAACAGCTGTTCTTTTTTGACTGCTTTTAACCAAATTTGCTTGCAAATTTACTGCTAAAGGTGCATTTAATGCCAAACTTTTTTTTTAAATTTCTGACTGGAAAAAGAAAAACTTATTGGCAGTTAAGGTATAAAACATTTCATGAAAAGTGATAGGGTTGTTTGGAGTATTGGCTGTAACTTCACACACCCAAACATCTCATATGACACAGAAAAAAAATCCTTTTTCACATGTTCTCTTTAACATTGTTGCTTTAAAGCTGCTGTAGCTTGCCTGAGTCCATACGGTACACACTGTATGTTTGGCATCAGTTTGTTTCATCAAGGTTTTTACAGGTTAAACCACTTCTACAAGTTTGTTGCAGAAGCATGAAGTTTGTATGTGACCGTGTTAAGGGCGGTGGTTGTGATGACTGGCAACATAGTATTCATTAGAGAGCTAAAAAAAAAAAAAAAACAGATGCTCACAGTATTATTCACTATTCATGATAAAAAGATTTAGTTGAACATGTATTTATCAACATCATAATCCCATTATGTGCAGTTATATCAGTGAAAAGCATGAAGGCTAAAGTACAGTAGATGACAGTGAAATTGTTGCAGAGAACGGATATCACTAAAGGAAACATCAGATAAACTTTTCACATTTTCAGAAAAACTTGACTGATTATTCGCTTGTGTTGATGCCTTCATCATATCCCACAAAACATTTTCACATAAATAAATATCATTCTATTAGCTCTGCCTAACACCTGCAGCCACTTAATATTGAATGTTCCCTCGGCGAAGTGATGTGTAATCCAAAGATTAACGTCAGCAGCCATCTAAATTCAGCCTCTAATGCATTAAATTCGTACGCCGGTTTGTTGGCTTGCTGCAGGCCTGCAATTTAATGTTCTGGGAGTCGCCCGGAGGGGAGAAATGCAAGCAGGCGGCCAGGGGGGTCAGCGGTCCAATCTGTCGTCTGGGGAGATGCAGAACAAGCGCTGCTCTTTCCAATGTCAATGTGCCTTTTAGCAAGGCACCTCCCCAGCTGCTCTGCAGCACAAGACTGCGGTTGTTCTGGGCAGCAGAGTGGTGGGAGTTTTTGATTCCATGCAGAGTTCAGAAAAATGAAAGCAAACATGTTTCAGCAAAGAGCTGCATGAAAACACTGAGATGTAAAATGAATGTAAGAACACTTTAACGTACTTCGCCCAAACCGCATGCACCTTTGGGAACGTAAGTTCAAAACATAACGTTTGGTTATTAATAAGCCTAAAAACATTAGGAAAAAATGCAGATTATTGATCAGTATTTGCTGTAACCTGATTCTGACCCGGATCAACGTACAGTATTAATAAAAAAATTTGGTTCAAAGCCAGCTGTCAAGCCTCACTGCATCTGACATGACGTGATATGATGTGTGAGACCCGAGGTGCATTAACATACCATGGATGGTTTACTTTGTACAAAATGCAGATACCTGCCTTAACTGACCTGCAGATAACATGAACATCACACAAGGAGGTGTCACACAGACGAAGTAATGTACTGTAGGCTGCCGCCCGAGGCCAAACTGTCACATTCAGGTTTTGTTTTTCATGTGATTTACTTTCAAAATCTGCTTCACGACTGTGTCATCACTCATTTCTTTTTGTTCTTCCAGAAAAGTTAGGAGCTCAATATGAAGTCATAAAGACTTTGCAGCAGTAAGTGAATGCTTGCAAATAACTGTAGAGTTCATATCATCTTATCTACTTTCCTGAGGCTGCAACAGTCTAAGACAGGAAGCTGTCTCCTCTGATTGGACAGTTTGATTTGTCATTATCCAATCAAACAGGGGTGCAAAGACAGAGGCAAAAATTTGGTGCAGAGACAAATGTACACAACAAAAAGGGCTCACAAGAAAGAGAGACAAATGCTCAAGTAGTTACAATATTTGTTTTTGAAAAAGTAAAAGAACAAACATCTGAACAGTTACAAGAAATGTCACATCGGATCACAGTGAACAAATTAGAGATTTTTAAACAGTGTCTGTGGTCGAAACCCAACCAGTTTGTTAAATGGTGAAATAAAGAGTGAGCTTAGCTGTTATAAAACTAGATTTCACAGACATATTTTACTGAAAGTATGTGTTCATATTTTCATTATTAAATATATATGTAAAT
Source organism: Atherinomorus stipes (assembly GCA_023101725.1). Classification (NCBI taxonomy): domain Eukaryota; kingdom Metazoa; phylum Chordata; class Actinopteri; order Atheriniformes; family Atherinidae; genus Atherinomorus; species Atherinomorus stipes. The sequence continues at coordinate 30,444 of JALJCO010007934.1, read as the reverse complement.
CTGTATACTATCGATTTCTGCAGTAAATGTAGATTATAAAACAATTCGTGAGCATTTGTCTGTTTTTCTTTTAGTGTTTAGAACGTTAGTCAGACATCATCATCTGCAACTTCATATTCCTGCATCCGTGAACAGTTCTATGAAAATTTCTATTCTTTCTTTACAAATACTTTTTTACAGCCATGCAAATCTTTTCCTACACATTTGCAAGCTTTATTTCCTCAGGCTTTTTTTTTTGTGACAAAGCTTGATCTACATATGAAGAGTTTATTTGCAAAAGCAGTTAATTCCATTTTTTCTAAATGGTGTTTGTCTGTTTTTGCAAATAAACTCTTCATATACAAACTCTGAAATTATTTGCAAACTAATTTCTATCTGCAGTATATTTATGACTGTATTAACTTAATAGAGAATGCAGCAATTTATTGTAGCATGCAACATAATAGCAACAGCAACAAGTATACATTTTATTTAAAAGAGCTTTATCGAAACATCCAAGGTCACTGTAAAAAGACATAAGTACATAAAAGCAATAATACAAGTAAAACCATCATGTAAATGATATAAACCTACAACCAACATCTGCAAACACAAATGTAAACACACCATGTGAGGCAGAGAGTTTCTCAAATGAAAAGGAGCTTAAAGGGGAATATTTGGTCTGAACAACTTTATTCTTCTACACTGACTGAACCCTCTGAGACAAGCTGCTCAGCAGCTTCTTTCTGCAGGAGCAGTTCTCAAGGATCCTTGAAGGACTTTCCAAAGTTATTCTCTGAATGTTTCTGCCTTTTGTTCCATTTTCTGTCCAGATGATCACACACTGCTTTAATAATGTTGAAGTCCTGTCCCTCTATCAGACCTGCTGAGGGGGGGGGCCTTTGGTCCGCCCCCCACCAGGTTCTGGGGAGGATCCATCCCTCTATCAGACCTGCTGAGATCCAGGTTCTGGGGAGGATCCGTCCCTCCATCAGACCTGCTGGGACCAGGTTCTGGGGAGGATCCATCCCTCCGTCAGTCCCAGTTCCACTGATCTTCAGTCCAGTTCTTGGGTCATGTGACATACCTCAGCCTTTTCTTTCGGTTTCACTCCCTTAACGACATGTTTCCATGGAGACCATTTCTGATGAGGCTTCAGCCAACAGTAGATGGAACATCTGGAGATCCATGATCATCTCTTGGGTCCTGGTTCACATTTTTGCTTATTTAGTCCGAAGCGGCATCACTTTCAGATGCTGTAGAAAGAAATAAAGAGAAAAATGCCTGAAAAACGGGTTCTTTGAAAAGTTGTTTGTTCTGTGAGTTTGGACCCTTTTTATGCTTGAATGATTCATAGTTTAGTGTGACTGCGTTGACAAAGGAACACTCATTGCTCTGAAAATGGTCAGGAACAAGGACCAGAGGTGGGAAATCCACGTTCCAACCAGACACTAAACCAGATGAATTAAATCAGCACAGCTCGTCTGCAGGCAGATAAGCCTGTTAGTGAAAACATGTACATCTAAATGTACATACAGGCAGATCCAGAAACCTGGCAGGGTTTTTACTCTGTGGTACATGGATTCCTCACCTCTGACACAGACTGAAAATGAGACTGAAAAACTGTCCAAAGAAACATCTTCAGAAATCTGGAGAGCCAAATATAGAGAAATGAAGAGGTGGGCCACTGTAGGTGTGATTTTATCAGGATCAATAACGGAATTCGATTCAGAAAACGGGAATGATATTTGTAAAACAGATTTGGGTTACTGTTCATCCGCATATTTTTGGTTTTGGTTTGTTTTTATGAAAAAAGGCTGATCAAAGCCAAACGTGATGGGACAGAAAAGAGCAAACTTTCCACCAGCCAATCGCAGCAGCTCAAACACTGTTGTGAAACAGGTCTTTTTTTGGAGGGGGGGGGGGCATACAGAAACAGAACACTTGCATAAGCTGTGGACTTCAGAAGCACGCATGCTCCATCTCCTCTCCGGCTTGTCAGGACGGCTGTATTTTCTGAAAACACCTCGGGCTGAATGGCTGCAGCGGCTGCATGGAGGAGATGTTGACATTTTTCTTGCAATCAACCATCAAACTGAGAGCAGCTGCATTCATGAGCGTCCCCGTCCTCTGTCAACACGGCAGCTCTTATCTCAGACGGCTCTCTGTCTCTTTCTTGTCGTGTCGTTCCACCCTCAACTTTCTCTTTTCGCCCCTTCCCATCCTCCCGCTCAATGTTTCACCTTGTAGTAGCGAAAGCCCCCTGTGGGATTTGGATATGTTTCAGGTAGTAATTACACTAAATTCCATCCTTCTCTCAAACATGTGGTGTTTAATGAGAAGCATCCATCACATAACGAGATCTGGATCTGGATTAAACAGAAACATTCAGGGTAAATAAAGAGTTCATGCAGCCATGTCTTCAAAACCTCCTCTCTTCTTTTTTATATGTAACAATGACACTTTTTTTGTACATGTGGGGCAAAGATTCTCATATTTGCGCTTCCTTTTCCCTTCTCCACCTGTCTGCTCTGCAGAGACCTGAAGCTGGACAACATTCTGCTGGATGCAGATGGTCACTGCAAGCTGGCCGACTTTGGGATGTGCAAGGAAGGAATCCTCAACGGGGTCACCACGACCACTTTCTGTGGGACGCCCGATTATATCGCACCAGAGGTAACCAGCAAAATGCACTGGTACACAGGCCACACTGAGTCAGGGCAGGAAAACCTCTAAAACCTGCAGCATAGTGACTCTGGGGGACCAGGACTGGACATCCCCGATATACTGTAGATGAACTGACTGGAACCCTGCATGCACACTCACACACAGTTTTTTGCATGCTACACTCCAAAAAGTGAAACTTTCCATGTTCACTAGAGAGTTGGATGTTATTTTAATACAATAATTTCACGTTTCCAAGGTAAAAAGTAGTTAAGTCATGTACTTTTTTTCACCTTTATTTATACAGGTTGTCTCAATTAGATCCAATATCTCATTTGCAAGAGAGACCTGTTTTGATAAAAACAAACAAAATTAGAAAAACACTACAACAAAACAAGCAATTAAGAGTCTCTCATATTTTGAGAAATATAACTATAATCTGCTCTGAGAGCAAAGATCCCAAAATGTCCTTAACTCAGCCAGAGGAGTTCATTTTGGACATCTGGCTGCCATATATCAGATACTAGCAGCTATTAGCAACATGTGGCTAATTATCATGTTTCTGACAACTTGTTAACTTAACCAGCAACTTAAAACCAGACATATTATAAGCAGCTTCAAAGCAAGTCAGTCTGTAGCAGCAGCAGCTGCACCGTAGTCACATGACTCTGAAAGGAATGCTGGGATATGAAGTTCTTTCACAATAACAGGGACTTTTATACATGCTGGACTGCTGCTAATGGAACAAGATCTCGCAAGATTTTGTTACAGAAAAATAAAAATCTCACTAGATTTTACTTACGAAATCTTGCTAGATTTTGTTTTTAAAAAATATTGGTAAAAAAAAAATGATACCGATATTTTCCGATATCACATTTTAATGCCAATATCTGACATTCCTAGTGCTAATGGAAGCTAATTTATGAGACATAGTGATTACCAGTTTGGTTATTTTCAGCAATATTTAATGACAATTGTTTTCAAGCAGACTTCTTATGCAGTGTTAGCTGGCTAACATGCAGGTGGGGAAACATTTTCTGTGAAAAAACAATTTTTTTTTCCATCTGATCAAAAGACTCTTATAGAATTAGACAGATTAGTTGGACTAACTTCATTTCCATGAGTTGAATTAAGTCATTTTATATACATATTATTGTATCACCACATAATTAGTTGGATTATTGCTGTTGAATTAAGCTGGAACCAAATATAGTCCTTAAAAAAAACACCTGAATTAACTTGGACTTTTTTTTTTCTAACTGAAACAGCTTAAATAAACTGAACTGTATCAACTGAATTGAATCATTAGTTATTTATAGGTATATAGGTTGGTTTTGACTCAAGTCCATTAAGCTAGAATAGTTGTGTAGTTAAAATAAAACAAATGAATCTTGTGAAATCTTTTCTAAGATTTTTTTATGGTCCTTTAAATGTTTCCCTTTTGTGAGGGTTTATTTCGAGTCATCTGTGACAAATCTTTTCATGCAGCAACATGGCATTGGTCAGCCTTGACATGTCAGATGTTGGGAGCAGATGGTGGACCCCTGCAGACTGGTGTAGATTTCTATTTCTATTTCTATTTATTTATAGGATAAACCCCTTGAGATGTACCATCTCGTTTTCAAGGGGGTCCCCAATATTTTCCAGCAAAGAAATGCTGGAAATGAAATGCTGCAGATGAAGTTCACAGATGAAGTGTTTTTTTCCTTTCTGTTGTCAGTCAGCAACAATAGATATAAACAAAAACTGGACCTTGACACCCCAACATAGCCCATCAGATAAATATATTGTACCTTGAGTTCATATTACCGAATATCTTTTCTTGTCTTCAAAGCACGCACAAGCATCTCATTGATAGAAATGGTAGAAAGTTTTAGAAAACATGTTTCTTAACCAGATGCTTTCAGTGTTTTGTGTTTCTCTGTGTGTGATAAGATCCTCCAGGAACTGGATTATGGTCCATCAGTGGACTGGTGGGCTTTGGGGGTACTGATGTACGAGATGATGGCAGGACAGCCGCCATTTGAAGCCGACAATGAAGACGACCTGTTTGAGTCCATCCTCCACGATGACGTCCTCTATCCAGTCTGGCTCAGCAAGGAGGCCGTGTCCATCCTGCGAGCGGTTTGTGTTCCAACATCCTTTCTGCTAGTTTCACAATGTTTCAGGGTCTCAAACCTCAAAAAGCCTCTTTAGACCTTTTTCTAAGAAGGCAGCACCAGCCATGGTTCAACGCGCAATTTCCTGGTTCATTAAATCCAGAAAAGTACGACCTCATCACCAAACCAGAAATATGACTTTATATCAGCTGCAACTCACACCAGTTTTTACAGTGCATGCAGAAGTACATCGCACTATGTTGGAGTGAGCCCTCCGTTAGATTTGTTTTGTTAATCTAAAAAGTTGCTCAACATCATGAAATCTGAGGTTGCATAAATAAAGTTGAACTTGAATTTAAGGCCCATTATAGTTGTCAAACTGTGTCCCGCAGTGGAATTACATTTAGCCTGTGAGGCAATAGATGAGTTTCCGAGCAATGTCATAGATGCGCGCACAACCCGGGTGCAAGAAAACACAGGAAAACATTGTTGAACTATGAGAAGACGTGTGTGTTTACATGCAAGACTCCACTTTTTTTTCAGAATTTGTTTATTAGTCAGACGCTTGATTTCCAGCGTCTTGAGGCCCCTGATGCGCGTCAAGGGAGGTCCAGCCAGTGCGCGCTCGTCAACTCGAGCCCCTCCGTTTTCTTTTTCCTTTCACCGTCTGTCTACCATGGCAGATGCAGGAGAGAGAGCGGCTCGACTTTATGTGATAAACAAAGCTAGGGAACATTGTCGTCGGGCGTCTCTGCTCTGTGTCTAGTTTACCAGATGATTCCAGGTGTTCTGACTTTGATGAGTTTCATCATTTACTCCAGGAGCTGTGCGCTGATGAAGGGCGCTTCCAGCTGTCTGATCCAGCCCAGTTAACGTCCCGCTGTCCCGATGAAGAGCAGCATTATAAGCCCAGTACATCCCATCAGCACAGCAGGTCATCAAACCGCCGTTCAGAAACCGGGACCGGATGCAGATCACAGTTTATCCTCTGTCTTTAGAGAGAGAGGAGATTCCCCTGGTTCTTCTGGGTGTTTTCCGTCCTGTCATAAAATGTGTCTGTGTCATGACATTGAGTCGCTCTGATTGGTTGACGCCCCACGTCAAGACGCCAAAGTTCAGACTTTCCAACTTGCTGCCCGTGGCACGTCAAATGCTCAAAATCTCAGAACTCGACACGCGAAACGCGTCTAGATGCACCGCGCCCAACGCGCGTAATGCGCCACAGGGTTTTCAACGCCTACTCAACGCGCATCGGCCATTGACTTTGCATGTTAACCTGACGCCCCATTGCGTTTGGTGTGTACGCACCATTACATAGGGGCCGGTCACACTTGGCATGGTTGGAGTATATCCCAGGTACAAACACCGGGGGTGGGGGGGGTGGTATCGTGCTTCATGTTTAAACTTCAGTGTGGCCAATGGCCACGGCACGGTGCCCAGGCCCACCTCCAGAGGCGGTCTGCAACGGTTGCTGGCACAGAACGATTGCGTTATTCACCCACGTGACGAAGATGTAGTGACACCGCCAGCATAGAAGCCCTGTCCCTGCTAGAAAACGTGAAGACAACGAGAAACAGCATGTCTTCAAAAGCATGATGAGCAGCTCTTGTTGCAGTCTTTAGCTCAGCAGCTACACAAGCTCGCCATCAGGCAGTTGTCCAAAAACTGTGAAGGTACAAAGCTTTATCAGCATGAATGGGTGGATGTCAAACAACACAAGTGACTATTAGCGCCACCCGCTGGACTGGAGTGAAGCAGGCGCTGTCACCGACGCAAATACAGTCACATGATGTGGAGGCACACTGGCACGTTTCCAACTTTGCAAGTGTGACCAGACGCTGTTTGTACCAGACTTTTGACATCCAGTGAGTTGAAAAGGGATTAAACCAATCGTGCCAAGTGTGACCCTGCCCATACTGCTGTTTCTGAGCCCGGGGACGCCTCTGGGCAGTGACGGCTCGGAAATGCGCATAATGAATGTTGGTGTGCCATCAAAACGAGTCAGAAATGCAGATTTTTAAGGTCTAAAAGTTACGTTGTGTGTCTTTAAAAAGTACACGCACCATTAAAATAGTGTAATGAGTGGGTAAGCTGACTGTGGTAAGATGGCCGCCAGTGTGGACGTTAAACTCTATTGGTCAACAGCAGGGCGCCAAATCTAGTGTTTATTTATGGATATCTCTGTTTTAGTTGTACCCCCGTAAACCGCAGTGTCGAGCAGTCTGGCTGATAGGTGCCCTGTGAAAGAAAAAAAAACAACAGAAGAAGAGGCCGTGGTGTATTTAATGGCCAAACACACCACCTCTATCTGCTGTGCTGCCTCCTTGTGTCTCTTTCTGAGAATGAACCCATCATCCAGCCCTGGCTGGGTCAGCATGTCAGATTTATATGGCAGCAGCACCTTTATTAACTTTAATGGAAATATTAAAACAGCTGGATGACAACAAACTGTTTGTCTGAGGACATCAGTGGAACATTAACTGGAGCTGGAGCTCTGGTTCCAGTCCCGGCCTGTGGTGGTCCCTCGCTGCCCTCTTTCCTCTCACGTACTGTTCAGATAAAAACCACTCATTCTAAAAAGACTCGAAGCTCGCCGTGACCCAACGATGTGATTCTGCAGTGACTCTCCGGCCTGTTTAAAGTCAGGTCTTGGAAAGTTTCAGAGTTGAACCAGTTCCAAACTGGCACCAGTACCAGAGTCCTTTGTTCTCCAGCCCTTTCAGACCTGCGGGTCACCACTGGTTGAAAATAGTCTGCAGACCACGTTAGTCCTGTTCTCTGCGTTTGTCACATGCGAGTGAAGATTTGTTTTCTCTCAGTGTTGCTGTGTTTCCTGCTGGAAGGACACGAGACAATCCCTCTCTTTTACTTCAGTTTTGTTGTGTTTCATTGTGTGTGTGTGTGTGTGTGTGTGTGTGTGTGTGTGTGTGTGATAAAACTCCTCCGTTTGTGTATTTGTTCATGCAGTGTTTCCATCACAAGCCTTGCGTTTACCTTGGCTGTTGGTGCAGTTACACTGCAAAGCCTTGTGGGAAAATGTGTGTGTTTATGTTGGACGATGTCTTGGATGTCTTGGACCCTGACCGGTCACTTGACCGGAACTCTGGACTCTGATTGACTTGTCATCCAGCTGGAGAACTTTAAGCCACTGATGTTGAAGTGCATGAGAACATCATCACAGAGATGCTGACGAGCACGTTAAAGATCTTTTCCTGAAGTCATGTTTCATGTCAACTTCCACCTTTGATCAGTTTTCTCGGCAAACAGCAACATTCAGGTGCCAAACACCCGCTCTGAACACATCCCCAGACTAAAAGCTTCGTTTATCCTTGATGGCTGTTGGCTGAGTGCAAGACAACAGGCTCAGGTGTTTGCAGCAGATTGCAGCTCCATCACAGAGCGAATCAGGGTTTGGATCCTGAGAAAATCTGCATGAAACCAGCTTCAGCTTCATTTTACAAAGAAAAGCAGAGGAAATTTAGATCATTTCTTCCTACCGCTCTGATTTGAAATATGCTGTTGTTGGCTAACAAGATGGACGAACTTAAAGAGCTAATAAGGATGCAGAAAGAATATAGAGAATGCAGTATTATGCCTCACAGAGACATGGCAGTAGGATCATATCTCAGACTCTCGTGTGTCTAACAAAGCTAACAGGAGGTCCTGCTGTGCTTCTGCATTTGGACATGTGGGGGTTAAGACAAAGATCTGCACACGAGACGTTGGACTGTAAGCACCCTGTTTCTGTCCATATTTTCCAGAGTTTAGATCAAGGAGGCTGGTTCTGGAGCTGAGTGCTGAATGGTAGTGTGTGTTCGGTCACAGGCTTCTTATTAAAAGTTAAAATTAAAAGTATGCAATCAACAAATATGAAAAACTTCATCAGATTGTACTCAAAAAAATGTATGTAATTTAATTACATGTAAATTTTCTTTACATTTTCTAGTCCCTTTGATTTAAAGGGACTAGAGGCAGGATTAAGAAATTAGACTCACGAGTGACGCCACTGGTGCTCCGGGTAACTGCAGCCACCAGCCAAGCCGGCAGGGGAGCGTGCATAAACTGACGCTTTACTACACTAATAACGTCTTTTTCTTCATAGTTACACGTTTTAGTGTCTTTCAGTTGATCTGGATCGTTTGCTGACGGCAGAAGAGTCCATAACTATCCCTTACAGTGTTTGAATTTACCGTGACCGTCTCCTTCCTGTATCAAAACTGTCGGGGACGCGGATGCAGAGTTGTCACGTACAGCGCGGGAAATTTGGCCACCGAATCACAGCGCATTATGCAGCACACAGCCTGTTCAAGGCAACGGAGAGTGATGCGGGTGGGCTCGTTCTTTTTGTTTTTTAGCGCTTCATCACCCATCAGTATTGAAAAACTGGACATGCTTGTTTATTCTTTCACAATTCCTGTCTCTAGTCCCTTTAAACAGCTAAACTATAGGAAACTAAGGAAACGCTAAACTATACATACACTTTATGCACATCTGCAACCTAGAAGCCATAAACATAAGTAGTTTTACGTTTCCTTTATTCAATCAAATTTCACTTAATGCAATATATTCACATTAAGTCAACACAATAAACATCCGGCTGAATGCAGCTGTTTAAATAAAATTTATTCAATAATATTAGATGGAAAATTTACATGTAATTAAATAACATAAAGTCAGCCTTTTGGGCTTTGGACTGAATTATTCTGTTCAAAGACGGGACCCATTAATCGAGATTTAATCATGATTTCAATTTTCATGTCAAACAATCTCCAAACTCATATAATCAAGTTGAAACAATTTATGTGTCCTTTTTTTTTGCACAATTTCATGCACAATACATTCCTTTCCACACAGCCCTGCTACAACTTACATTCACGAAGCTGAAGAGTGAAGAAGGTGTGTTTTCTTTTCTTTAATTATCGGTAACAAAATGATTTTGGACAAAGAGAAATGCTGAATAAAATAAAATAAAATAAAATAATCGTTTGAATAATGATTATTCAATAATCATGATTTCAATTTTGACCAAAATAATGGTGATGATGGTTTTTTCCATACTGTTGTGCCCCATAAACCTTCATTTAGGAGAAAAAAACCAGCAAACCTGCATAGTTTAGCTCACATATTGTAAACACAAATCAAAGCCCATCTGAGTTTTAGTTATTCATAAATAAAGATGCAAATTTTGCTGGTCTGTGACGTCCCTTAATTCTCTAAACGTGGTTGTTTTTTGTGTTTTTGTGTCATTATTTGCAGCCGGTGTTCTCTGTAACTGCTTCCTGCTTTAGTTTCTGAGTTATCAGCTGCTGTAATCACCAGAAACTTCATCTCCTTCACACAAATGAAAACACATTAATAGATTTGTCTTGAAATGGACAAAATAATGAAGCTTAGCTGCTCTGGACCATATTAGAAACTGAATACTGAACAAAATTGTTTTTACGTCATAAAAAGCCCATTATCTTTTCATAAAATGGGCCTTAAGGAGATCTAACAGCTGAAATGTAATAACTGTGTTTTGATAATTGTGGAATCAGAAGAAAATAAGAACCACAGGACAAACTGTTTTACTTTTAAATATATTGCAAGTCTTTATCTTCACTGAACAAAATCCAAACACAGGATGTATGTTTATATTATAGGATGAAAAAAATGCCAGAAATGGAGGATGGAACCTAGATGCAACTAAACCATCAACGTCATACATTTAATATCTACCACAATGGAAAAAGAAATCAACCACTCCTCTCTTTTCTCTCTTATTCTCCCCCTTTTTTTTCCATTATCAGTTCATGACGAAGAGTCCCAGCAAGCGTCTGGGCTGCGTGGTGGCTCAGGGTCTGGAGGAGGCCATTAAGCTCCACCCGTTCTTCAGAGAGATCGACTGGACGCTGCTGGAGCAGAGGAAGGTCAAGCCGCCGTTCAAACCTCGCATTGTGAGTTCACGCTGCACAAACACCACTGACCTTTGTCATGTTTTCACTGAAACGTGGTGGAAACAGTGAAGCGCTTCGGTGTGGTGGTGGTGATCTGTTAGATGTGCACGGATGAAATCGTTTACAGAATCAGGACTCATCGTGTTGCTTTACATCAGGAAGTTCGGGTTTGTGTTCAGACCATCCGGGTGGAAACAGAAGCAGTTAACGAGATAGGAAAACAGCAGCAGGTCGAGTCGGAGACATTTAAAGTTAACGTGGTATTTTATTATTTTTTAATCAAATTTCTCTTTTTGTAAACCTCTTTTGCACTGTGCTGTTATGCGGGGGTGTCCAACATTGGTCCTCGAGGGCCGCTGTCCTGCAGGTTTTGGATATTTCCTGCTGCAGAACTGCATCAGATTACGGGGTGAACATGACTGAGTAGAACTTGGCAACAAGCTGTTGGGGAGAGTCTGTTCATTACAATCAGGTGTGTTGGAGCAGGAAACCTCTGAAACCTGCAGGACTGCCGCCCTCGAGGACCAGACCTAGACACCCGTGCTGTCATGCTTTAAAACCCCACTGATGAAAATCATGTTTTTCACGTTTCATATTCATGTGAGATGTTTCTTATGCTGGAGGACATTATGTTGAAGTTAAAAATTGCAACTCTGAGTATTTCTGCATTCAAATCATCATGAACCAATGGCAGGTTCAGACAAACTGGCTTTCATATGTCACAAAGCCACTGAGCGGGCCACAGGCCGCCCTGCCCCGCCCTCTCAGACTCCGAGTAGTAAACAACACGTACGGTCATTCTCAAAATTATTCATACACCCCAATTAAAGAAGGAAAAAAATCAGCTGTCAGTGAAATTTGTTGAAATTGACAAAAGTAATGATAACTAAAAATTCTATGAAAATCATGACATTGATTTTGAATTGTGGTTCAACAGAAATATTAAAAACAAACAAACAAAAAAATGAAACAAGTAAACAAGCATGATTGGACTCCGAAGCTAAAATTTTGTTCAGCAGCACTAAGACAATCACTGCAATCAGGTGTTTTCTGTAACGTCCTATCAGACTTCTGCACCTGTTGACGGGTATGTTGGTCTGCTGTTCATGAGCAAGAGGCTCTAATGTGTCTGGGACAGTTTTGTTTGTTTGTTTTTGTTAAATTATTATTTCCTACCACAAGTCAAAATCAATATTTTATTTCACTAAATTATAATTTTGTGAATTTTGTTATTAAAGCAGAACTCAGTAACTTTTCACCTTAATAAATGCTTTTCAGAATCCTTGTAGGGCTAAACAAAGTGTTTACGGAGCGATTCGATGTTTCCTAGCCTCCTCCCGGTGTCTCTGGTCTGGAAGTGGCACGTGCAAATCTGCCTGAGCAGACCCGACAGATCTTTCGACAACAGAAACCGCTGTACGGCACTCATGTCCCCTATCCACCGAGCTGCTTCCAGCGCTGGTTTGCACCAGAACCAGACTAAAACTGGTCCTTTAGCTTCCCACCACCTAAACACCAACTCCTGGCTCTCAAAACCAACTCTTTGCAGGACCAGAGTGAAGATCCGGTTCACATAGCTTGTGCTGCCTGGGCGCCGGGTGGAGCAGCACCGAGCTTCACAGCCGAATAGGCTCAATAATCACTCGTTATGTCCTCAAAAAGTAAATAAAAGTTTGTATTCTTACCTGCTACCCGCCAACACCAGAGAAAAATATAATCTATGGCATATTTACCCGCAAAACATCCCGTTGCAGGAGACACAGGACTCTGTTTGAGCAGAGGGAGACGAGCTGCTGCTGCCAACATCGCAAAGTAGCATCAACAAGCTACTAAAAGCTTAGAAATATATTCAGGGATCAAAATAGAGGAAAGACAGTTAGAGAAGACGTCTGTGTGCTGTGGGGGTGTTGGAGGAGTACAAACTTTACGACAGTGAAAGGACGCCACTAGGGGGAGCGCTGAGCTGAAGTTACTGAGTTCTGCTTTCATTTCTGTAGTTTCCTGTTATTTGAATTACTGTTGTGAATTTAGCCTTTTCTTTAATTGGAGAGTGTGAATATTATTGAGGATGAATGTATGTGCTGTAGTTACAACGCTAAAAAGAAAGATGACGTCATCAGCTTTCATAATCTGAAACACTTACTGTGAGAGAGGTTTATTGGGGGTTTGGAGTACCGAGCACCGCTGACTCCGCCCACAACCCAGAGGCAGATTGCTAACGAGCTACTGCAGCTCTGCAGAAGCAAAGTTCTGGAAAATAGCCATTAGTTATAAGATTTTAGCTAAAAACTTCATAATCACAATCTGCAGACCACTGCGAGGGTTTTAAACTAACTAAAAGGAGGAGTGGAGGGGGTCTTTAATGTTTTATGTCAAGCACTTTGAGTTGTCTTGTGCATGAAATGTTCCGTACAGATAAACTCTCCTACAGAAGGAAGACCCGTTGATGTCACTGCACAAGTATTCGTCAAAGGTCCGAAGGCTGAAATCCAGCAAACAAGACCTTATTTATTGGTTTTCTTTTCTTTTCTTGCAGAAAACCAAAAGGGATGTCAATAACTTTGACCAGGACTTTACACGTGAAGAACCCGTCCTGACGCCCGTGGATGACAGCATCATCAAACAAATCAACCAAGATGAGTTCAAAGGATTCTCCTACTTTGGAGACGAGACAGCAGCCTAGACACACACTGACAAACACACACACACACACACGCAGCTTCGACACACAACACCCCTCAACAACACAACATTTAAGCAAACAGCCTCCTCAACTGCTCCAGGAGTTATACTAGACCATTTGTGTTTCTCATCATGAACTCTGTGCTCTGGTAGATAGTCCGTTCAGACGTAGACCGTTTCAGCCGTGCGCCTCGGCAGCATGTGAGTCGCTGCTCCAGATGTTCTGATGCAGAACCCGACCAGATGTGGACACACAGGCCAGGCTGTTGATGTGTGTGTGAGAGAGAAGACGTGTGCATGCATGTGCTGTTGCTTCCTTCATTCATACACTGTGCTGTATCCTGTCATTTCTGTTTCTAGAATGTTTTCTCTTCCCTAAACGTGTATGTGAATGAAAAAATGAACCAATGATTGTATTTAAAGTTTAAACGGGCTTGAAAAGAACTTTACTCACTTTGAAACAAGATGAGGAAAAGAGGCAGAATTTGAGGATTGTCTGATGAAGTTTTGTCTCAGCTTTTGTCAAACTAGCAACGTAAATATTAACCTAAGAACCACAGCAGCGACACATCTGCATTTAAGCTTTAGAGTTTCATTCATATTCAGAGAAAGCTGTGCTCCGTATCGCTGATTTATTTCCTGACATCACTGATGATCCAGTTGAAGCCAAATGGTACCAAAGCTGCCAGCTTACAGACCGACAGTAGCTCAACACTGGGAGCGTCCGTTGCTCTGGTGAGGTTTCCTCACTGTGAACAAGCAGGTTTAAGCAGAATGTGATGCTTAACGTAATCTGAAGTCTGAATTGTAACTTGGTTGCCAGGGGCCTGTACTCTGAAGCAGGATCTGATGAAATAACGGATGAATTCTGGGTCTTTTTCACTGAGTTGCATCACCATGGCAACTGGTGATGGGAGATAAGAGACCATGAAAGCCGCCCCGTCCTGACTGACAAATGAAGAACAAGATCTGAGCGGAAGATTTTTTTATTTTTTTTTACAGATACTAATGATATTAAAGCTTGTCTTGTTGATCTCTTGATGATTTTTTTTTTTTTTTAATCTTAGTTCTTTCAGGTAAAACAAAAGTTGCTGATTCTTTTGAGTTAATGAAATAATCATACAAAAAAAGTTGATTTGGTATTTCTGAAATAATGAGATATCTCTAAAAAAAAATTTCTTTTAAGTTCTTTGTTTCATTATAATTACTGTTCTAATAATAATAGTAACTAGGAAAGCACCTGCGCCAAGCTGCTCCCCTGTATGGCCATATCTCACAATGACATAGTATCCTACAAAAAAATTCCAGGATCCACCAAAAGGTCCCAATCAATACAAACAATTTAATCAGCTCTTCCTTGTGCCATGATCAACATTCCCTGAAAATTTGATCCAAATCTGAGTTATTTTGCTAAAAAACAGACAAACAGCAGTAATAGCATGACCAGCTTGTTTGTTTTTAAATGTCTTATGTTCAAATAAAGAATCAAATCAATCAATCAATCAATCAATCTTGGTGGAGGTGATGATAGTGATGATGATTATTGTTATCATTACTGCAAGCTGAGCACATTCAGTAATAAAAAACTGCATTTTCTCTCATGAGCAAGAAAAACTGCATTCGGCCATGGAGAAAATGAAGAGACCACCCTTGTCACCAAAAATAATGGTTATGCAATCGAGTACCAACTATGGTGGGAATCATGTGACTAAAAGAGACAGAAAAGAACATATAAAATGCCTAAAAGCTGTTTTTGCCGGTACGATGCCATAGCTATCGATGTAAGAGCTTAACTAGAAAGCACTCAGAGCGCAGAGCTCCGCCAAGCAGCTCTCGCAATGATGGAGAATCCTTCAAAGAATTCCTGGATCCAGAAGATGATCCGGATCACCACCAAAATTTAATGGGTTCATCCTTGTGCTGAGGCACACGGCTGGTGAACATTTCAGGTCAATCCATCCAGAACCTTTTCCGTAAAGTTGCGGACAGACCGACAAACTAACCAATGCTACCGAAAACATTACCTCCTTGGAGGAGGTAATAACAAAAATCACTTATCAAGAAAAGCATGGAATTGGTTAGATATCAGTTCATAAATTAAACTCTTATGAGCTATTTTTGTTGTTATCATTATATTTGTCCAGACAAATGTACTTTTAGTAGTACCAGGTATTAAAACGACCAAGAAATATGAGAAAACAAGGGTGGTCTCTTAATTTTTTCCATGACTGTCCATATATATGTACATACATACATGAATATATAATTGACAAAAGTAATAAAAACGTTATGAAAGCCATTACACTGATGTGGAATCGTATCTCAGCCAGAAATAAAAACAAACACAAAAAATAAAACAAGCAAACAAGCATGACAGGGACTCTAAGCTAAAATTTTCTTGAGCAAAACTTTGAGGAAATCACTGCAATCAAGAGTTTGCTGTGATGTTCAATCAGACTTCTGCAGATATTAGCAGGTATTTTTGACCCACTGTTGTCTAGCAAAGTGCTGTAACTCTTTTGTTTGTTTTTTGTTTTTAATTATTATTTTCAACCACAATTCAAAAACATTATTCTATTTCATGAAATGATGATTAATTTTTTGTAATGAGTTTCTTGTTATTTAAATCACTATTGTGAATTCAGCCTTTTCTTTAAGGGGACGTTATAAATAATCTGAGATAACTTACCGCCTCCATTACCATCAAGAAATCTAATTTTAACTTGATCACAAAAAGACTGAATATTTGGATCCTGCCTCATGGTACAGACCCCAGGTCAACTCCTTCAACAACTTTCTGACCACTTTCTCAGAAAAGGCTTGTGTGTGTGTGGGTGTGTGGTTGTGCAGGTTGTCCAGTAACTGTATCTGTCGTGCACCTGCAGCCTCTAACATGACAAAGCAAACAGGAGCGTTGTGGATGGTGATGGAGGAGAAAGCGTTGGCTCGTGTGACTGTACAACGTGTTAAACTGAATGTATTTACTCTGCGGTGTGTGTGTTTACAGATGCAGAGCCTCGTTCATGTTGACATCATGTTTTACTTTTTATTTAAAGCATTTTCATTTCTGTGTTGACGTGTTTTTACTGGATTGTCGTCTTGTTGCTGTCTTTGGATGTCATGTGGATGATTTCAGCGCCACTCACCTGGTCAGAATGTATTCACACCTTTCTCCTCCTCTTCTTCCTCCTCCTCCTCCTTCCTACTTTTCTTCCATGTTGCAGGTCAAAAGCTTCCAAAAAAAAAATCTTCAAGAAAACTCCATGTGCAATACTTTTATTTGCCCTTCATGTTTTCCCTTCTTCGTCCCTTCCCTGCTATCTCTTCTTTTGCCATTTTTCCCAGACACAGTTTGAAATATTCCACAAATTTCCACAGAAAACATTTCAGTCAGAGCCAGACTGGACTACATTTCATGTGAAGACATCCTGCATTAGTGAAGCCTGTTTCTGTGTGCTTTCCATCCACAGCCAGAGCAGTATTTACTGTAGCATGATGAGCCTGGAAGAACCAACAGAAGGAATCACTACGACAGCCGCTGGGAAAACATAATGATTCTTTATTGGCTCTTATTCTAAGACTGACTGAAGCACAGAAACAAAAGGAATGAATTATTTAAGTGGAGAGGAATTTATTTATAAGAAAAGATGAACTATAACCAACAGTAGCAACATTATTGGTGCAGAACATCCCCATAAATGTGGGATGTAATAATATGCAGCAGGTTCAGTTGGTACAGCATCATGTGGGTGCAATGAAATTTTTTATTCTAAGGTGACTTTTAGCAGGGAAATAATCAGCATACATGTATTTATCTTTTTATAGATATAAACAGAGCTGCTGTTTCGAACAGGTTATACAGACGGACCAAAACTAGAGAACACTCTGCCTCCACTGAGCTCTAACGAACGTCTTATGAAACAAGTTAATAAATGCCACATCACATTTATTTCAGTCACAAATGTCACTATGTGAAATAAAACGTTATTAAACAGAGAAAAAAAAATCACCAAAGTGAACTCATCTCTCCCTTATTTTCATTTATGTTTTTATTTCTTTAATATTCAGTTAAATAGCAGGACATAAAGCTTATTTTCCACTAGTGGGAGTAAATCTATTTATTTCTTTTTATTTTAAGATTCCATAAAATATCATCATATTTATATTTTATTTAGCAAAAACATGATTTTAATCTGTTTTTATGTGTCATATGTTTAAGATTTCAAATATGATTCAAAAAAATTTTAGATTTTGAGGGAAAAGTCGTAATTTTACAAGAAAAAAAGTCATTTTATGAGAACAAAGTAATACATTTATAAAGTAGATTTATACTTTATAAGTTTATGAAGTGAATAAATTTATGATGATAAAGTCGCAAAATTCACAAGAACAAAGTCACAAATCTACAAGAATAAAGTCACAAATTTCCAAAACGTAGTCTTAAAGTCGTAAATTTACGAGAACAAAGCTGCAAATTCACAAGAACAAAATTTACTGGTTCTTGTTAATCCCCGCTGAGGATTTAAAGGTTATAGCTAAAACTTTTTCTTTAAAACTGTAAAAAAAAATTAAATAGTATATCCACAGAACCTTTAGAGGGGTGCAGAATAAAAGTATCAATTTTTCTCCCAATTTTTTTGTAGCATATAAATAATTGTTTTATAAATTTCTACAGGTCTCAAAAGTAATTATTTACATCTCGTAAACAACACTTGTTTGCAGCTGTATAGTTGTTTTAAATGACTTCATAAATAAAGTTGAGTCGAGTTGATTATCATGCCAGTGTTGGGATTCTTTGCCGTTAGCATTAGCTCAGGAGTTGCTAGCTCGATTGCTAAGTGTAGAAATAGCATCTTCCTGGCCTTAAATTTCTCAAATTCAAGTGGACAAAAAACAAGGTTGAGGAGGAAAGTAGCAAAGGAGCTCATAAGCCCCACGGAGGTTGTCACTTTCCTCTTGGACATATTAGTAAAACATTTGCTAGTGCTAATAAACAGTTAACTGGTTCTTTATTGTTGCTAATGCTAATTAAGTAAGTGAATTTTGGTGCACCACCTACTGGTGGGGAGGAATGGGCTATATGCGCAACTCCACTACTTCCTGAACTTAAGCCAGCTTCTTTGTTTTCTGTCTTTCATTACAGGACATTTTTTTATTCAAAATTTGGTCCTTTAATCAAGTGTTTTTCCTTTATTTCTAAGAATTTACATGTAAGCCTATTTATCATTTGTTAAAGTTGGCTCTTTTTTTCCCTTCAGTGTCAGGACATTGACTTTACCATCATTTTATCAGTAATAACTCATCATGAAACCCACCAAAGTGAAACAGGCAGTGCTGAACATGTAGCAGTACATACATGAAACTTGTAGCAGCAGCAGCTCTGGAGGCAGATGTTCCACACAGCAGTCATATCACCAGACCGACACAGTTCAAGTAAAGCAGAGCTAACAGCAGACTTGACTTCATGTTTACTCTGCCATCATTTTAAACTTCTCCTCCTCTTTCTCATGTCGCCTGTTGCATCTTTGTTTAGTCTTTAATTTAAAAATGTCAAGTTGTTTGTCCCACAACGACCCAAAAAGAACAGTCTGTCCCAGAAGTTCTCCTCACTAAATGCCAAAAGCCGTGTCCAACAAAAACATCCTTCATGTAAGAAGCTCATATTCACTGATTTTCACATCAGTGATGGATGCAGTTGGAAATGAATTGTACACAGACTGGCATGAGGTTGGTTTTAAAGCTTGGAAACAGTATTATGATCCTTCAGCGGTCAAACATTGAAATATGGGGTCATATGCAGAATGTTACTGTATATGTTTCGGGGTTGTTTGCAGTCCTTGTATTGGTGAAGCTTTTTCCGTATATTTCGCATTTGTTCTGTGGTTTTGTTCAGTTATTTCCATGCCCTTCATGTGTGTTTTATGTTGATTTTTCTTTTGGTTGCGCTACGTGCCAAATGTACTGTATTTTTAGAGGATGTGAAGGTGTATTTTAATTTTTAAACTGCATTAAATATCATGATGTCAGAATGAAGTTCTTCTTTGTGTCGTGCATTTTTCTACCCTCTCCTTCAGACTGTGAAGCATCATAACACTGCAGTGCTGAGTGAAGTACAGCAGGAATTAACCCACCGCTGCAGTAATCTTGTCCATCTGAAATATTTGAGATGTTGACTCGGCAGGACAATGTGAAATGCCAGAGGTGTTTATCAGTTTCTGTGCCTCTGAAAAATGTGGTGAGACCTGCTCTTAAGGACTGCTCATCATTAGCTGTGACGCAGGCTGTGCTATTTACGGTCTGTTTACTGCATTTTTAATCTTAACCTTTACATAAATCTATAAAGCACATTCAAGACAACCAGTCAGACATCTTTGGAGACTCTAAAGTCTGTTTTTTCACTTCTAAATTCACAAAAAAAGGGGCATTCCTAGTATTGAATTGAAAATGAATATAAAATGTGAGTTGAAATGAACATTTTGAGTCCTTCATTTGGCATGTACTGTGATTTTTACAGGAATGATGAGTGATGATAGTGAAGAACAACATGGAAATCTTCCCCCATTGTTCAGCATTGAATGCATTCCACTGCAATCATTATTACAAAGAGAATCTTATCTTCACTCTCTTTAAAGCAAAGAGCTTTATAGAGCATCAGAGCACGAAGTCAAACCTGCATCTGCTTTTCTGGGGTCATTTGATGTAATGAGTTGGGTAAATGCTCTTTACTTCTTTTAAAAGATCTTAACATCAGCTGGTTGACCTTGTTTATGTTCATCCTGTGTGTGTGTGTGTTTTTTTTTAAACCAACTTCATGATTAAATCAGAGTTGCTGGATTGAACAGCCCAGTCCCAGTTTCTGCCCCGAGGCCCGATCGCTAGCCGTCACAAACCCGACTGACGTCACCAGCAGAAACGGTGTGAAAAGGAGAAATGAGATGCTGCTGAAACACCGCTCGTTGCCTGGAAACAACTCGTCCTCATTATTAGGAAAAGGGAAAAGAAAATCTTCAATGATTTTATTTAAAGACTTTTCATTGTACTACCTTTCCATCTTTTCTTCTGTGTCATTTTGGAATTTTATCTAATAAGTCAATGAAATGTGTACGTTTGACAGAAAATTCAAACAGTCCTGGAAATATGTAATAAATAACCTCAACAGTTAAACCAATGGATAAAAACACCAACGATGTTCCCGCCACATCTAAAACTGATGCTTCCTGTTCATCTGTTGTTATCAAAGACTGTAAAAAAATGAATGTAGTATAAATTTACCTCTGAAGGGGTAAAAGTGGGAGCCAATTGGGCCTTTCCCACTTTCGCCATCTTGCCATATCGCATGTGTCATCATCACTCCCGGAAAATACTAAAACGGGCAAAGGCAAGGCCGCTCTGAGCTGCGGGGCTATAGCCAAGCTAAATGCTAACTGAGCTAATTCGAAGTGAACAGGAACGAACAAAGATAGGAGGTCCAAAGGTAAGACATGCTCAGACTTGCTGTTAAGCTAAAGTCCTCCATTGGAAGTGTATCTATCTGCGGCTTGCAATCCAGTGGGCGTGTCATATAGTAGGCGTGTCCTATAGTGGGCGTGTCGCATAGTGGGTGGGTCTGGTTAGGTTTAGGGGAAGGGTCAGGGGTAGGGCTAGATTCTACCGTGCTCTCATTGGCCTGGTGGGCGTGTCGTCGAGTACCGTCACACTACGACACGCCCCTGTCTTGCGAGCCGGAGATAGACCCTTCTCCTCCATTGTGCAACTCTGCTACGGACTGTTTAGCCTATTAGCCTCCACAGCTAAAATCGACACTCGGTCTACCACCTGTCAATCAAGAGGACACGTCCCTTATTATGTGTAATTTCAAGATTAAAAAATTCACCCCCTCACAGCTGACATGAAGGTAAACTTGACATATAGCATTTTGTGTGTTGTGCCGTCATTGCTTAGCGTTCTAGTTATCCAGAGATTTCAAAGTTATTCTGACATTATTTTTACATCGATGCAATAATATAACCTATTATTCATCTCCAGAAACTGATTTAAATGACAAGCCACACTGGAATATAAAACAAAAATCTCTTTATTTCTTATCAAAGTTGGTTTTAAAAAAAAGCTTTAAAACTCTTTCAAAGGTTGTTGGCTTTTGTTTTTAGGACTGTACAGATTACAGGGAGTGCAGAATTATTAGGCAAATGAGTATTTTGACCACATCATCCTCTTTATGCATGTTGTCTTACTCCAAGCTGTATAGGCCGAAAGCCTACTACCAATTAAGCATATCAGGTGATTTGCATCTCTGTAATGAGAAGGGCTGTGGTCTAATGACATCAACACCCTATATCAGGTTTATTAGGCAAACAGAATTATTAGGCAACTTAACAATAAACAAATATATATCCATTTCAATTATTTATTTTCACCAGGGAAACCAATATAACAGCTCAACATTCACATATATACATTTCTGACATTCAAAAACAAAACAAAAACAAATCAGTGACCAATATAGCCACCTTTCTTTACAAGGACACTCAAAAGCTTCCATCCATGGATCCCGTCAGTGTTTTGATCTGTTCACCATCAACATTGCGTGCAGCAGCAACCACAGCCTCCCAGACACTGTTCAGAGAGGTGGACTGTTTTCCCTCCTTGTAAATCTCACATTTGATGAGGGACCACAGGTTCTCTATGGGGTTCAGATCAGGTGAACAGGGAGGCCATGTCATTAGTTTTTCTTCTTTTAGACCCTTTCTTACAGCCACGCTGTGGAGTACTTGGATGTGTGTGATGGAGCATTGTCCTGCATGAAAATCAGGTTTTTCTTGAAGGATGTGGACTTCTTCCTGTACCACTGCTTGAAGAAGGTGTCTTCCAGAAACTGGCAGTAGGACTGGGAGTTGAGCTTGACTCCATCCTCAACCCGAAAAAAGGCCCCACAAGCTCATCTTTGATGATACCAGCCCATACCAGTACCCCACCTCCACCTAGCTGGCGTCTGAGTCGGACTGGAGCTCTCTGCCCTTTACCCATCCAGCCACGGGCCCATCCATCTGGCCCATCAAGACTCACTCTCATTTCATCAGTCCATAAAACCTTAGAAAAATCAGTCTTGAGATATTTCTTGGCCCAGTCTTGATGTTTCAGCTTGTGTGTCTTGTTCAGTGGTGGTGGTTTTTCAGTCTTTCTCACCTTGGCCATGTCTCTGAGTATTGCACACCTTGTGCTTTTGGGCACTCCAGTGATGTTGCAGCTCTGAAATATGGCAAAACTGCTGGCAAGTGGCATCTTGGCAGCTGCATGCTTGACTTTTCTCAGTTCATGGGCAGTTATTTTGTGCCTTGGTTTTTCCACACATATCTTGCGACCCTGTTGACTATTTTGAATGAAACGTTGGATGATCACGCTTCAGAAGCTTAGCAATTTTAAGAGTGCTGCATCCCTCTGCAAGATATCTCACTATTTTTGACTTTTCGGAGCCTGTCAAGTCCCTCCTCTGGCCCATTTTGCCAAAGGAAAGGAAGTTGCCTAATAATTCTGTTAAACCTGATATAGGGTGTTGATGTCATTAGACCACAGCCCTTCTCAGTACAGAGATGCACATGACCTGATATGCTTAATTGTGTGAATGCGTTCAGCGCATTCACAAGTTAGTTTTCCTGTTTACCTTTATTCTCCTTTTTTCTTCTTCCGCCGTTTTTTGGTTCGCTACTCCTTCTAGCCCTTCCAACCCACTTCAACAAATTTGGTATTAAAACGTTCAGAAAATTCAGGACATGATGGCCATATCTCCTGGTATTGATAACTTCAACGGTTTTAAAGTTATTGATCATTTATTGATCAATTTTTCCCATTCATTTCTATGGGGAAGCCTTCAAATCCTTCAAATCCCTTCAAAAAACTTCAGCTCCTTTCAACCTCTATAACTTCAGCATACTTTCAGCTAGAAACACCATTCAAACTTTTAACAAATCAGCAAAGATTCAGCTTTTCAGCTATATCTTTTCAACTTCATATATTCAACCAATTTTGAATTATGCCAGTTTACAAATTGTTCAACTATTAGATTTTCAGCTTTTTGACTCCCTTCAGCTCCACTCTACTTCCACTCTAACTTCAAACCCTTCAGCTCCATTCAGCTTTCATATCTTCAACATAGTTTCAGCTAAAAACACCATTCAAACTTTCAAATACTCTTCAGGAGTTGAACAACTACAATCTATATTTTTATACTCCTATCTTCAACCATTTTTGAGCTATGCCCTCAGAAACAACATGAAAAATTGCACTTTTCAGGCCAAAATTTGTCCTCCTCAGGAAAATCTTAAACAAATGTCCATAACTTCCACAATTTTCGTCGCAGAAAAACAATTTTTTACATCATTACGGAGCTTGACTCCTTGGCTTCGTCGGCCACCCTGGGTCAAAAGTCCGTCAGACGCACCGTTTTCGAACTACGCCCCCCGGAATCTTACAAAGTCACGATTTTCCTCCTATTAAACTCCATTGTAATCTGGACGAAGAATCCTAAAAGGTCATGTGGATATAACTTGTCACCATGCCAATTGTGTGTACCTTAGGATAAAATAAAAGACATCTCTGAGTTCCTCAAAGCCTCGTGGCGCTCACGGTGAAAAAATTATTTTGATATCTGTTACGGTTTTCTCTCAGTGGACATTTGTTTGGGGAGTATTCTCCAGCATTTTCCTATAGAAAACTGAAGCATAAAGTCTCTGTAACTGTAATAAACTGTCATTCTCTTAAACATGCAGGTACCTCCATTGTCATGACAACCTGATCATTCATAATTCACATAGAAATACACATGTAGGACTTTCTAATGTATTTCCTACTACAAACTCATCAGGATTGTCTCTGTCATGTCTTTGTGTCTTCTGGCTGTGTTCTAAACACCAGGATTGTCTCTGTCTGTCCTCTTGTCAACTCCTCTCCTCATAAACTTGATTTAACACCCGTGTGACCAATGATATCAGATGGTACCAGACTGGTATGATACTGGTATGGCACTGGTTCAACACTTGTACCAGACTGTCTATGGCACTGGCATCAGACTGGTACCAGACTGATATTTCATTTGTTCCACACTGGTACCAGACTGGTATAGCACTGGTACCAGAATGGAACCATACTGGTATGCCACTGGTATCAGACTGTTAACAGACTGGTGTCAGACTGGTACAGAACTGGTATGCAACTGGTACCAGACTGGAGTCAAACTGGTACCAGACTGGTATTAAACTGGAACCAAACTGGTACGCCACTGGTTTCAGACTGTTAACAGACTGGTATCAGACTGGTACAAAACTGGTATGCCACTGGTACCCAACTGGAGTCAAACTGGTACCAGACTGCTATCAGACTGGTATAGCAGTGGTACCAGAATGGAATCAAACTGGTATGCCACTGGCATCAGACTGACACCAGACTGGTATGCCACTGGTACCAGACTGGTATTTCACTGGTTCCACACTGGTTCCAGACTGGTATGCCACTGGCATCAGACTGGTACCAAAGTGGTATGAAATGAAATGAAATGAAAAAATGAAATGAAATGAAAAATACTTTATTCATCCCCGAAGGGAAATTCAGTATTGTAAAAGCTCACTTTTTTTTTTTTTTTTTTTTTTTTTTAAATAAACAAAAAGTCAGTTAGTCTTGTTCTTTAGGTGATGGTTGCTGGCAGGAATGAATTCCTGTATCTCTCCGTCCTACAGCGAACTTGACGCAGCCTCCCACTGAACACACTCTGTTGATTCTTCACCGTGTTGTGGAGAGGATGGGAAGTGTCCTCCATCATCTTCATCAGCTTGTGAAGCATTCTTTTGAACGATCAGCTCCAGCGGCTCCAGAGTTATCCCCAGCACAGAACCAGCTTTCTTGATCAGCTTGTTTAGTTTCTTCAAGTCTCTGGTTCTGATGCTGCTACCCCAGCAGATGGCTGCAAAGCTAATTGCACTTTCTACCACAGACTTATAGAAGATCTGCAACATCTTTTTGCAGACATTAAATGATTTTAGCTTCCTTAAGAAGTAGAGTCTGCTCAGACCTTTCTTGTAGATGTAGTCACAGTTGCATTTCCAATCGAGCACTGTGTATGGCACTGGTATGAGACTGAAACCAGACTGGTATCAGACTGGTAACTGTCTGGAACCAAACTGGTACCAGACTGACACCAGACTGGTATGCCACTGGTACCAGTCTGGTATTTCACTGGTCCCACACTGGTAAAAGACTGATATGCCACTGGTCAGTCTGAAACCAGACTTGTATAGCACTGGTTCCACAATGGTATCAGACTGGCATCAGACTGGTGCCAAACTGGTATGGCACTGGTTCAACACTGGTACCAGACTGTCTATGGCACTGGCGTCAGACTGGTACCAGACTGGTATTTCATTTGTTCCACACTGGTACTAGACTGGTATAGCACTGGTACCAGCATAGAACCATACTGGTATGCCACTGGTATCAGACTGTTAACAGACTGGTGTCAGACTGGTACAAAACTGGTATGCAACTGGTACCAGACTGGTATCAAACTGGAACCAAACTGGTACGCCACTGGTTTCAGACTGTTAACAGACTGGTATCAGACTGGTACATAACTGGTTTGCCACTGGAACCCGACTGGAGTCAAACTGGTACCAGACTGGTATCAGACTGGGATAGCAGTGGTACCAGAATGGAATCAAACTGGTATGCCACTGACATCAGACTGACACCAGACTGGTATGTCACTGGTACCAGACTGGTATTTCACTGGTTCCACACTGGTTCCAGACTGGTATAGCACTGGTACCAGACTGGTACCAAACTGGTATGGCACTGGTATTAGACTGTTAACAGACTGGTACAAAACTGGTATGCCACTGGCATCAGACTGACACCAGACTGGTATGCCACTGGCATCAGACTGGTATCAGACTGGTACCAAAGTGGTATGGCACTGGTATCAGACTGGTAACTGACTGGAACCAAACTGGTACCAGACTGACACCAGACTGGTATGCCACTGGTACCAGACTGGTATTTCACTGGTCCCACACTGGTATAAGACTGGTATGCCACTGGTCAGTCTGAAACCAGACTTGTATAGCACTGGTTCCACAATGGTATCAGACTGGCATCAGACTGGTACCAAACTGGTATGGCACTGGTATCAGACTGGTACCAGACTGATATTTCATTGGTTCAACACTGGTACCATGCTGGTATAGCACTCTTTCTGATGACATCAAGTCCGACGTCACTTTTAAACCGGAAGTGGGCGGGGCCTCATAAAAAAAAAAAAAAAAATCATGTATCTCTGTGATGGTAGCCCTGAAAATTATGAAACTAATATCACTAGAAAGGTTGTTTTCTGTTCTTTCAGATTACATCAAGTCCGACGTCACTTTCAAACCGGACGTGGGCGGGGCCTTAAAAAGAAACAAAGAAATTAATGTATCTCGGTGGTGGTAGCTCCAAAAAGATAATATTTATATCACTAGGAAGGTTTTTAGATGCTCTTTCTATTGACATTTAGTCTTGGTATCAAACTGAGCTGGAGGGATTTAATTCAGCTCTGATTAAGGCTGTTTCTTCAGCCTTCAGGCTGTTTCCATGCAGTTTTAAAGGTGCCATGACATCAAATTTCACTTTTCTGGGGTTTTGGGTGTATAATATGATCTGTTGTGCACTGATGAGGCCATGTGAATGTCCAGAGTGAGAATCAAAGTTCCTGTTTATGGTCTGTCAGCTTTGTCTCTCTGCTCAGAAACAGTTGAATCAGACAGCAGGCTATCATTCTACGTAGTTCTTTCATTCTACGTAATTTAATTGCTCCAATAGGAGCACACTATCAAGTAAACAGCGCCCCCCTCTCTCCTAACGGTTTATGAACCGTCCGCTCCCCCCCCCCTCCCCTCCCTGTCTGATTCAGCTTCGTGTATGGAGCTAGTAGTAACTTCTCTGCAGTCAGGTCTGGGTTTTCAAACAAATGGATTTAAAAGAAAACTTCTGCAGCAACACTGAGGGAGGGGGCCACAACCTTGTCATTATCTCTAAGTTTATTTATTTTCTAAATGCTGTCTTGTCTGATAACGTAGCTCAAACTGTCTGAAGTGCCCATGTTGCTAGCAGTTAGCCTTTAGCAAACTCCGACCGCAACTTGACCTAGATTCTCCAAATAAGGTCATAGCGAAATAAGGTGTAGCCAATCAAAATGAAGTCAACGTGGTCTCCGGGTAAAGCTCCATATCATCACCGGACCCAACTGTATTACTGAGGAAGTGAGGTCTGGCGTTTCAAAACAATTCTCCGCTGTAAAAAATGCCGTTTTTTTCTTTGGAGTATTTACATATGCAGTAATGCCAACAACATAAACTAGTTTTTAACTGCTATGTCATCACTCCTTTAATGTTGCAGTACTTTTAATGTTGCCTTCAACCTTAAACTGATTTTAGTTCAGGCTTCCATGAGGTCTCTTCAGCCATCTTTTCCTATCTTAAGCTGGTTAAACCTTTTTTCAAAGCATTTTCAAATATTTAAAGCCATTTTAAACTATTTCAAGCCAAATTCAACAATCATTCAACTGTTTGATCCATCTTAAGCTCTGTTTTAACATTATATTTCGATGTATTCAACTTCTTCAGCCTTATGCTTCAAATTCTTCAACTTCTCAAACTTCTTCAGCATTATGCTTCAACATCTTCAGCTTATAAGCATTACAGTTCAACTTCTTCAACTTCTTTAGCCTTTGAGCAATATAGTTTAACTTCTTAAAGCATTTCAGTTCAACGTCTTCAACTTCTTTAGCCTTTGAGCATTATAGTTTAACTTCTTAAAGCATTTCAGTTCAGCGATTTCAGCATTAACGCATTCACACCAGTTGTTACGGAGTAACAACTTTTTCTAGTTGGTAGTAGGCTTTCGCCCTATACAGCTTGGAGAAAGACAACATGCATAAAGAGGATGATGTGGTCAAAATAGACATTTGCCTAATGATTCTGCACTCCTTGTACGTAGCCTTCACATGTCCTGCAGATGAAACTAAAGGCTGCAGGACACCGTCTACGTGATTCGTTTGTGTTTCTGACTGAGCAATTTTTATTTTTTGGTCATGATCAGAGCAAATAATGTTATATTTCACAATATCTCCCAGATTAGTCATTTAACTCGCAGCAACACCACAGCTGTCTCTGTTAGCATTAGTTAGCGTAATAACGTGGTGTGTAATTTTCAGGAGAATGGATTGGTGAAATAAAGTGTCAGATTAATGAGTGCTCACCATTACCGTGTTTTAGCTGTTGGGGATTAAATCCAGTGTTTTCTCTGCTGTGGCTGCAAGTTATTCCTCCTCTGCTCTGTGTCTGATATTCCTCTCCGATACGAACATCAGTGGACAGAGCAGCAGCACCTTCCACCTTTGTCACAGCAATCTTCATGAAATAAATGTCTGTGATCTTCACATTCACTTATTACCACAATTAAAGTTTTCCACTGATGTTCCAACAACCAGGAATGAGCAAATCCTTCCAGATTTCCTCCATATTGGTAAGAAAAAAGTCCAATTCTCACCTGTTCAAATTACATATGTACAGAAATGTTCCCTAAGCAATGGCGGACGGTCTACTGGCGGTCGTCTATTGAAACTTTTTTTTTTTTATCAGGCTGTAAACATGTTTATTTCTGCTGTGAAGTTGGCCTTTTTTACGGTGGCGTTGAACTGCCACAGCGATGAAATAAATGTTGGAGCCATATCTCGTTATAACGAGAAAAAAATCTCGTCATAACGAGAAACTTTCTCATTTTAACGTGAAACCTTTCTCGTTATAACGAGATATACTTCTCGTTTAAACGAGAAAGTTTATCTCGTTATAACGACTTAGATAAAGTTGGAAAGATATTGACAGATTCGAACTTCGGGGATCAATAACTCTGAGACGAAATGTTTTTGAAACACAAATGACACCCCTTTCACGTCATAATAGCACAGACTACTAGTTACAAGAATTAAAAAACGTTATTTTTTGAGAAAAACCGAGCTGGGTGAATAACATTGATCTCTATGAGCAGGCGGTAGCGGAGCGAGTGGTTAGGGACCGTCTGCAAATGGCAATACAGGAGCAAGACGCTGCGAATAAAAATCAATAACCCCACTGTCACACAGAACAGAGACTCCGAAATCACCACACACACCTAGGGGCTCCAGATGGTCATACTACAACAGCTGTTTTGGAGAAATGTGCCTTTTGATAATTCATTAACATCTTGCTATATTGATAAATAACACCATCATTATAAAGTGCAGGGACTCTAAAAGTCACCACACACATCAATGGAGCCTTGTTGATCATACTACAACTCTTCCTCTCATAAAATATGCTTAAATGTATTTTGGGGGATTTTTTAAAAAGCCAAATAAGTCATATAATTGGCAATAATTATGATATCATATGTTGTAGTACCACTAAACTCACGTTACACATAAACCATCTCCTTTTTCCATGCTACTCGTCTTATTAGATAAAAATATGCTAAAATTTAAATTTGGGGGATTTCTAATCAATAAACAAGTCATAAAATTAGCAATAACTCATTTATTAGGCTACAAATTGTAGTACCACCATATTTTCAGAACAAATAAACCAAAGTCTTTCTCAAACCCTGCCTTTTCTCATCCACCCTTCAGTTCCAAAAGCCTGGAAAAAACTGTTGCCTCTCTGTTCCACTGTCATGTCACCCATAACAACCTGTTTGAACAAATCCAGTCCAGTTTCTGCTCCCACCATAGCGCTTTAGCAGCCCTCATCAAGATCACCAATGATCTTCTCATGCCTGCTGATTATGGTCTACTTTTCCATCATCATCATCCTCAATCTGAGTGCAGCCTTTGACACCATCTCCCACCCCATTCTACTCAATAGACTCTGTAGGAATCACCCAGACCATCCCTTTCACTGGTTTTACTCCTCCCTCACTGGCTTTACTCAGTTCCATCATCCATCCATCCATTCATTAATTTATTTCCTTGTCGCTTCTCTGGGATCTGGTTGGAGGGGGCAGCTTCCCACACCCAGGGGCTCCAGATG
>JALJCO010007933.1:0-64927 GCA_023101725.1 Atherinomorus stipes | reverse complement strand
CTCATCCTCACTTTGTGTGGACAGGGCCTTAGATATCGATATTGAGTTTGAAATTTTAGTGTCGTGACAACCCTACCAAGAAGTAGGGCTGGGGGTAAAGGATTATTTTCAAAATGATTATTCGGCCAATTATTTTAGCGAATAGTCGACTATTGTAACGACTAATTAGCCGATTAATCTAACAATTATTTTTTGGTTGCACGACTAATAAAAAATAAAAGTACAAATAAATAACCCCCAAAACTGTATTAAATTACTTCATAATACAACAGCTTTAAAGCTTAACGTAAAATAAAAGCAGTATTTGATTTTCATAACTTGGATTACCAGGGGTGCACAACATTTCCGGCTCTCACTGAACCAACAGTGGAACTTGGTTCTACTAATGTATTCATATTTATCTAGAAGTATTTATCTGCACTTACGCTTTTTTTTTTTTTTAAATACTGTTATGTGTATTAATGTTTTTTTTTTTTCCATAAACACAGAAGATATTCACAGCAAGGAAAATACAACAAACATAAGATGTAACCGTAAACGACAGTCATGGCTGCAGGTTTCCACATTTTACATGATCAGGTTTATATATTTTACAGTTCACGTTCTTCAGAGTTTCATATAATTCCTATTTCCTCCACTTTGTAATGAAAACCTCTTTCTGAAGTTGAAGTTGGTAGGGTAATTTTCTCCATACGGTAAATTTCCCTTACGATCCCAAGCCACTGTTCTATAGTAGGAGATCCAGCCTTATACCAGTTTCTTGTTATTGTCTTCTTTGTTGCATTCAACAATATCTCGAGTATATATCAATCATTTCCAGTTACTTTCTCAGCCATATTTCCAAGGTACATAGTTTTGCTTTCATTCGGTATTTCATATCCCAGGATGTCTTTAATTGTGGCCCCGACATCATCCCAAAAGGAGCGCAGTCTGGGGCACAACCAGAAAATATGTGCATGGTTAACTTTTCCCACATGTCCACCAGCATGGTTGTTCTGTAGTACTTTATCTGCTTTTTATCTTAGGTCTAATGAAGAAACGGGTCTAATTTTTCCACCCAAATTCCCTCCATATTCGTGAGTTTGTAGTAGTGTACTTCACACATTTCAAGCCACTCCTCGGGGATGATGTCAATGCCCACCTAGCCCTAATATAATCTGTTGAGACACCGGTACAATCCCTAAGATTTAATGTAGACACCACTTTGATTATGGACCCATTATACACTTTCATTACTACTTCTGTCACTCCGTTTGTTATTTTTGGGCTCCCTATTTCCTTTATTAAATAGTCCCTTAGTTGAAGGTATCTAAAAAAAAAAAAAAATCCTCATTTTTAAATCCATACAATTCTTTAAGGTCCTGGAAAGACATTATATTTCCATTCTTTAATATAGTTCATATGGCAGAGATTCCCTTCCTTTCCCAATTTCTATATGTCATGTCAATCAAATTTGGCTTGAAACTTTCTTCATATGCAATCCAGCTCAATAATCTCACCTCCTTGTCCAATTTATGCCATTTAACAATATCAGCCGAGATAGTCAATGTGTGAAAGGTTATTGGATCTAACAAATCTTAGTGTTTTTATCAATGTAATGTTTCCCAGGAAGAATTGAACTGGTTTGTCAGTCGCTCCTCATCTCATTTTCAAGCACTTAAGTATTTTTAGTGTTTCATAAACACTTGAGATGTCCCAATCAGGGTTTTTGCCCCCGATTTCGAGTCATTTGATTTTGAGGATCAGCCAATGTTCTGATCCGATACTTCTGTGAGATAATAAAGATAGAAGAGGAAAGACAAATACAGGACAGTGTTTCCCCTGTCCTGTATCAACACACAAATCTGATTCTGAATCCTAATTTTAACTCATAGCTTGAAAGTGGAATTGGGGAGTCAGGAGATGTAACATCGTTATATTTCAATTCTTTTATTTATTCTTTTTTTGTTTTTGTTTTTTTTTTTTTTTTTTTTATTATACTTTTCCCTTTTTTTTATTTTTTCTATTTTTATTTTCTTTTTTTTTTTTTTTTTTTTTATTTTATCTTTCTCTTCGTTCATTCTTCCCCCATATATATTTATATATATATATATATCATATATATATGATGATGATGATGATGATGATGATGATGATGATGATGATGATGATGATGATGATGATGATGATATTGATACATTTTCCACTATGGATTATCATTTATAATGTCTTTGACTATTTGGTTATTTCTCATTTCTCTATCATCTTGTCTTTTCTTTGATGTACTGATGTGATTTTATACGTCTCATTTTCACATTCAATCTTTACACAATTCCGACTCCATTTATCATTTCTATTGATACATCAATCTCCGCTCTAGTTCTTCCAGTTTGTCAGTAGGTTTGTATGCGCATAATATTTATTCCCACTCATTTACATAGTATTCACATTGCCTGTCATTTGGAGGAGTGGGAATGTATTCAATTGATATTGATAATTTGTTCTCATTTCTCCATTATTAATTATTACATCGTTCTGAGACAAGTGCTTTACTTTTATCTCTCCTTACTCCATCTTTCACTGATCTTCATCAGATTTACTCATACTCATTTCCTCTTGGGGGGAAGGCATTTCTACTCAGATTAATTTCTCTCACTCATGTTTACTACTTCTGATATTTATTATTATCAATATTTAGTCAGTTTACATATCTACTATTTCTTCAATTAGCTTTTTAGCACATCATGAATTAGGTCTTCATATCTTACACTTTTATCTTCTATTACTTTATATTCTTTATGGAGACGTTATTTCTTCCATCATGATATTGATGATGATATATTTTTTATTTATCTTTTATTTTTCTCTATTATAATATTTATTCTTTTTATTTTTCTTTATATATTCAGTTTTGCATCCAGTATTATTTTTCTTATCATTGAATCGACTCCGAAATTTTTAAGTTCTCTCTTTCTCCTCCTCATCTTAATACATCATCTCACATGCTTATCGTCACTATTTCTATCATCATACTTTCTCATTATTGATATTATCACATATGAAGTGTTCTAGTCTCATCTCACTCTCTTCATCTTTACAAATCACTCACATCTCAGCTATTCACTATTTCTATCATCATACTTTCTTCTTATTATTTATCTCACATATTGAGTAAAATTCTTAGTCTCATCTCCTCTCTCATCTTTACAAATCACTCACATCTCCGTCACTATTTCTATCATCATACTTTCTTCTTATTCATTTATAATCAACATATTGAAAGTTTCTAGTCTCATCTCCTCTCTCATCTTTACAAATCACCACATCCATTTTACTCACTATTTCTATCATCACACTTTCTGCTAGCTATTCATAGTGATTTTTTTCTTTTTCTCATACTTCTTTCAGATTATATTATATTAGTGTTCAATTCAATTTTTTACGTAAAGTTCTTTTCACTTTTCTTCTCATTACATTTATTTCACTATCTTCATATATTTATACTATATATTTTATTATTATTCTAATTTTATAATATGTTACTTTTACATACATCTTATCAATTTATAAACCTTCATTTATATATCCACATACAATCTATTACTCATTACTCACTCTTCTCATACACCTTCACTTCCTTCTACAGATTCAATTTTCTTACACCGATTATCGTTCATACTTTTTATATTTCGTATTTCTTTTACTTCATTTTAATTTCTAATTTCATTATTTTTTTTATTAGTATAATTTTTGCTTATTTTCTTTATCACTAACATTTTTCAACACACATATTCATTTATTTATTTTTACATATAGTTTCTATTATCCTTCTTTTTTCTACTTTATTCCTATAATCACCTTAAAATTTAAACTAAACACAGGTTTCCTTAGTACTTCTCACGCTACTCTCTCTCTACCAGTTCATTCTCTCAGTCAACTACTTTACTCCCAGATATCACTCAAAGTCTCTCCTAGTTAGGTAAGGGGGGAATTAGGAGCGCTTTCCCGAGAGGGGTGCTCTCTCTTTTTTAGGAGGAGCTTCACTACCTTCTTCCACTCTTCTCCTCCCAGGATATTCTCCACGCACTCTTTATCATATCTTTATAGTTTATTATACCATTTTAGTTTATTATAGCTAGTTTACTCCCTCTAGTAGTTTAGATTTAGTGGTCCTCAGGTTCCCCCTGCTTTCTCATCTCGAGGTTAGTTTTCGTTTTGATCTTACATTTCTTAGTCTTCATACTAGTTCTTTCCTAGTTTGTATATTTTATTTCACAATTCTTTCACTTCTCTCTTCTCTTTCCATATAGCTTTCTCTTCTGTATAAGTGTATTTTTCTACTTCATTTCTCTCGTTTATATTCATCTCATCACTACATTACACTTTCTTGATAATTTCATAACTCATAATACCTAACACTTAAAAACACTTTCAACAATAAACTCTCTTCAGTAGTGTACACACCATAACATTCTCTCTTTATCTACACTTTCTTCTATTTACTTCAGAGCAGTTTACTTCTCGTTATCACTTACACTTACTCAAATTTTTCTTCTCTTACAGGACATTATAGTGTCTCGCTACACTATTCTATTAACTCTCCCTCTCTCGAGTATACTCGCAGTTTTACTCTTCTCCACTCACTTCCACTCACTAGTTAGCTATATTCCTTATAATTACTAGATATCTCTCATCAGTTTATCTTCATTTTCCTATTTTCATAATTTAACTCACTACCAAATCATTAATTTCTCGATATTATTAACTTAACCATTCCTCTCTATTATCTTTACTTAAACAAATCTTTTATGTAGAGAATTAAAGAGGTCTCTTAGTACACACACATCTCCTCACTTCTCTCGAGAATCTTCTCTCACAATTTCAGATTCTATACCATAATTTAGTGTGTTTCAGACATAACTATTCCTTCTCAACTAATACAACACTCTCCTGTGTAATTTTCTTCTTCTCTTTGTACATTCCAATATTTATAGATTATAAACTCATTTTTGATAGTACTTTACTTCATCCTCTCTTTTCTTTCGTCAGATTTCGATATAAATTTCTCTATTATAATTTAAGTAACTTATCAGTTTCTCCTGTTCGAATTTTTTCGATATCCTAGTTCTTTGATTTACTTTCTTTATCTATTCTTCTTCAAGAGTTACTTATAAAGTTTCTTCTTCTCCGATATATTCAACTTTACAGTTCCATTACACATATTCCTCACTCACTTATATTATCTCTAAAACTTACTCTTTCTACACACATTATTCCATAGTTTTCACACTCTTCTTTGTGATACTTACTAATTCTCCATAATTACACACTACATTTCTTAACACCTTAAGTATAACTTCTCTATGCTTACACATTTTTCTGAGTAATTTTTAACAACTCATCCATTACTTCTACTTCTTTGTATGAATCATATTTACACCTACAGTTCATATACTATACAGTATCCTAATCTTAATTCTCCTCCCTCTAATCTCCGACACACTCCATCTTTTCTCTCTTCTCTACAGTCTTCTTATTATTAAACACTTCTAATCATCTTCCATACACCTATACTAACTCTCTCTTACTCCTTCTTAACTGGATAAAACAGCTTCATCCACTCTTATTTATTACTAGTTTTATAAAATTCATACTTTCCCCCCCCCCCCCCCCCCCCCCCCCCCCCCCCCCCCCCCCCCCCCCCCCCCCCCCCCCCCCCCCCCCCCCCCCCCCCCCCCCCCCCCCCCCCCCCCCCCCCCCCCCCCCCCCCCCCCCCACCCCCCCCCCCCCCCCCCCCCCCCCCCCCCCCCCCCCCCCCCCCCCCCCCCCCCCCCCCCCCCCCCCCCCCCTTATAAAACCCCCTAAAAAAATACTTCCACAATCAAACCAAACTATATATATACTATTATATTATATATAGATAGATAATATATAGATAATATTAACATACATTTTTACACCAAACAAATAAGAAATTAATCATTTATGAATGTCTTATATGAAACTATTTGGTTATTTCCCATATCTCTAAATCATGGAAACGTACGACCCTTTTTTCTATCGAAAATAAAACAAACCAAGATATTAGATTTTAAATAACTGTGTTACAACAGATAATGTAATATGTGCTTCGTTTTTACCCACCAAGTAATGAAGAAAAAAGTTTAACTAACAGTCTTTTGTTTTTTTTTCTGTCACTCTGAGCCTGTCACACAGCAGCCCTGTCAAAAACACAGGTTCACACGCTGCACCTGTAACGTTAAACCAGCACATCGTCACGTTGCATTTTTAATTATAAAACGGGTGTTTCTCATTCTTAAATGTGATTGGCTGAGCTGCGTTCCAAGCCCGTGGTAAAACCAAGGGGCAAACTCCGCCTCAGAACAGTGAAGCTCGCTTCCTTGTTGTAAATAGTGTAATCCTCCCTTCATCCGCTAGGGGCTGGCTCCAAGAGCGAGCAAATCCCCATAGACTCCCATGTTAAAAACGCCAACTTCACAGCAGAAATAAACAGGTTTACAGCCTGGTTCAAAAAATCATTTTAGGTTTATTAGGTCAAGTTTACCTTCATGTCAACTGTGAGGGGGGTGAATTTTTTTATAACTCATTCGTTTAGATGTTATTTATTCTTCAAATTACACATAATTAAGGGCGTGTCCCCATTATTGACATGCGGCAGACCGGAAGCTCCGCCTGCCGACCGGAGGCTCCTAGTTAGCTCCTTCTTTGCTCTTAATAAGGTCTCAGTTTGTTACAGAGTCGCACAACGGTGGTGTTTAGTCAGCGAATTGCAAGTCTAAGCATGTCTTACCTTAACCATGCCGCTTAGGGGGCTTATCTTTGTTAGCTCCTCTTAGTTTCGTGTTAGCTCAGTTAGCGTTTAGCCCACAGTACGTCAGCTGTCAATCATTTGCCCCGCGGCGGCGCTGTGCCCATTTTAGTATTTTCCTGGAGTGACAACGTACGTGACACGGCAAGATGGCGACAGTAAGACACGCCCAACTGGCTTCACATATCTTCACATTTCAGAAGAGACCGGAAGCTACGTCCAGTAATATGGGTAAAACACTGTAAAAAGGTAAAAACCGCAGCACAAAATATCCCTGCGCCAGCATTAACAGATGTTGCGTTGCTTAGCAACCAACTGCTCTGAGTTCAACCGATTCGTTGGATTATATTTGTTTTAAGACTTTTGTAGACTTTGTGGTGAATTTTGATATTTTGGGTGTCTTGAACCTGGATGAGGGGTGGAAGTTGACAGCGCAGATTTCACCGCGGACATGTTGCCTCATTTGCAAAGCAGTCAACATATCTGCACAAAAACACCTGCCGCCAAACGCACACCACCGTTTCTCCAAACATTATTTTTACACCACTATTAATGGAAATAACAACATTGACGAGGCCAGACAGCCTGAATTGATGAGAGCGAATGGCCAATGTGTAGCCGGATTTTTGTAAAACGAGCGTCTTCCCTCCTCCAACTAAGAAAATTTTAAAAAGAAAAAAAAATATCGTATCCACCTTGTTTTTGGAAGAAAAATCCTCATAGCCTACCGAACTGCAGAAGTGCGTTAAGCACATTCACAGAGTTTAGCTGTTTCTGATGGTTCGCTCCTTTACCGTCGTCAGCCAGGCGATGGCCCGGGAGAAGTGCTGCTTTATATCCACATTTTAATACTTATCAGCTGTATGGAGAAATATTAATATGGATGGATAAATGAAATGGGGGAAAAAAAGAAGTGATGATTGGCGGGTAAGAGGAGTTTGCTGCTTAAATGGAGGGGAAAGCGTTTGCAGGTGGAAAGAGGGTTTAACAAAACAAATAAAGCATGGATCTTTGGGAGCAAAGTTAATAAAATAAAATAAAAATCGACTGAGCAGGCCATCGGATCTGAGCGGGTCATCTGTCTGATCGCCGTTTTAAACAAGTGAAAACTCCGCTGACCCAGTTCACAGCTTGTTCGCCTGGAAAGTAAGCGATCCAGAGTAAACACAGCAGCAAATGTGATCAGAGCTTTTTTTTTTTTTTTTTTTTTTTTTTTTTTTTTTTGTCGCAGGCAGTGATGTTTCAAACCTTAAAACCCTGGTTATTCATGTCCACACGCAGTTGCATAAACGAGGTAGACTAAATCTTCACTTTGGTCGAAGTTTTTTAAATGAACTTTTCTTAATGCCAAAAAAATAAATAAATAAGTAGATAAAAACATACAAAGAAATCAAATATGCGTTTACGTGTTAATGATGGGCCAAATCGTAGGAAATATCTTCGTTTTACGAGACCCTCCTACTTGTGAACAAGCTGAGTTGCTTAGCAACCATACTGTCCACTCAATCTTGTGTTGGGAGAACAAATAGTTCTCTATTTCATTATTTCATTATTACCCATAAATTGTTTATTTTGTATGTGTGTATTTATTTTTATTTATTTTATAGGCAATATGTGAGGTAACCGTTTTATAAAAGCAATAAGCCCCTTGAATCCGTGGGTTACAGCGGTTTTACAACAGCGGAGGGGCACTTCGCTTCGCGTCGTGCACCGCCGTTGTAAAACCGCTGTAACCCACGGCTTCTCGGGGCTTATTGCTTTAATACGAACGGTGTGTTACATATTATATTGAATTTATTGTCGCATGCTTTGATTAATGGATCAAACTTTCTAAAAGTGTCTCAGTTCAGTGTTACAGTCACTTCACTGTCTACATGTTATGCCAACAGAAAGTCCATTAAGCTTGTTACCTTTTTTTTTAAATTGAAACTTGGTGAAAAGATTTTAGTGTGTATAAGAACGTTTTGAGCAGATTTCACCAAAAACTGCGATAATATCGATAACCATGATCACTTTGGTCTCAATAACTGTGACATGAAATTTTTAGATTTCATGCCAACTAACTGTATTTCTCTCTGTGTCCTCTCTCTGTCTTTCTATCTGTCTCCCTCTCTCTTTGTTTTATTGTCTTTGTCTCTCTCTGTTGCTGGCATTTTCTCTTTTTCTATCTTTATCCATCTATCTATCTATCATTTGGGCTGTAACATACCAACCAGTTATGTAACGGCTACTTTGCTACTAAATGGCTGCCCTCATCATATTTGTATGGCTGAGCAGACAGTAGCTGCAGTGGCAGCATTCAAAATTTCTTCAGAAATTTTCTAGTTAGTTTAAAGGTGTTATAACCTGGTATTTTACATACACAATCCTCCTTAAATTACCTTTAAATTGATTTTAAATCATAGTTAGGTGGGAGGGAAATTTAATAAGCTCAGTTCATCCCCCACTTTTTTTTCTCTCGCGAGTTTAAGAATGAGAAGGCCAGAAGTCTGTTATGAAATGAAATGAAAAATACTTTATTCATCCCAGAAGGGAAATTCAGTATTGTAAAAGCTCACTTTTTTTTTTTTTTTTTTTAAATAAACAAAAAAGTCAGTCAGTCTTGTTCTTTAGGGTGATGCTGCTGGCAGGAATGAATTTCTGTATCTCTCCGTCCTACAGCAAACCTGACGCAGCTTCCCACTGAACACACTCTTGATTCTTCACCGTGTTGTGGAGAGGATGGGAAGAGTTCTCCATCATCTTCATCAGCTTGTGCAGCATTCTTTTTTGAACAATCAGCTCCATGATGTGATGACAGCCATGAAAGAAAATGTCAACTTTTTCATTTTTAGACAATATTTACAGGCCATTAACTGACATTGGCAAGTCTGTGCCCTTAAGAAGCTTAACGTAACTTTTTCTTAGGGAGCTGTGAGGGTTAAATAGCTCATTTCACTAAATTATGATTGTACAAGTCCTATAATGGCCTTCACAAAGTCATTTACTGCATTGATTGTGTAAGAAGGGATGAGCTGCTGCATCAGTGCCAGCGAGGGCGCTGAAACCAGTGACGCACTGGTCTCCAATGAGCTGGAAGTCCCAATGATACGGGATCTGGTAGCTGCGGTATGGGACGCGGGGTCCGATATATGGGAAACCGCGTCTGCAGAGGCGTGGGACGCGGTGGCTGACGAGACCTTTGAAGGGGTGGCTGACCACATGTGGGATGTAGTGTCTCCTGAGACTTTGGACGCGGGGTCCGATATATGGGAAATCGCGTCTGCAGAGGCGTGGGACACGGTGTCTGCCGAAACATGGGACGCAGCGTCTCCTTAGACAACGTGGGAAGCGGTGTCTGCCGAGACATGGGATGCGGTTTCTCCTCAGTACACGCGGGACGCCGCGTCTGCTGAGACGTGGGACGCGGCGTCTCCTTAGACGACATGGGACGCAGCGTCTCCTTAGATGACGTGGGACGCAGCATCTCCTGAGTACACGTGGGACGCTGCGTCTGCTGAGATGTGGGACACAGCGTCTCCTGAGTACACGTGGGACGCTGCGTCTGCTGAGACGTGGGACGCTGTGTGTCCTTAGACAAAGTGGGCCGCTGTGTGTCCTTAGATGACGTGGGACGCGGCGTCTGCCGAGACGTGGGACGCGGCGTCTCCTGAGCAGAAGTAGGACGCGGCGTCTGTCGAGACGTGGGACGTGGCATCGCCTGAGTAGATGAGGGACGCGGTGTCTGCCGAGACGTGGGACGCGACGTCTCCTGAGTAGAAGTAGGACGCGGTGTCTGCCGAGACGTGGGACGCGGCGTCTTCTGAGTAGAAGTAGGACGCGGCGTCTGTCGAGACGTGGGACGCGACGTCTCCTGAGTAGAAGTAGGACGCGGTGTCTGCCGAGACGTGGGACGCGGCGTCTTCTGAGTAGAAGTAGGACGCGGTGTCTGCCGAGACGTGGGACGCGGTGTCTCCTGACTACACGTGGGACGCGGCGTCTGCCGAGACATGGGACGCAACGTTTCCTGGGACGACATGGGACACGGTGTCTCCTGAGTAGACGTAGGACGTGGTGTCTGCTGAGATGTGGGACGCAGTGTCTCCTTAGACGACGTGGGACGCGGCGTCTCCTGAGCAGAAGTAGGACGCGGCGTCTGTCGAGATGTGGGACGCGGCATCGCCTGAGTAGATGAGGGACGCGGTGTCTGCCGAGACGTGGGACGCGACGTCTCCTGAGTAGAAGTAGGACGCGGTGTCTGCCGAGACGTGGGACGCGGCGTCTTCTGAGAAGAAGTAGGACGCGGCGTCTGTCGAGACGTGGGACGCGGCATCGCCTGAGTAGATGAGGGACGCGGTGTCTGCCGAGACGTGGGACGCGACGTCTCCTGAGTAGAAGTAGGACGCGGTGTCTGCCGAGACGTGGGACGCGGCGTCTTCTGAGTAGAAGTAGGACGCGGCGTCTGTCGTGACGTGGGACGCGACGTCTCCTGAGTAGAAGTAGGACGCGGTGTCTGCCGAGACGTGGGACGCGGCGTCTTCTGAGTAGAAGTAGGACGCGGTGTCTGCCGAGACATGGGACGCAACGTTTCCTGGGACGACATGGGACACGGCGTCTCCTGAGTAGACGTAGGACGTGGCGTCTGCTGAGATGTGGGACGCAACGTTTCCTGGGACGACATGGGACACGGCGTCTCCTGAGTAGACGTAGGACGTGGCGTCTGCTGAGATGTGGGACGCAGTGTCTCCTTAGACGACGTGGGACGCGGCGTCTGCCGAGACGTGGGACGCTGCGTCTGCTGAGATTTGGGACGCGGCGTCTGATGAGATGTGGGACGCGGTGTCTGCCGAGACGTGGTATGCAACGTTTCCTGAGACAACATGGGACACGGCGTCTCCTGACTAGACGTAGGACGTGGCGTCTGTAGAGACATGGGACGCAGCATGTCCTTAGTAGATGTGGGACGCGGCGTCTCCTGAGTAGACGTAGGCATAGGACACAGGGTCGCCTGAGTAGACGTTGGACGCGGCGTCTCCTGAGTAGACGTAGGCATAGGACGCAGGGTCGCCTGAGTAGACGTTGGACGCGGCGTCTCCTGAGTAGACGTAGGCATAGGACGCAGGGTCGCCTGAGTAGACGTTGGACGCGGCGTCTCCTGAGTAGACGTAGGCATAGGACGCAGGGTCACCTGAGTAGACGTTGGACGCGGCGTCTTCTGAGTAGACGTAGGACGCTGCGTCTTCCGAGTAGACGTAGGACGTGGCGTCTTCTGAGACAACGTGGGACGCAGCCTTTCCTTAGTAGATGTGGGACGAGGCATTTGCCGAGACGTAGAACGCGGAGTCTCCTGAGCAGATGTAGGACGTAGCGTCTGTCCAGACGTGGGACGCAGCATTTCCTTAGTAGATGTGGGACGCAGCGTCTTCTGAGACGACGTGGGATGCGGTGTCTGCTGAGACGTAGGACGCTGCGTCTCCTGAGTAGACGTGGGACGCGGCGTCTCCTGTGTAGACGTGGGACGTGTCGTCTGCCGAGACGACGTGGGATGCGGCGTCTGCCGAGACGTGGGACGCTGCTTCTCCTGAGTAGATGTAGGACGTGGCGTCTGTCGAGAAGTGGGACGCGGTATCTCATAAGTAGACGTGGGACGCGGCGTCTTCTGAGTAGACGTGAGAAGCGGCGTCTTCTGAGTATATGTAGGACCCGGCGTCTTCTGAGACGACGTGGGATGCGACGTCTCCTGAGTACACGTTGGGCGCGGCGTCTGTTGAGACGTGGGACGCAGCATCTCCTTAGTAGATGTGGGACGCGGCGTTTGCCAGGACGTGGGACGCGGCGTCCCCTGAGAAGACGTGGGACGCGGCGTCTTCTTAGTAGATGTAGGGCGTGGTGTCTGTCCAGCCGTGGGACGCAGCATGTCCTCAGTAGATGTGGGACGCTGCGTCTCCTGAGAAGACGTGGGACGCAGTGTCTCCTTAGGAGATGTGGGACGCGGCATCTTCTGGGACGTCGTGGGATGCGGCGTCTGCCGAGACATGGGACGTGGCGTCTCCTGAGAAGACGTGGGACGCGGCGTCTCCTTAGTAGACGTGGGACGCAGTG
This sequence comes from Atherinomorus stipes, assembly GCA_023101725.1. Lineage (NCBI taxonomy): Eukaryota > Metazoa > Chordata > Actinopteri > Atheriniformes > Atherinidae > Atherinomorus > Atherinomorus stipes. The sequence goes on along the minus strand of JALJCO010007933.1, from coordinate 52,038 downwards.
TCTCCTTAGGAGATGTGGGATGCGGCGTCTGCCGAGACTTGAGTCGCGGCGTCTCCTGAGTAGACGTGGGACGCGGCGTCTGCTGCTGTGAAAGAAGCGGTGACTCCTGACGTGAGTCAGATGTGGCACAAAGAACTTCTAATTCTGCTAAATTATCTTTTAGTTTCTCATTTTCTGCTTTGAGTTCATCATTTTGCTGTTGCAAAAATTTGAAATCCTCTTTCATTACATCAGATGTGGAGTTAAGTAAAGTCAGTTCTTGTATCTCATGTTTGAGTTCATGAATTTGTTCCAACAGCTTCTTATTTTTATGTTCGAATGACTTGTACTTACTTTTTATCGTGTCACACGTGGATTTTTCTCTCTGTAACTCCTCTAGATTTTCTTGAAGGTTCTGAATGTGCTGTTTGAGTACGACATTTTCCTGCCTCAGTTCCTTCATAGCGTTCTCCGTGTCAGGGATATCTTGTATTGAAGAACATGGTTCTTCTTCTGGAGATGTTTGAACATTGCTCATATCTTTCAGGTTCTTCTTCAGCTGACGAATTTCCATTTTTAGCTCCTTGTTTTCTTCTTTCCATCTGAGTTTTATATCTTTTTGGCTTTGCTGCAGGTTTATTTTCTCATTCTCCGCTTCTTCCAGTCTCCTCTGTGTATCTGTGTTCTGTTGTTCTTTAGCCTCAATGTCTGCCCGCAGAATTTTGTTAGATATTTTCAAGGCATTTATGTCGGTCGACAGTCTACAGTTGAACATTGTCAATTCATCAATTTCTATCTGAAGATCCCTATCTTTTAGTTTTCGAGAGCGCTCCAGTTTTTTGCAAAGCTGTTTATTTATTGTGTGGAGTTCCTCATTTTCTGTTTTAAGTCTTTTATTCTCCTGTTGTACTGTCATTTCGTCTGTTACAGAGGCCTGGTCAGACTCCTGGCAAGTACATTTAAACAATTTCTTTAACATTGTGTTAATACAAAGTGTACCTACTGAAATCACCTTACTTAATATAACTCGGGTCGTGTCTGATCTGAGTTGAATTGCTTCAAAGCTGCTACGAACTGAACTGCTGAGTATTGCTAGAAGTCTTTATACCAAATGAGCCTTTTTGGCATCAAAGCCACGGAACAATGATCTGTCTCCTTGGCAACTGTGATGTCATAGGCTTTCTAACATCAAAGTCAGTAAAGAACTGTTTGTCTCCTTGACAACAGTGATGTCATAGCCTTTCTTACATCACAGTTGCTTGACAATAAATGTATGATTTCTATGGGAACCGCACTGGGGGACTGGGATAACCGCAATGCATTGTGGGTCTCACGGTTAACTGTCAAGTTTGTTTAACTCAATGGCATGCACAATGCTGCTTTCATTCTTTTTTTTAATTTAAAAGTTTGTTTAAAGTTTAAAACATGGTGGAATCGTGTTGTGTCAAGAGAAAAAGTGACAGAACAAGAAATAAGACCAGACTGTTTTTACTGGCTGGAGTGAGCTCACAAACTATTGGTTGCTACATAACCTGGAAATGTGCTGCTTTTTTTTTTTTGACACGGGAGTCAATGGACGTGTGGCGACTCTGCAGCCTACATATCGATGGCTCTGATTCAAGCTTATTCTTCCAGTGCCTTGGACATCACTTGTCCCTTTTGTGAAATAACTCACAAGTATATTTATGTAATTCTAGATGATAAATACAGGGTTGTTGCAGGGTCTTAGTCTAAAAATGTCCAAAATTCCAAACTTTAAATTTAATATATAAAATGTCTTAAAAACAATCAGCATTTCACCCAAGGTCTTAAATTTGATTTAGACAAGTCTTAATTTTTTTTAGATAGATAAACTTTATTGTCTGTCCCTTGCGTTGACAGAAATTCCCCTTTAACAAGGCTCAATCAAGCAGGGCATGTAGAAATAATACTAAGCACATAGACAGGAAAAAATAAAAACAAAACTTGCATTTATTGATTTTTTATAATAATAATAATAATAACAAGGCTGTGGATAGCCTTAAATGTGTACAGAAGGATTTTGAATTCTGTTCTGGATTTAACCAGGAGCCAGTGCAGCTGCTGCAGGTTGGGGGTGATGTGGTGAAAGGAGGGGGTTCTGGTGATAATGCGGGCGGCTGAATTTTGAACCATCTGTAGCTTATGGAGGGACTTCTGAGGAAGAGAAGTGTTGGCCATGTAGAATACACTGAATAAAACAACAATCAGAAGTTGTCTGTCCGTCTTTCTAACCAGCTCAGATTGCTACAAGTGCTTATAAATGGGGATTAAACTACAAATCCTGTGATGACTACAGGCAAGAAATGGCCCAGTTTGCAGCTATGAGCGGGTGCAAAGCTCTTTCACAGTCATAGTGTGTCTATGGTAGAACGTAAACATTAATAAATTTGTTTTTACTAGGGCTGTAACGATACACCAACTCACAATTCGATTCGTATCACGATTTTTGACCCACGATTCAATACACGATTTTTTTTTCTAATTTAAAAAAATGTTTTGTTTTTTTTTTACTTTAATTTTTTTTTAAGTATTTTATTTCAATGGCATTTATAACATTTAACTTAATGTAACAAATAGCCTGAACATAGCTGAAGACAATAATCAAAATGATTGAATTATTAACCAAGGATAAAACATTTCTCTTTTCTCTAATAGAATAATGCTTCTGAAAAATAAAAATAACTGAACTGTGCTGTTAATCACAAATGAAGTTAAATAACAAATAAGTCCTTGACAGCTTTCTACATCAAACCTGTTGATTTAAAACTAGAGTTCTTCTTCAGGAACAGCATCATGTCCACATGTCGGGTGAGAGGCTGCTCTGCTCCCTGCAGAGGAGAATTTCAACGGGAAGATGGCGGGAGATGGTGGCGTTATGATGGCCGAGCATGCATGTTAACCCGAAAAAAATGATGACATACCAGCGCGTCTCAGAGAGGAGGAAAGCATTCAGACCTCACTTTCCCGTTGGCTGGAACAACTTATTTTCAGTTGCATCGCTGGAAACTCCAACATGCTGGAAAACAGCTGTTCAAAGTTAAACCAAAGGGAAGGAGGTCTGGACGCTTTCACTGCTCCGCAGGGATCCGCCACTATTGGTCTTATTTGTTAAGGCTGGATCGAAGAAGAATATATATTTTTTTATTATTATTGGTTTATTTCTTCACGCGTGCGGTATGCTACGGTGGCCCAGAAGGGTCGCAACAAAAGAAAGCCACAACACAACACAATTAACCGCAACACAACACAATTAGTCGCAACACAACACAATTCACCGCAACACTACAAAATTAACCGCAACACAACACAATTCACCGCAACACAACACAATAAACCGCAACACAACAAAATTAACCACAACACAACACAATTAACCGCAACACAACACAGTTAACCACAACACAACACAATTAACTGCAACACTACAAAATTAACCGCAACAAAACACAATTAGTTGCAACACTACACAATAAACCGCAACACAACACAATTAACCACAACACAATTAGTCGCAACACAACACAATTAGTCGCAACACAACACAATTCCCCGCAACACTACAAAATTAACCACAACACAACACAATTAACCGCAACACAACACAATTAACCACAACACAATTAACCGCAACACTACAAAATTAACCGCAACAAAACACAATTAGTCGCAACACTACAAAATAAACCGCAACACAACACAATTAACCACAACACAACACAATTAGTCGCAACACAACACTAACCTCAACACAACACAATTAACCTCAACACAACACAATTAACCTCAACACAACACAATTAGTCGCAACACAACACAATTAGTCGCAACACAACACAATTCACCGCAACACTGCAAAATTAACACACACAACACAATTAACCGCAACACAACACAGTTAACCACAACACAACACAATTAACTGCAACACTACAAAATTAACCGCAACAAAACACAATTAGTTGCAACACACAAAATAAACCGCAACACAACACATTAACCACAACACAATTAGTCGCAACACAACACAATTAGTCGCAACACAACACAATCCCCCGCAACACTACAAAATTAACCACAACACAATTAACCGCAACACAACACAATTAACCACAACACAATTAACCGCAACACTACAAAATTAACCGCAACAAAACACAATTAGTCGCAACACTACAAAATAAACCGCAACACAACACAATTAACCACAACACAACACAATTAGTCGCAACACAACACAATTAACCTCAACACAACACAATTAACCTCAACACAACACAATTAGTCGCAACACAACACAATTCACCACAACACAACACAATTAACCGCAACACTACAAAATTAAACGCAACAAAACACAATTAGTCGCAACAAAACACAATTAGTCGCAACACTACAAAATAAACCGCAACACAACACAATTAACCACAACACAACACAATTAGTCGCAACACAACACAATTAACCTCAACACAACACAATTAACCTCAACACAACACAATTAACCTCAACACAACACAATTAGTCGCAACACAACACAATTCACCACAACACAACACAATTAACCGCAACACTACAAAATTAAACCAACAAAACACAATTAGTCGCAACACTACAAAATAAACCGCAACACAACACAATTAACCACAACACAACACAATTAGTCGCAACACAACACAATTAACCTCAACACAACACAATTAACCTCAACACAACACAATTAGTCGCAACACAACACAATTAGTCGCAACACAACACAATTCACCGCAACACTACAAAATTAACCACAGCACAACACAATTAACCGCAACACAACACAGTTAACCACAACACAACACAATTAACTGCAACACTACAAAATTAACCGCAACAAAACACAATTAGTTGCAACACTACACAATAAACCGCAACACAACACAATTAACCACAACACAATTAGTCGCAACACAACACAATTAGTCGCAACACAACACAATCCCCCGCAACACTACAAAATTAACCACAACACAATTAACCGCAACACAACACAATTAACCACAACACAATTAACCGCAACACTACAAAATTAACCGCAACAAAACACAATTAGTCGCAACACTACAAAATAAACCGCAACACAACACAATTAACCACAACACAACACAATTAGTCGCAACACAACACAATTAACCTCAACACAACACAATTAACCTCAACACAACACAATTAGTCGCAACACAACACAATTCACCACAACACAACACAATTAACCGCAACACTACAAAATTAAACGCAACAAAACACAATTAGTCGCAACAAAACACAATTAGTCGCAACACTACAAAATAAACCGCAACACAACACAATTAACCACAACACAACACAATTAGTCGCAACACAACACAATTAACCTCAACACAACACAATTAACCTCAACACAACACAATTAGTCGCAACACAACACAATTCACCACAACACAACACAATTAACCGCAACACTACAAAATTAAACGCAACAAAACACAATTAGTCGCAACACTACAAAATAAACCGCAACACAACACAATTAACCACAACACAACACAATTAGTCGCAACACAACACAATTAACCTCAACACAACACAATTAACCTCAACACAACACAATTAACCGCAACACAACACAATTAACCGCAACACAACACAATTAACCTCAACACAACACAATTAACCGCAACACAACACAATTAACCGCAACACAACACAATTAACCGCAACACAACACAATTAACTGCAACACAACCAAATTAACACAATTAACGATTAAACGATTTAGACTTCCATCTGGAAAGTGCCTATTTTACAGTTCAGTTATACACGGCTGGGAGTTCACCAAACAGTTAAAGAGATCGGGGTATTCCAAATCAGGACATTTTGTTGGATCATCCACTCAAACATCAGCCGGTAAAAGATACGGACAGTCAGGCGCCGTCCCAATACCCGCACTTCCACCCTTGCGCCCCTAGAATGCGCGCTCCCGTTGAGGGGTTTAAGTGCGTAGTGTGTCCCAATTCTCCAGGGCTGCTCGAGGGCGGAAGTCCGCCACGCCCCTTTTGCGCCCTTAATCCACACTTCAGTGAAGTCCGCATCAATGCAGACTTCACCGAAGCATATTGCCCATAATTCATTGCTGCATGTGACGTTTTGAACCATAAAGGCGGAACATGTCCATGTTTGGTGATGAGCTCCTGCCTGTGGTGAAAAAAAAGCTATTTCAGATGTAAATATTGAAATATTTAATCTTTTATGCTGTAGGTGAAATATTTACTGAAGTTTGGCATGTTACTTCGGAATATACTTTGAATATTAAAAATCAAAGCATTTGAATAATGAAAGTTATCAGTTTACTGATGAAAGTAGCTAAATATTTTTTTATTTTAAAACTTTATTTATAGGTAAGTCCAGTCGAGACACAACGTCTTTAACAAGGGAAACCTGTTTACCTGACATAGTTTAGTTTAGTTTACTTTAGTTTATTATGGATCCCCATTAGACTTCACCAGTGAAGACTATTCTTCCTGGGATCCAGATCAACATAAATTCTGAACATGCAATCAACAAAAACACAGGTTAACTAAATTAAAATACAATACTAAGCAAACATTTTAATAGAAAAAAGCAAAAACTAAATAAGTATACAATACCAAAGCATCTAGATTTACAATGAGATTAAGGATAAAAATAATTATGCAGCCCAGCCATACTTCTGTAAGCCTTACAACTCATGTGATTAATACGGGTCTCAGTTTCCAAAGTAACTCAAAGAACTTATACATGTCTTTATGGACATGTGGACATTTATGGACATTCTATGCAACGATAACAGTCACAGAGCAGACAATTTCATGATTATTATACATTTGTTTAGAATCTAACAGTTATCTAACCCTATACTGGTGAAATTCTACAGCCATCTTGCATAAATTAGTTCAGTAATTCATTTATTTATTAATCAAACTTGTGTGGATTTCATAACATCTATTTTACAAGAACAGATCAAATGAACTTTATTCAGTTAAAAAATGACGTCTCTTCACCAGGAACAGAGATGAAGCTGAGTTTGGCAGCAATGACATGAAATGACGTGGTACAAAATGGAGGAACCATCACTGTCCCAATTCTGCCTTTTTACTGCCTTTCACTTGCAACCTGCACACTCCAACCCTTAATGTGCACTTCTGCCAAGTGCGCACTTCATACAAGGGTGTAGGGTTTAGGGTAGGTATTGGGACGGGGCCAGAGTTTCAGATACCCCTCTTTCTGGAACAGGTGACTGAGTTTTCCCTCATCTCAGGGTTCTGGAATACCAGCCTGCTCAGTCTCAGGGTCCAGGTCAATATCATAGAAATAAAGTCTGGTGGGCAGATGGGATGGCTGGCATCTAAAAACAACGACAACAAAAAACAAGGTTAAAAGTAAACAAGCAGGTACAAACCCTCAAGCCCTGATTTCGTTTCACTGTCACCTCCATGTGGTCAGAAGCCTGCACTGCAAATCACTGAAAACTCCATGCTGTCTGGTTTGTACCACAGAGACTGAAAGGTAAACCTTCTACATACACCTAAAAAAGTATATCTATGAGAATCGAAAATGTCAAAATGAAAGAAAATATAGTGTGTGCTTGGTGAATATAAACAATGAGAGAAAAATCATGACATCCATCAATAGGCACCGCTGGGATTCGAACCCAGGATCTCCTGTTTACTAGACAGGCGCTTTAACCAACTAAGCCACGGCGCCGCTGACGACATAGATGAGGAAATATTATTTATAAACGTTGTATTCCGGACCGGGCTGTGCCCCTCTGTCAGCGTTTCACACACCGAATGAAATGACTTGCACAGAACTTGGTGTCCAATTATCTAATTCAGTTGTGTTGTATTGGTAAAACATGCATTTTGAAGTGTAACGGGTTGTTCTCTATCCTCCTATGAGAGTACTTAATGCGCATATAAAGCAGGGATCGACTTTGGACCTCAACTTAACAGCAAGCTTACCTGCTGACTCAGCAGTAAATGTTTTTACAACAGCTTGTTTATGCACCATTGCTCCATTTATTTGAATCAGATGTTTTTAAACGAGGCAAACATCTAAAATGTGCTGGACACACAGTTGGTGAACTGTGCCATAGAGCAGGGTTCCTCAGTCCTGGTCCTCAGGGACCCCTGCCCTGCATGTATTCCAGGTTTCCAACTCCACCACACCTGATTCAGATCAATTCAACTGCTCATCAAGTTCTTAGCAAGCTGCTAACGAGTCATTCATCTGAGTCAGGTGGTCGGGTTGAAGTAGGAATATCTTGAAAACCAGCAGGGCAGGGGTCCCTGAAGACAAGGATTAAGAAGCACTGCCGTAGAGAGAGATCCACTTTCATCAGTTATATCACTACAAATCCTTTTTTTTTTTTTTTTTAAACCACTGGCTGGAAAAACCTGACAGAGGACCATGAGAAAGTTCATTTAAAAGCTTTATCAGAATAAGAAATTAATTCCAGGTGTTCTACTCAGAACCAGTGGAATTTAATATTAGTGTGATGGGGAATCTGAATGAATGCAGGAAAATTATGAAAAAGTCCCCAGAACAGAAACGATGATGTAGGTTTTCTTCTGACTGCGTTGTTCTGGAGGGCAATAGCTGCAACCTGGAGATGTACACAAATACTTTTCTTAATAAGGTAATCCCCACAGTTGAAATGTTGAAAATCATAAATCAAAAGGAAAGTTTTTTTGCTTTTTTGGCTGACCTGCAGATTGGTTCATCCAGGAGGCATGAGTGAGAATCGTCACACTGGTGCACCCTCTGTTCTCCTGAGGAAGAAAATTAGGGGAACCACCTGATCCTGTAGAGCCAGGAACCTTCATGTCTGGATCGGACTTTGCTTTGTGACTTTCTGGTCAGACACAAAAACTGTCCTTTCATTTTCATTCCAGCCAAATCAAATTAGAATCAAACGTAAGGCACCAAACACACACCATGATATTTCAACAATTTATTCAACAACTTCATAGACATTTCTTAAGAAGAGTGCGGCTTTATTTATGTCAAGTGCAGGAACCAAAGCTTTTTACATGCACATGGTTTCAGCACAGATACAGACTATATAAGTTTGTTTTTTTCCTTGTTTCACTAACATTTTCTCTTTTTTAAAAATCACAGCTCAGAGTATAGCGGCTGATGAAGCTTACCAACAACCACTTCAATGATATACACAACCAATGTTCTTCAATTAAAATGTAAAGAAAAATAAAGTAAAATCCTACAAAGAAAAATAAAGGTGTAAAAATCAGAAACCCTACAAATGGTGCTGAGTGGATGAGCCCATGAAAGAACAAGCTGAGGGATCCGTTACGTCACATTGTTCAGCGTCTTTGTCTCTGTAGGGACACTGGTTAGTTTTATTTAAATTAATGTATATACTATGAAAACAAAATGCAAGTCACACACTCCGCAAACATTTCTGTCTCCATCTGATCTGAAGCCCCCATTACATGAGAACTGGACATAATAGGTGATGATGGCGCAAGAAGAGGCTGGAGCTGGAGAGGGGTCACAGTCCTGCATAGTGTGGTCTTCACTGGGGCAACAGTTTGTTTAATACATCTTAAATATGACGGCTACCTCAAGTGCCTAAATGTAATTTAGGTGCAACGTAATAGTCTCGTTTCCCCAGAGCGAGTTCCTCAGACAAAGATCTCAATGATTCAAGCACTTAAGTTAATAACAATCAATTTAAGGTGCGTGAGTCAACATGACATCCTGGATCTGTGTGTGTGGAGCTCCTGGACCTCCTCGGCCTGAACCAAGTCCTGGTTTTCTCTGCAGCCTTTACACTTTCTCTCCATGTGGGTCGTATGCAAGTATACATAAATGTGTGTTAGAGAATATGAGATTACTGGTGGGCACACTGCACTCCCGGCCCATGGTGGCCGCTCTCGTCGTCCGAGCTGTCGTTGTAGGCCTCTCTGCGGCCGCCTGATGTTGAGCTGTGGCTGACGTCATAATCCTGCAGGTCCACCTCCTCCGTGTCCCCGCTGATGATGGGCGGCTCTGACCGGGAGGGCAGCATGTCCTCCAGCTCCTACAGGGAAAACACTGGTTTAGACGCAGCTTTAAAAACACACACACACCACTTTGTATTTTGGTTTTAATGTGCTGAGTTGGTTTAGTTGCTAGCCAGGAAAAAAAAAAAAACATCTCTTCTCTCAGGGTGTAACAGCTTTTGGGAGAGCTGCTACTCAGGAAATGTTCTGTAAATAACCATTTGAAGCTAGACTTGGTCTAATCCATGAGTGGAATTAAATACAACGGCACATTCCTACATGTGAAGGCCTAATCCTTCTCATTAGAACGAGGGAGTCAAACATGCGGCTCGCAGGCAAAGCAGGCCCTCCAGAGGGTCCAACCTGGCCCATGGGAGGAATTTGGTCAAACGTGAATATGCCAAAGATGTTAAACGATACCTTTTTTTGTCCAAACTAAATCTTATTTCGAGGAGTTTGTACGTGCATTTACTCACAGCTAAATCTGAACTCACAAGACAATAGTACTCTTTCGTTCGTTCTAATTTAAGTATTGGTGAAATGAAGGAGTTTTGCTGCAGATAATGTCTTAAATAGAGGCTGCCCCATCTCTCCCATTATATGGATGTACACTGAAGGGCGACTCAATGTAATATCTTCATAAGGAGTCAAAGTGATACAGAAATTTTAGCGGTGAGCAAATTCACGTATAAACTCCTAGAAATAAGGCCCAGATTGTTTTCACATAAGTGAAGGGTCACTGCTGGGCAGTGTCTTCACTTTAATAAATCTTTAACAGAGACAAAACCGCTAAATAGAAAGATTGTGAACTGAACATGTGACGTGTCGTACCGCAAGTTTCTCAGGGCTGATCCAGTTGTTGTCTGGAAACTGGACATCAAACTTGATGAACAGATCGCCCTTCTCAAAAGGGTTTCGGTACTGTGGCATTCCCTCTCCCCGCACCACTCTGACTGAACCTGGAAAAAAATAAAATAAAATTATACATCATTCACAATTCACAGTGTTTTTCCCGTTTGTGTTGCTCATCTTTAACTCTTACTGTCCCGAATGCTCCATGTCTTAAAGCTGAGTCACAAGAACTGTGATTAAAACAAAACCTCTTTCCTCTCAGACTTGACACACTGTGTTTCAGGCAAACAGACTCAAATATTGTAAGAAATAGAGGGGAAAACATACAATCACCACAAACCTGGTTCAATAACTTTCCCAGCAGGATACTTGACAACGATTTGCCTTCCATCTAAGTGCTTCAGCATAAACTGGAAGCCGCACAGCGCTTCCACAAGTCCAATCTTGTGGTTCATGAAAAGGTCGTTGCCTTCTCGCCTGAATGTCTGCAAATTGAGAGAAAAGATGAGAAATATTTATAAAACAAAAAATCTGATTTACTCCTACACCTGGGCAGCATTTAGTGTTAATACACTAAAACAGTCTATGATGGTAAAGAGGTTAAATTATACCAGTAACATCTGCCACTTTCAGACTTGCTCTGGAAAGCGGTAGTAGTGTGGACTTTGTCTTTTATACCGTTTCCATTCAGACAAACGTTCAGCTCTTTTACCTCCGAGATGTAGCGGACAAAAATGTTCTCAGGGTTCTTGCAAGATTCAGCAAGTTAAATTTATTACCTTTCAAATACATTTTAAGACCTTCAAAAATTATATTTAAGACCAAAATGATACATAACCAGAAACATTCAAATGATCCCAGAATTTCCTCGCATTAAAAAAAAAAAAAAAAAAAAAAAAAAAAAAAAGACTAAATACATTCAGTACAAAAAGTGATATCAAAACTGTACCTTCTTAACCAAAGTCAAGATTTCTTAAATTACAGATTAAGTTAAATTCTACACAGTACAAATTATGTTCAGGGCAAGGTCAAATGTATTACCAGGTTACATACAGAAAATGTTTAAAGACCCCCGGGCATGAAATTTGCGTTTTTTGAGGCATCAGCCTGCCTATGTCCCCTCTAAGGGGTTAAATTATAGATTCACGTTTCCTTTTTCCCTGGGTGTCTGCCGACATGGCGAAGCTAGCATTCGCAAATGGGCTGATTGGCAGTTCGGCCTATCTTACTCCTAGCACAGCTTGTGATGCCATGACTTCCAGCCAATTACCTCCCTCCCCCGAACTACACTCTCCAAGTCCCTCCCTCCGAGACCTACGACAACAAACAGACATCATGGCGACCCGTTCGCATCACAACTGCTCTGCACCTGGTGAACAAAGGACAACAGCAATGTTTTTGTCCTCCTCTCTGACAAAACTTGTGGATGATTTAATTTCTGCAGGAATGTCCCGACCGAACTACCAGAAAATCTCCCTGCAGCTCCGCCTCCTCCTCAGGAGGTTATAACGGCTTCCAGCCACCACAAAGAAACACGAAGTTTCTAAAAAACGTTCCTCATCATGCCCGTGTCTTTTACCTCTGAGGGAAACTGATGTTTGTGAATATTCCAGTTTATAATTCTTTGCGTTGTGTGCGAGTATTTATCGAGTGTTATTCTGAGTAGACGCATCCCACGTCTACTCAGAAGATGCTGCGTCCCACGCCTCTGCAGACGCGGTTTCCCATATATCGGACCCATACCGCAACTACCAAATCCCTTATCATTGGGACCATCGAAGCTCACTAGTTTTCAAGATGCATTGTGGGTAACTGAGTGCACTACTTTTTCCTTTCTAGCCATTTGGACACCCCTACAAAATGGCGTGATCCCTATATAGGACCCTATGTAGGGAATAGGGTGAACATTTGGACACAGCCTAGGTCTTCCATCCACGCCCAGCGCCAATTATTTTCAAGTCCTTTATCAGTCAGGACGGCTTCATAAACAGCCTTCATGACATGATGTTCCATAGCTGAAGTTTTCAAGCAGCCGTTCACTGCTGCTGCTGGTGGAGCTCAGCTGCAGCTGGAGCTGGACCATCATCCAACCACCCTGCTCGACTTGCGATTGGGTAGAAATGCGCTCTGATGAGCGCCAAAATGCACTGATCTTAACCCTTTATTAACTGCAATAGAAATGACCCGTCTATGCCTGCTCTGTTATTTTTGGGCATAGTCGGGTCATTTCTTGGGGTATCCTCAAGTGTTTTATATTTTTAGAATCTGTACAACTTAAGCTACAAGGTTATGAACATCAATAGACAGTAATAACTTGCAATACTCTTGAAAAAATGCCATGAATATTAAAAATACACAAAAATCGGAATTGTTTTCATCACATCTTACTAACTAAAAAAACAAAACATAGTGATCCAAAACATTTCTAAATGTACAAAATTAAAATAAATACTTCTTAACACTTTACAAGTTATTGTAACCATTTATCTCTTTTAGTTTTTGAGATACAGTCCTTATTGGTTGCAGAGTACAAAGGCGATTTGATTTCAGCTTCAAGATAAAGCAGCTAATAAAAGCATTTTATTTCTGCTTTGGCGTCATTTGATGGGAGTATTTCCAGCTGCTTTACCTAGAATATCTATAGCTAATATAAACAAAAAAGGTTCTGGACCATTGAGAAGCTGAAAAATTATTCAAAACTCTGTAATTTTTTTCATAAATCCAAGAAATGAACCTACGAAAGGAACATACAAAAACTATAAAAATTCAGAAAATGATTGAATAATTGTTGAGTATCTTCAACCTATTTTGAATATATATTTTTTAATTCTTTCATTTTTGAATCAGGTTATTTTATGTACAGGGTGCACTTTCGATTTGTGAAAATACTGCACAGTATGTGTGCTGTAACTTGTGGTATCATCAGAGCCGGTTCACAGTTCCCTTACCTGCTCCGCCAAATATTTCCTGCAGACTCCAGATGTGTAAATATAAACTATGCTAAGACTTGCCTAAATGCAAAAAAATTAAAAAAAAAAAAAACAACAAACCACTAATGTCATAAAAACAACAAGAAACCACTAATCTTGCTGCAGATCTGTAGTAGAACTAAGCCACTTCATATGCTAAAATTAGCAACTGTTATTGAAAAAAGAACTACTGAAAACCAGCTAAAACCATGTAAAACACAATATAAATGACAGAACAACCTATTCTCGCTTTATTTTCCTCACTATTTGTCTCTCTTTCCATTGTCAGTCTCTCTGGCAGTGACCACTTAACACTCCACTCTGCTATGACTTCTTGGCGCCACCTTGTGTTTACATTGCCGATTTGCGTCGCATGTAGCGAAAAATTATGATGTCATCGACTCGCGACGGCATCTCAGCTTGAAAGGCGCCAGTCTTAGCTTTCAAATAAATAAAAAAAATTATCGTTCTAGCTGCTATAGTTTTTATTTTAGAGCAGTTTAAGCAGGATTATGCTAACAGGGAACTCCTAGCGGCCGCTCCGTTTTTTAAGGGTTAAAAACCATCGGTAGATTAACATGACCATTTACAATGTGGGATTATGGACAACTTTACCAGCTTAATATATCAAGTTGTGACTATGAAGTTTTTTTTGTTTGTTGGTTTTGTTCTTTCTCGACTGGCCGCAAAATCGCTACAGGCCGGAAAACTTTAAGTCCTGCATTGTGCTAAGAGCGCCAGGGCTACAGACGAACCGGGACAAACACAGAGGAGTTGGATATTGATTTGAAACAAAGAAAAAGAATGCACGATCTTGTCTTCCCTGACTTTCGTAGTTTCGTGAACGTGCATTGGCGTGCTTGCTAGACATGCCATGTACTACTGTTTAGGCTCAAAAAATTTACTAAATAGCGTAGTTTCTAGTAAATTCTGAACGCTACCCACTCAGGACACTTGGATTACATTGGACAAGCAGTATGGAGGAATATTGACAAGTTTTTATGCACTTATATGGACCTTTTGGGTTTGGACCCTGGCGAACTCCATTACATGAAAGTTGGGGGGAAAACAAGAAGCCTTCCTGATTGCCGGCTGCATTTGAGATATCAAAAAATGCTCCAGAGTCTTGCTCACCATGAGGGTAGATGGAAAATAAAGTTAAATCATTCTGTGGGTGAACTATTCCTTTAAGTATTCTGTTTTAGAAATATACATGGCAAATGCCTCCACAATAGCTACAGTCCACAGTTAACCGCACAAAATCAGAAAATTCTGGATTTGTTTCCCACCGTTTGTTACCCAAATCTATGAGAGCCCATTCATTTGTGCAAATGCTTATCAATAACAAGTACTGAAAGATAAGGTAACGACAGCCTGTTAAAAGGACATTGTGTAGCAGTTTTATATCACAAGCGGCTAACTCGTATTTTTCATGCTGCATTCAGGTGAAACCAGGCAGACAGCAGATGGATGAAAGCCACTGCATGTAAAGGCATAAACAAGCCTCTATGTGAAGAAGTGGTCTGTCAGTTAGTGACTTCAGTCCCCATGTCTGATATGTTGTCATGGTGATGATGGTGATGATGTAAAACAGTAAAACGCGGGTTTTTTCCTGACCCGCGTTTTACTGCCTCTCTCTCGGCTTCTGTGATTGAAATGATATCTGGTTTGTTACTGACGGCCATCTGCCCAACTGCACATGAACGCAGCATCAGACCAACGCTCAGTTCCTCCTCACTGACCGCAATGGCTCTTCAAAGGTATTACCTCGACCTGAGCAGACTACTCCAGTGTCTCCAGCTAGTTTCTGTGGTTTCCTACCATCACGTCCTACTGTCGTGTTCCTACAAGGCAACACGACATGGCAGCCAGCACGAACCTTCCAGTTCCATCTATTAGGGGTGTCAACGTTTACAATTTCCCCTACACGTGTAATCGGGACCACTTAACGTCGTGTACATGGTTACATGTCAGAGTTCAATGATCTTTAGTTTGCAGATGGTGACCCTCACCTACGCATCCCACCGTACTCCCGCCGTCATAGAGAAGCTACAGTTGAGAAACAGAGTTGTCTGTAAATAGACTACTTTTAACATTTCCATACCAATAAAGATATTTAATAAATTATTTTAATATCCAAGACATAATTCAAGGAAGCTCAATAATAAAAGTGTGTTATTTGGCAGCAAGAAGTAGAGAAATGAAAGTCGAGTAAAAGAAACTATTGAGAGTATTGAGCTCACTCAGCAGGAGAATGTCCTTTGAAAGGGACAGATTAACTCAGCTCAGCAAGAAGAGATGAAGGTAAAGGAGTAGGATGCTTGACAAGCAGTTAAAGTAATACATTTATGTGAAAATGAAACAAGGTTATCAGTTATTTCTGCAAGCATTTTTATTTATGGACAGTCAATATGTTTACTTTGTGACAGAAATTGAACTTTGGGTATGTCAGTGGCAGGAGGGCGGGCCGATTGCTCCCCTCCCTACCTTCCTTCCCGTTTCCCCCACCTTTTTTTTTATTTGGTTTTATTTTATTTTATTCCCTTTTTTCCTTTTTTGCTTCCCTTTTCCCCTTTTTTTTTTTTTTTTTTTTTTTCCTTTTTTTTTTTTTTTTTTTTTTTTTTTCTTCCCTTTTTTTTTTCCCCTTTTTTTTTTTCTTCAAGCATCCTGATTTTTTTTTTCCTTTTTTTCCATAATATTTCCTTTTCCCCAGGATTCGGCTGTATCAACTGTCGCTATATTCTGTGCTATGTGAAGATTTTGTTTATTCATTTTAAGTCATGAACTGCAATAACAGCTAAGTTTAGATTTGGGGAAATGTTGTAGATGTGTCGTTTGTCGCACAAGCCATCCTTTCATCCCTGTTGTAGTAGGCTAATGTGAAATGATGTTTGCGGGTTGCCACTAAGGGGCGCTGTTCATTGTCATTGTGATGTCAGAAAGTGAAGAAGAAGACAACATTTGGCTTTTGTAGATAGCAGAAAGCGGCAGCAACGAATGAAAGACTGCACCAGGCAAACAGAGTAATAAAAGTTCTGAAATATACAGCGGTGTTTGGACATTTTCTTGTGCCGTAAGCCAAAACGAGGTGCCCCAACATTTCCTCTTTAATGACATGGAGGCATTTGTCTGGATGCAACCGGTGTAAGAGTCAAAAGACCGCTTTCCACAACAAGTTTGAAGGGCTGGAACAGTATCATTGCCTAAAATGCTTTGAGTGGTCCACAAAATGAGTTATTTAGCACATCGCTGTGTGCATGGGTCCAGTTTTAAATGTGGTGACACTCTTCAAATCTTAAAAGTGAAAAACAGAGGTCTCAAGCAAGAATAATTTACTTTGTAGACATAAGAGCACTATGTTGGATGTTTGTTGTAAATTTGGCTCTATCACGATGCGTATGAAACATTTCATTTTTAAAAATATTGCGTGATCATATTATTTCCTCAGTATGAAAGGAGTAGATTTATGTAGCAGATTCAGAGTAAAAGATGTGCAGTAAGTGACTGCAGCTGCAAACCTCATTGTTTTCCACACATCAAGATCTTCCTCAAATCCACCTCTGAGGTGGGTTTATTCTAATCCCCATTTTCAGTATCAAAACGATCCAGATTTGGGCCCAAACTTTTGAAATACCCAAAAGAGCAAAAAATTATGTGTAAACAGATTAAAGGTAGGATTAGATTCAGAGAACTGGATTTAAATCTTCAGGATAAAATCTTGTTTGAAATACCCAATTTCTGACAAGATCTGGAAAAAATTCAATCCACCTGGCTTAATCCTGGTGGATTATGTTTGAAATACTGGGCCCAGGTGATCAACTTTATGTAAACAACAGCTAACACGAGTGGTTAGATCTTCTGCTAAACACGTATTTGTTACAGTAAGTGTCTGATCAGATTAACGCTCATAACTTCATTTTCTGGGAAAAAAAGTAGGTTACATCAAACCCAGTTAGCAACAACTAAAGCTAGCTCTCCTAACTTCCACTGAAACTCACCCAATACAACATTTACACTGCACAGATGCAGTCGACGTCTGGTCAGCTCTCCTGATCACTAAAAGCATCTCTGACTATGTTCTTCTTCGCTAATCCATAGAAAGAAATATCTGTAACGCCCAACTGCAAAGGTAAAGGATAGGATCTCTGATGGCTTGAATAGCGTCGCTACAGCACCACAAAGTGCCGGTGCTCTGCTGCTGTTCGCCGGCACCGCATCCCAGAGTCAACTTGAGGTTGCGTGACAGGCTGTGGCTGCGTTTATTGTATATAAAAATATCAATGGAAGATCGCGCCCCAGGCATCTATTATGTGTGCGATTGTTATATACTAGGGCAACATTACCACCCCTAAAAATACATTATTGGTGAGAAATGAAAGATCAATAACTGGGGGAGGAGGAAAAATTATGTGTATACAGTTATTGATTTTTTCTAAACGGTTATGATTTGTTATCCATGAACCCGTTTACACGTGTAGGTGTTGACACCCCTACTAGGGCTGGGCGATATGACCAAAATCCCATATCTCGATATAACAAATTGTATATCATGATAACAATATAGCTTTTTTTTTTTGGGGGGGGGGTGTCAATCATAATTTAATGTACAGACACGTGCCGCAGCGTGCGTGCGCGGACATGTGCCACCGCGTGCATGTACTGCTGAGTCTGACACAAGGCGCATCTTGACTTAAAGAAACATGGGGGGAGACGGTGGCAGACGCGTTTCAGACCAGGATGATTAGTTCTCAACAAGATGTCCAGCCAAACCAAACCGAGGAGCTTGTAGGGGTTCGGTGGTTGTTGTTTTGTTAGTAGACGAAGGCCTCAAGCCCCGATCCCTTGGACTCTTTTTCCCTCTTTCCATCGTAATAATCTTGTAAATTCTTAATTTCTTCGTGCCTCTTTAAGCTTATTATCACCCCCTTACTCCCCCCCCCCCCCCCCCCCCTCTTCTTTTTCCAGTTTGTATTCCCCCGAGGCGCATCTTGATTAAATTCTATTAAATAACCCCTTTCCCCATTTTTTACAATATACTTTATAAATATTATATTATATTTTTTTCATTCCATATATTTCATTCTTTATTTCATCCCCCCCCCCCACCCCCTACCATTATTTATATATGATATTATCCTTCTTTTTATTATTTTTCTCTTTACTTCCTTATTTTTTTTTTTTACTTTAAATTCTTATTTTAATTTTCTTCAGCTACTCCCACTTCAGATAGAGAGAGAGAGAGAAAAAAAAACACCCCCCCCCCTGCCACAGGGATAACTCACCTGTTCTCTTGTTTGTTGCGTGTTGTGTTCGTTATTTTTTGTATTGGTATTGAGATAATGATAAGATAATAAATTATGATTATTGATTATTTATTACTCTTCTCCCGTCTTGATTTTTTTTTTTTTCTTACCCATTACCATACCTACATTCCCATTCGGCCCCGCCCTGCTTCCTTTAAGGAGGAGAAGAACAACATCAACTTAATTCACATTTTCTCCCTTCCTCCTTCATTGAAAATTCTTTCTTCTTTCTTTCTTTAAGAAAGATTAATTTAGATTAAGGGGGGGGGGTTCTCTTCTCGCGGCAGGGGCGCCCCACCCGGTGGTGCCCTGGTATCTTATTTTCCCATCCTGTTTTTTTTTATATTTTTTTTTCCCCCTCCCCCTTCTGTTTGTTTTAGCTTCCTCTTTTTCTTTTCTTTCCCTTGAATTTGGGAAAGAAAAAATTTCTTTTCCTCCCCCTTCTCCTTTAACCCTGCCCCCCTTTATTGCTTGTCAATTACTTCATTTTTCTTCCTTAAAAACCCCTGCTTATATAAATATGATCACGTTCTGCTCAGAGACGGATCATGTTGAATCAGGTTTGCTAGAACAAGGAAACGTGGAATACATGCAGGACGAAGGCCAAAGTTCTTCAGCTGCTGTACATGGTTAGACTCAGGATATGCAGCCCAGTTCCAACAGCAAGGACTGACACTGCTGATTTTATACAAAGTTATAATTTTTTTTTAAAGTTATAAAAAAAGATAACTTCAATGCACATCAGAAGCAGCTGCTTGATAAAGTGAAAATTGTCAAATTTCATTTGCACAAATAAAGCTGTGCAATTTTCAAGTATTTTGTCTCGTGTCAATCATATCATCAGTTATATCGTTATCGGAAATTTGATAATTTATATCGTGATAAATATCGCCCTGCCCTATTGATGATAAAATGTTACTTTCTGGCTCAGTCCAGTGAGTCCTATCTCCCCCTCCCTCTGTCTGCACCAATCTCTGACCAGCTGCACAGTTAGTTTAGTTTGTTGTCTGCAGCAGTAAAAATTTATACAAATAAGGCAAAGAAATTGAAGATTAAAATATTTCTTCAAATATCAAGTTTAGGCCATTTTTATTCTTTACATCAGGTAAAACTATGGTATGTAAATTAACAAAACATCATCATGATAAAGTCATGTATTAATACCATGTTATACAAAGAAAAGGGGACGCTACCTAATTTGTGGATGCGCTACCAACTGAAAAGGTAGGTAGCACCAGTGCTACATGTGAAAAAGTTAGTCTGGAGCCCTGGAATGATTTGAACAGCAAATTCAGAGCTTACAGGAGAACTTCAGTTTGTTGATGGGAGCGATTACTGATCAATGGAAAAACACTTTTGAATGAAATAATTGATTCTTGTGAATGGATAACAGAAGTTGTTACACAATGTCTCTTTAAGCCGAAAAAAAACTTATGTTTATGATCTTAATGGGGGAAGTAGATGCAACTTGCACACAAAGGATTTGGCTAGCACGATTAAGCTGCATATGTGAAGCAGTTACATCTCTGGATGATCTAAAACCGGAAGTTGTAGCCAAGTGAGCTGCATGGTCCCCCTCTTTATAGTAGGACATCATCAGTAACAGATGCATAAAAACATGTAAACACAAGGTAGGGAAAAAGTGCAGGAGTTACAGAGGCAGGGTGAGATGAATGTGGCTGCAGTACTGAGGGGGATTCCTCCACCTACCTCGTTCTCTTTCTCCTGCAGAACAAGAACTATGTCCCCAGGCTCAACGCCAGGCGCCTGGTCAGCTTCTCCTCCAAAAGTTATTTTCTGGCCATGCTTCATGCCTTTGTCCACGTGTACCTCCAAAATCTTCACCTCCTTCACCACCTTCTTGCCCTCGCACTTTTTACAACGGTCTTTCTCGCTGATGACCTCACCTGCAGAAGGTAAAAGATTACAACATTAATACAGGATCAAGCCAA
The DNA here is from genome assembly GCA_023101725.1 of Atherinomorus stipes. NCBI lineage: Eukaryota > Metazoa > Chordata > Actinopteri > Atheriniformes > Atherinidae > Atherinomorus > Atherinomorus stipes. Next base: position 30,907 of record JALJCO010007933.1, on the reverse strand, counting down.
AATCATGAACAATAAAAATGCTTGGTCATGGCCTAAGAGGCGGCTGTTGCAAATCACCTACAGCAATAACAGCTGCAGCATGAGACACTGATTTATGTTATGTAAATAAACAAAGACACATGAAATGAATAAAAAGCATCTTTCTTGTCCTCACCTTCTCCATTACAGTCGGTACACACAGACTGCATCTGTTGGACCATCCCTGGGGGCCAGCTGTCTGATCATGATGCGCATGCCACGCCCTCTACATGCTGTACATTTCTGTACAGCCCCCGTCTTGCCTCCCTGTCTGTTTATACAGATGCAGAGATGAGTGTGTTTATATAAAAGACGGAGAAGTTAAACATCAAATAACCCAGCAAAGCACACGAACAACGCTACACTTGGTAATGAAACTTACCCATTGCACGTACTACACAGGACATTCTTGCTAAGTTGTAGTTTAGTTGTTTTTCCATTGTAAAGGTCCTCCAATGAGACCCTTTAGAAAAATTGAGACATTTACAAACTCTTTAGTGACGCAAGCCAGAAGAACTGGCGTGAACATAAAGGACACGTGTGACTAAAGTTGTGTCTGACTTTACAGGCTTGAGCTTACTTGAGTGGATGGACCATGTCCTCGCCTCTCCTTCGACCTCCATTCCTGGAGCGGCTTCCTTGTCCCCCCATGAAGCCAAAGAGTCCACCACCAAAAATGTGGGAGAAGATGTCGTCCATCCCAGGACCTCCCCCGCCTCCTTCCCGCAAGCCTTGTTCGCCATAACGATCGTAAAGTTCCTTCTTTTCTGGGTTTGTTAGAACCTCGTAGGCAAAGCTGATTTCTTTGAACTGTATTTTGAAGAAAGAGAGAAATAAGGATAAATTAATTCCTTATTGGATACAACTCTCCGAGTTTTCAAGTCAACACGGGACAAAAACATATTTTGAAACAAGTTTGATATGAAGGAAAAAGATCCAGCTTTCTAAAGTCCATGAAATATCCTGCCAATCTGGGGAGATTTCCACTTGCCACAAAATCCCACATAACCTGGGGGAAAAAAAAATTAAACTCTTTGTTCCACTTCTTATGATTTTTTTTTTCTTAACTTTCATTTCCCCTCTTGTCAAGCCCAGCAACATGATGTAAAATGCAGTTATAAACAAATACTTCATTAAAGAAATAAAATGAATAAACTCAGAATATCAAGAGAAGTCTTATATTCGCATATAAAGCTCCCTTTGGCAAAGCAAATGTTCAACACAATAAAGCAGCCAGATCATTATTCTGGATGCTGGATAGCACAAAGAGGGGAAAAAAGGTCTAAACCAACATGAAAATTTTTGAAAAATTGTGCAATTTTGGGGGGGAACAAGTATGCAATTATGTAAATGAATGAGAACCCATCCAGAGTCACATTTCATACCTTTAGATGCATTATCTGTACACAGACAAATAATTCAAAGAGTTTGGTATTAGGGCAGTGAAATATGCAGAAAATTAACTTCACTCCAATATAAACCTGTAGGGCTGGAGGATATAGAAAAAAAGATTATCGATAAAAAAAAATCTGTATCGATCAATATAGATATTTTTTTAAAAAAAGAAGCCATTATCAAATTAAAAAGCTATTTTAGGCCATTTAAGCTTTTGCTGAATGACCTACTTATAATAAAGATTACACTAAAACCATTTTCAGACTTGCATTGCGGAACATGAGCGGTAAAGTCCATCCGCTCTTTAAACGGACTCGTCTTTTCAAACATGCCGCTTTCTTGCGGACTTATCGCGTCCTGGGCAGTTTCAGACATCAGGTAATGATGTGGAAAAGTCAGCACAGCCCCATTCTCCCTTCAACTCTGTTCGAAACATTTTCTTGTGCATTCAGCCAAAAAGATGTGCCGCAACATTTCTGCTCTTGTGACACGGGGTCCAGCAGGTAGATGTCTGCTACATCTCTGAGGTAAAAGACTGGTGCGCATGTCTGAATGCAAGTGTTATAAAGGACAGAGTTCACAATATTACTACTTTCCAGTGCAAGTCTGAATTGGGCATAACACTGATTTCTAATTCAGCCTTTGCCTGGGTCTGTGTTTGTGATTGGTTTGGTGGAAGGAGTAACTGTAGTATCATGCTACCTGATGCTAACACATGCCAACACCTCACGCCTGAATTACAATTCAAAATGCTATGATTCAATTATCAAACGATTATCACATATTAATGATTAGCATTGGATTAGAGTGGAGGCATCATTTTTCCCTTATCAGTTTTCTTTTTCTTTACTCAGTGGCCACTTCCTAATTTTAAATCCATTCAGTTTCTGTTTTTTGTTTTTTTTAAGTATTAACTTGCCTTTAGAGATAATAGACTTCTTTTGACCAAAATCATTGGCACTTTTTACAAATTTGTGTACCAGCAGATCTAATACAAAAACAATGCGGTTGTTCTGCTACTATAAAAGCTGCTGACCAGCTACTTCACTTAAGTTATTATTTGATTGTTCAAACTACCTCAAGTGTTAAATGGAAGTAAGGTTGAAAAAAAAAATTAAGGGACACCCTGTATCCATGTGTTTGCTCTTCAATTTTTAAGGTATTAAAGACTTATCAGATTGGGAGTCAGTATCAACCAATACTCAAATTCCAATTACTTTGACTCGGGGTTAAAAAAAAAAACCTGATTGAGACATCAACTACAATAATACCGCAAGAACAATGATAACCGCAATATGAAATGTCAAACCATTACATCCCTAGTACTGTCATGATATCGAACTTATCGGAATGATGTTATCATTTCCTGCTATCGGCCTGAAAATTATCATGCATCCCTACTTGAAAACCAAGGACCCACAAGACTGCATAAAATTTGTGTTGCTCTACTGTTTACTTGCAGTAAATAAGTCTATTCCAGTTCTGGCCAATAGATAAGCTAAATTTTCTTGCTTTTTTTTTCTAGGATAGTGGCTGTTTTGGGGAATATTGCCCCTAGCAGGCAGTTGTTGAAACTGCATGACGTTATCAAGGCAGTTCGGCTTGCTTGAACAAGGTGCAGGGTGAAAGCAAACCAAGAGGAATTGTACAATCTCAGAATTTCCCGCCCAGTCAAACTGAATCCTCCCAAATTATCCCCGTGTATCCCATAAAAACCTTTTATGGGATACACTTAACACCTAAACCAGTATTAAGTTGTTTTTTTGTTTTTTTTATCTAAGCTTTGCTTTTATTACTAGAGGTGTAACAATTTGGTTTAACAACGATTCGTTTCATATCATTGTTCATAGTTTGATTCAATTTCAAATCACTGAATTGAATCGGATCGTATCGTTCCAAATGAACCAATACCATCCATGAATTTAATTAAGAAACCATGAATCGTGATATAGACTGAAACATTGTTAACCGCACCATTACGCCCCTATTCATTACAAAACTGACCTCGATATGTAGCTTTTGTAGAACACAATTTGTTTTTATAAAGATGATAACAAAGGGGCATTTGTTTTTTAGTAGAATTTCCCCCTAATTTTGAAAGATAATCTTCCACAACTACAAAACATACCATTTCTCTTCTGCAAGCATAAATGCTGACCTTCATAAGTTATCCTAATCAAAACCTTAACGTCTAAACCAGCTTAATATAAACCAGAGGGGATTGTCATTAAGTTCTTACCTTGTCCCCAGCATTTGGATTCTTGTCTGGGTGATATTCTTTGGCCAGTTTCCGGTAAGCCTATAAGTAAAAAGAGAAAAAAAGATCAGCTTAATTAACTAGTTTCCCAGGTTATAGTCTTTGCTCCAAGCACTGGTTACCAGAAACGACGCAGCTCAAATAACAGGAGGGGAGCTTATCTACTGTTTGCGCAATCACACGTGCCTCCCTATTGAAGCCTTTATGTTACAGCCGGCAAAACACCACACATGCCGGTCATAACCTATTAAAAGTACTTCTTCCTCGGCCAACGCACAAATACTTTCTTGATTTGGAAATCAACACTCATCAGATTTACAACCTTTATAAGGTTGGTAAATCTTTAGTTTTTCTTAATATTTTTATTTTTTTAAAAGGAGAAAACCCTCGAACAGCTCAAAATGTCTGACAATATCACAGCTAACGTTCGTGTAAACGAGCCTGTGCTAACTAGCATAGCTTACTCTCACTCAAATATAATGACTGCGGTCTATAAAGATAAATAAGAATCCAAAAGAAATACCATAAATATATTGTTGGAAACCATATACAACTGTATTAAGTAATAACCTAGCAGCAGAACGGGGTTATTTCAATTTTCCACACCGGAAACGGACTTCGTCATACTGAGGCTGCGTGGTTAGCTCGCAACGAGCTCATCTAATTCATGCGATGTCTAACATTTAATCTCAGTTTAAATGCTATATTATCCGTTAATACCTTTTAAAAAGGATAAAGAAACATTTTCATACAAACGCTGCTTATTTAAAAGGAGAAATATCGCGAAACGTTAACATTAACATCCCTCTAACTACCATCCGAAACGCGTAAGATCCGTAGTCATCTAGGCTGAAATCGAGTTAATTATTTCCCCAGTCACGCTCCTTATACCACATGTCAGAGGAATAGTGGTAATTGTCAGTTCAGTGGGCTAAATCTACCAATACATCCATTTCCATATAACCTTTATCATACTTCGCTAGCTTGAAGCGAGAACAGCATCCGAGCTGTAGCTAACGAGAGGTCAACGGATAGTTTCGTGTAAGCTAGCGCTAAGTTAGCCTTTAACTGCTTAAATCGATTCCCCTTACGTATCTAGCTAGAAGCACTCCAACTTACCAACTGAGTTAGACAGGTATACTACATATATGGTTAACGACCACCATCGAAACGCCACATGAACATACAAGCCATTTAACCGGTTAGATAAGTGAGCTAGCCTAATTATCTTTAACATTAGCCAGCGCAGCTTAGCAGCGCATTTCCTGGTCGAAGCAGTTTCGTACATTTTGTAACACCCCGTTAAAACGCGGTGTAAATTTGTCAGCTCATTCTGGTTCCCCCCCTTAAACTACCTTCTTGAGTTCGTTTTCAGATGCGGACGGAGACACTCCAAGAATGTCGTAGAGTTTTGTGTCGGCAACATTAGCCATGGTGTTACTGTGGATGTTGCTTCAGCTGGGAGGAGGATGGACAAAGAGAAGAAGCCGGTGAAAAATGTTTTGCTCGCCTTGTGCCTCAGTTTCCGGGAAGTTTGAGGGTCTCCGCGCCCTTTGCTGCCCCCTTGTGGTGGAGGTTTTGCACGACCTCCACTTGAGACAAGGTACTTGTTTCAATTTGGAGCACTCATTAACCAAACCATTTTAAACGGCTAAAAAAAAGAAGAAGATGATGTTAAAAGAAAATATAAGGACTTATTTATTGCTTTTGTAATAAGCGGAACTAAATTGTAAGGGTACAAGTAAAACAGCAGAGCTCTTATTAGTAATAGAACAAAGTAAAATAATGTGGTGAGCTTTCGAGAGACACCATGGTGGTGACGTCAGGAGTAGGGACACCTTAACGAAAAGCCGAGTGCAGATGGAGAAAAACAAAACTAGAGGTTCATTATGATATTTATAAAGAGAAACTTCACTTTTATGATTTACAGCTGAGGAATGCAAGGAATTCATATTTTTCTGACATCATTACTAAAAACGGTCATAATGCTCAGGCCTTATTTGCTACAGTTGACAGGCTAACAAACCCTCCTGTGTTAGTAGCACCTGAACTTTATTCCACCAAAGCCTGCAATGAGTTTGCCAAATTCTTCACAGACAAAATCCAAATTATTAGACAAGCCGTTGGTTCATCAACAGCAGGTTCTGGTAATGTACTGTGTCCACCAAGTCTAAACACCATGACACAGTTTTATCCCATTACTAGCAAAGAACTGGAGGACATCTTGCATCAACTGGACTCCTCCTCTTGCTGTTTGGATATCCTGCCCACTGGTTTTCTAAAAAAGGTCTCAATGACCTTGGAGTCAGATCTGCTTCATATTGTGAACTCCTCTCTAACGTCAGATGTTTTCCCAGAGTCACCGAAAACAGCTGTGATCAAACCTCTGCTAAAAAGGATAATCTAGACAAGACACAGATGAGCAGCTACAGGCCGATCTCCAATCTTCCATTTTTAAGTAAGATCATTGAAAAAGCAGTTTTTCATCAGCTGAATGACTTTTTAAGAGAAAACAACTGTTATGATGTCTTCCAGTCAGGTTTTAGACAGCACCACAGCACTGAGACTGCTCTGACCAAAGTCATGAATGACATAATATGTCTGAATACTGACGCTGGAAAAATGTCAGTGTTGTTTTTACTAGATCTCAGTGCTGCATTTGATACAGCTGACCACATTATATTACTCCGACTGGAGAAGTGGGTGGGTCTCTCTGGTTCTGTACTAAACCAGTTCAAACTGTACTTGTAGAACGGGAAGTACTTTGTGTCAGTAGGTAATTTTACATCTGAGCAGACAGAAATTACCCAGGGCTCTGTCCTGGGGCCTCTTCTGTTTAAAGGAGTGATGACATAGCAGTTAAAAACTAGTTTATGTTGTTGGCATTACTGCATATGTAAATACTCCAAAGAAAAAAACGGCATTTTTTACAGCGGAGTATTGTTTTGAAACGCCAGACCTCACTTCCTCAGTAATACAGTTGGGTCCGGTGATGATATGCAGCTTTACCCGGAGACCACGTTGACTTCATTTTGATTGGCTACACCTTATTTGGCTATGACCTTATTTGGAGAATCTAGGTCAAGCTGTGGTCGGAGTTTGCTAAAGGCTAACTGCTAGCAACATGGGCATTTCAGACAGTGTGAGCTACGTTTATCAGACAAGACAGCATTTAGAAAATAAATAAACTTACAGGTAATGACGAGGTTGTGGCCCCCTCCCTCAGTGTTGCTGCAGAAGTTTGCTTTTAAATCCATTTGTTTGAAAATCCAGACCTGACTGCACAGAAGTTACTACTAGCTCCACACGAAGCTGAATCAGACAGGGAGGGGAGGGGGGAGCGGACGGTGCATAAACCGTTAGAGAGAGAGAGAGAGGGGGGGGGGGGGGGCGCTGTTTACTTGATAGTGTGCTCTTATTGGAGCAATTAAATTACGTAGAATGATAGAACTACGTAGAATGATAGCCTGCTGTCTGATTCAACTGTTTCTGAGCAGAGAGACAAAGCTGACAGACCATAAACAGGAACTTTGATTCTCACTCTGGACATTCACATGGCCTCATCAGTGCACAATAGATCATATTATACACCCAAAACCCCAGAAAAGTGAAATTTGATGTCATGGCACCTTTAACATCTACATGCTCCCACTGGCCCAGGTCATAAAGAACAACAATATCAGTTACCATAGCTACGCAGATGACACACAGCTATATATTACAGTGTCACCAGGAGACCGGGGCCCTGTACAGGTTCTTGGTAAATGTATTGAGGAGATTAATGACTGGATGTGCCTCAACTTTCTTCAGCTGAACAAAAACAAAACTGAGGTGATTGTTTTTGGAGCCAAAGAGAAACGAAAGCAGGTTGTCACAGAACTTCAGTCCATACACCTAAAAACCACCAATCAGGCCAGAAATCTGGGTGTAGTGATGGACTCAGACCTAAACTTTGAAAAACACATAAAAAAGATCACTAAATCAGCCCATTATTACCTGAAGAACATCTCAAGGATAAAAGATCTGATGTCTCAGGAAAATCTGGAAAAACTAGTCCATGCATTCATCTTCAGTTGGCTTGACTACTGTAACAGCGTATTTACTGGTCTTCCTAAAAAAATCAGTTAAACAGCTGCAGCTCATTCAGAACTCTGCTGCCTGAGTTCTCACTAAGACCAGAAAAGTGGACCACATCAGTCCAGCTCTGAGGTCTTTATACTGGCTGCCGGTCCATCAGAGAATAGACTTTAAAGTTCTGCTGTTGGTCTATCTATAAAATGTTTTAAGCCCCGTTTCCACCCGCGGGTCTGGGTCGGGTCAGGTCGGGCCAGGCCGGATCGGGTGGCTTTTGGTACGGATGTGTTGATTTCATGCTGCGTCCCCACAACAACCTGTACCCTTACTCTGGAGGCACTGGACAGCGCTGCGATGATGTCACAGCGATTGCGTGACATCATCGCTGTGCAACGCCGTTTAACCAAAACACCGCGCCACACATGACAGAAACAAAAGGAGTCACCCCGGCTTTGTTTTTAAGCTTGGTCACGAGGGAAGTGAGATTTTTCAACAAATCAATGTATTGCTTTGTGTTAGCTCCACCTCTTTGGTCCGGATCGGTTAGATCAGTACCCCTACCGAAAGGTGCCAAAAAAGTAGGACGGGTCGGGTCGGATATAAGGGTACCCGTCCAGGTTTTTATCTGTGGAGATGCAAAAAAAACGTGGACCGATCCGGCCCGACCCGGCCCGACCCGACCCAGACCCGCTGGTGGAAACGGTGCTTTAGATCATTAAAGTAAGCTCATGAAAAATGAGAACAAAACAAGCTTTGCAATTAGATTTTTGTTCAGTGTAGTTGTAATTATTTTTCATTCTTTTTTCTTTTCTCTTCTAGTTCTGAATGGTTTAGGCCCAAAATACATCAGTGACCTCTTGACCCAGTATGAACCTACTAGACCCCTCAGGTCACCTGGATCCGGTCTTTTATCATTTCCCAGAGTCAGAACCAGACATGGAGAAGCTGCATTCAGCTTCTATGCTTCACATGTCTGGAACAAACTCCCAGAAAGTCTCAGATCAGCTGAAACTCTTAGTTTATTCAAATCCAGGTTGAAGGCCCACCTGTTCTCAGCTGCATTTACCTAGATTTTATTCAAAAGTTAAAATCCGCACGTCTCTATATTCTCTTTTTAATCTTAAATGTTTTAAATGTTTTAATTTTGAATCATGCTTCTAATTTTTTATTCTTAATTTTTAATTTTTTTCCGTTTTGCACCCCGCTATAATGCTTATAATGTTTTATGTAAAGCACTTTGAATTGTCCTGTACATGAAATGTTCTATACAAATAAACTTAACTTGCCTTGTCCGTAGCCCCCCGTTTTTTTGGGAACCAAAAACCTCTTTCCTTATCGTTAGGAGGGACAATTGACATGGCCTGTTAAGCCCCGTTTCCACCAGCGGGTCTGGGTCGGGTCGGGCCGGATCGGTCCACGTTTTTTTGCGTCTCCACAGATAAAAACTGGGACGGGTACCCTTATATCCGACCCGATCCGGCCTACTTTTTTGGCACCCTTCGGTAGGGGTACTGATCTAACCGATCCGGACCAAAGAGGTGGAGCTAACACAAAGCAATACATTGATTTGTTGAAAAATCTCACTTCCCGCGTGACCAAGCGTAAAAACAAAGCCGGGGTGACTTCTTTTTTGTTTCTGTCACGTGTGGTGCGGTGTTTTGGTTAAACGGTGCTGCATGGCGATGATGTCACGCGATCACGTAGCAGCGCTGTCCAGCGCCTCCAGAGTAAGGGTACAGGTTGCTGTGGGGACGCAGCGCGAAATCAACACATCCGTACCAAAACCCACCCGATCCGGCCTGACCCGACCTGACCCGACCCAGACCCGCGGGTGGAAACGGGGCTTTAGATAGCAGGTCCTGAATTTGAGGAACTCGGGGGGGGGGCAGGCACAGAACTGGAGAGAATATCCCAGTTTGAGGGTCCTGTCCAACCAGTCTGTCAGTATGCAGCTGCTCCACCATGCTTTGTAAAAACGAGTGAGAGGGCGTGCAGGTAGCTGAAGTGTGGCTTTTAGAAAGTTGTGGTACACAAATTTGGGCCCCCTCCGCCACCAAACCCGTCATAAACGGAAGTTTGGCCCATGGGGGGCCCTTTGTGAAAAGGCTGAGTCGTCCCTGAACGCACCTGGCTGGTTGTCCAAGCTCTAGGGGCCGTTCGTGAACGCATCTCTGTTGTCCGAGCCGGCGGGCTGTGTCCTGAACGCACCGCCGCAGCTTGGCTCTCACAGTAATGGCGATGGAGCTACTGCAGATCCAGCTGTGGAATTTACGGCTGGAAAATGTGTGTAAGACATACTGATCGTCCTACTGTCATTTTCCCGAGATACAGCTCGTCTTAATCCGACCGCTTCACTGTAGTGTGGGTGGTTAATCGAGCGATATCAGCTGACGTGCTGCAACACTCTCATCGCTCGCCCTGTCATGCTGACGTGAGCGAGGGTTGCTATCGCCCTCTCGGCGGAGAAAGCCATCGCTCGCCAGGCGGTCAGCCCGCTGAGCTGGGTCCATCGTGGAACAAACAAGGAGTCATCTAGCAGCGTGCAGGGCTAACATAAGGTCGCTACAACCGGTGGGGATACGATATTTCTTTATGCATCACCGCCGGTTGTAGCAATCATTTCCTGCTACAACACTCTCTTCGCCCTGCCATGCTGACTAAGCGAGGAGTGTCATCGCATTTTTCTCTGCAGTGATAGCCATCGCTCGTCAGATGGTCAGCAGGCTTAGCCGGACCGACTGTGGAAGAAACACGGTGCCGGTGTCGTGCCAAGGTAGTTATCCCCGACAGAAATCGTATCCCCTTATATCCCATACATAGCTACTGCTGTAAATGTGGGGGACATTGTTCTTCATTTACTAGTTACACAGGGGATACACATCATAGCAGGTAGTGTAACTCAGTCTGCTACGATGTGTATCCCCTGCTGTAAATATGGGGGAGTTTGTTCTTTATTTACTACAGTTACACAGGGGATACACATCGTAGCAGGTAGTGTAACTAGGTCTGCTACGATGTGTATCCCCTCATAGCTTAGGGTTAGGGGTAAAGGGTAGGGGTTAGGGGTTCCTACCAACTGTCATTGTGCAATACACTACTGAGCGGGATACGATTGATGTTGGGGACAACTACCTTGGCACGACACCGGCTAGCATCGTGCAGGGCTAACGGCGAGGTTGCTACAACCAGCAAGGAGCGACATTTCTTTATGCGTCACCGCTGGTTGAAGCGCTCATAAAGAGTGGTAAGGGTGGCTCTAACCAGTTGACAACGGCGCTCTGCTGTTTCATTGTGGCTTCCAGAACGGAGACAGCAGAGGGTGTCTTGTGTGGTTGTGCTAGTGAAACTGTAACGGAGGGGCCCGGGATGTCAGGCCCACTGCGGAGACGTAACGGACCTACAAGCTACCGGCTGCCCGTAAGGGTGTAGTGTAAGCTATATCGGTCGCGGCCGCACGGCTAACCGGGAGCATGGTGAAGTGGGAGAGGAAACCACTGCCCGTGTAGTGGAGTAACATGTTTATTAAAACATATCAAACATCCACATTAAATGTACCAGAAGAACAATGAGGGAGGGCAGCGAGGCGGTCTGCCATCGCTGGCTCTCCCATAACTGTCACTTAGGTTGTTGGGTGTCCCAGGCCAGCTTTGCTACCCGCAGCACGCCAACGTGTGTTGAGGTCCCGTGCGGAGCGTTGTAAAAGCCGGTCGTCCGGAGCCCGTAGTGGTTCAGCTGGGGAATCCGCCGCAGAGAAGCTTCTTAGCCGACGGCGTTCCCTTCGCCTGACCGCAGCGTTATGGTGTGGCAGCGCACGCCATAGGCAAAGTGGAGGTGGTAGCGGAGCTCTCCTCCTCCATGGCGTCTTCAGACTCCGGCTCTGCTTCCTCTCGAGATGATAAGTTCTTGGAGCAGCGACTCCTTCCTAGAAGATGGTGTGTCAGTGGGCATTCACCGACGCTGAAAAAAAAGGAATGAGGGCAGCCGGTGGTGCACCCGGCTTTATAGGTAGACGCCCTACTGGCCGGCTACGTACATGTAAATTTCAGTGGACCATCGCGTGTACGCGATTGGAGGAGAGTTGTACCCATAGAGTCCAGTAGAGGGCGAAGCCTGTGTGAGATATAACAACCTCTTTGTTTTTGTATTAGATTTGCTGTTACACGTGGCTTCCCATGTCTCAGGAGCCATCGCTTCCCAAGTTTCAGGAGACATTGCTTCCCATGTCCCAGCAGATGCCACTTCCCAAGTGTCAGCAGACGCCGCTTCCCAACTGTCAGGAGACATTGCTTCCCACGTCTCAGGAGACGCCACTTCCCACGTCTCAGGAGACGCCGTTTCCCAAGTTTTCCCATTGGAGAAGGCCAAACGGGCTGCAGAATGCCGTTTTTTTCAACCACTGTGACCTGTTTGTATCCACTGGCCAGGTCCATGGTGGAGAACCAACGAGCACCAGTCAGGGTGTCCAAGGACTCCTCGATGCGAGGAAGGGGAAATGCATCTTTCCTGGTCTTCCAGTTCAGGGGCCTGTAGTCAACATGCATGCGAAGACTGCCATCTTTCTTCTTGGCGAGGATGATGGGTGACACATAGGGGCTGCTGCTCTCTCTAATCATCTGTGCCTCCAACAGTTTGTTAATGTGCTCTTTGACCAGGTTGTAATCAGACCAGGGAAATGCGTCTGTACCGCTGACGAACCGGGACATCATCCAGAAGCGGAATGTCATGAGCAATTAAGTTGGTGCAGCCCAGGTCGCTGTCATGACAGGCAAAGACAGACTCGTACTTGCCAAGAAGCAACCTCATCTAATCTTGCTCTTCAGCAGGCAGGGGAGACAAATCCATGGCTACTATCTGCTCCAGAATGGAGAGAGCAACTACATGGGAAGTCACTGTGGCGACGGAAGAGGGCAACCTTTGTAACGCCAGCTGGCAGGCTCACAACGCTCACCTCGTCTAAACTCCCTACAACTGTGTGCGGGTACAGCAGCATATCAGTGGAACCCACTTTACAATGGGGATGTAGGCAGTGCCCCTTTCCATTTGGACCAAAGATGGCGAGGCAAGTAGCCCAGCTGGAAGACCAGAGCCCAGTAGCTCAAACAACACAGTGGTGCCTGAGAAGTGCTCAGAGCAGGTAGCAGCCAGAATCTCCAATGCACCACCAGGAATCCGCCAGGCCTTCCGTCCCCGCACAATGGCTCTCCCGAAGGTGGGCTGGGGGACCTGCATGCTAGCTTGATGGCACTTTTGCAAGGCTTGCATAACTAACTCAGGAGCCTCTGATACAGAGGATAAGTCAAACAAGGCCAAACCATGTTGCCCAAAGAGTTCTCCATAACATCGGCGGATAACATTCATCCCCAGCACACCAGGGGCCTGTGGCAGATGTACCACTGAGCAAGTCCTTAACCACCAAAACTCCACACTCTGGCATCCATTTACCGCACAGCTCAGTATCAAGTTCCATGTACCCGAGGTAAGGAATGTCTAATCCATTGGCTGCACGGAGCTGTAGCCAGTCACAAGAGCGCAGTTTCTCAGGACTCCAAGGCTCAAAATGCTGATGGAAAAAGCTCTCCGCTATGGTAGATACCATGGATCCAGTATCCACCAATCAAGGAACAGTAATACCCCCAATACGAATACACATATGGGGCCAAGGGGACATGAGGCTGGGCATTTCTGAATCATCTCCTGTTCTTGAGCCAATATCATTGCCCGCCGAACCGTGACTCAACAGCTCGGTGGGTGCTAGTTTTCCGTGGGCCATGGAGAACTATGTTGTACACTCATCTTACGTGCAGGCAAAGGCTGCTGCGGGTGAGGAACACGGACCCCATCACATTCCTTAGCAAGATGTCCTGGTTGATGGCATCGCTTACAGATAACCGGGCCCCACTGTGAGGGGCGACCACATGGATAAGGGCCCTTCAAGCGAGAAATACTTTGTGTAAGTTGGTTGAGTGCCCTTGCTGGAGTTTGAGCATCTCCCTCATCTCAGACGCCAAGGGCGACTTGGTGGACAACGGAGGGCCACTCGTAGCTCCACACTGAAATCCAAGGACTGAAGGGACAGAATGACTTCTGCCCTTGGCTCCCACCGGCAAACCCTCACGCTCCCATTGGATCGCTTCAGCCCGGACTTCAAGCAGCATAGCAGTCGGCTGCCTAGTCACAGACTGTTTTAACTCGCAACGAAGACAGAAGGTTTGCAGATGATCCAGTTGTTGGAGGGCTTCCTGTGATGGAGCCAGTAGTATGAGATCATCTGCAAAAAGTAGGCATTTAATCTCTGTGTTGGCTAAAGTCAGACCAGGGATGTCAGACTGTTCTAATGACTGAGACAGTTCATCAATATAAATGTTGAAGAGGGTGGGGCTGAGACTGCAGCCCTGTTTCACTCCTTTACTCTGGAGGAAGAAGTCTGTTTCCATGTTGTCTATTTTAACAGCACATTTCAAATTTGAGTACATAGTTTTGATGATGTCATAGACTTTCCCTGCTATAGCCTTCTCCAGGGCCTGAAATTCACTGCGGGATAGCGCATAATACCATCAATTCCCGCAAACTTTGCTCTTATAATGCGGGAAATTCCCGCTTGCAATTGCAGCGACGTAATGTGCAGTGAGCGTTTGCATCGGAGCCATAAAATATCGAAGCATAAAGGGCTCAACACATTGAGGCGACGTCGCGCCTTCTCCTTTCATTCAGGAGGAGTGACGTCGCCTCCTGCGTCGGCCATTAAAAGCGCGCGCTCCCTTTCTCTCTCTCTCTCCCTCTCTGACCTGTCAGATGTCGCAGCTTCCCTCTTGTTTATAAACCAGCCATAGTTGGCGGATTTCCCGCCGGTAAGACGATACTTTCACGGAGTCTTATAACGTAATGTAACTTCGGGTCCCCTGCAGGGAAGCTGGTCTGGACCAACACCAGTAAAGATCTGCGCTGTGGCAGTGCTGGTGTCGGTCTCGTTTACGACCCAAATCCTCCGGATCCTCAGGTAGCGCCGGTGCTGGTCACGGTACCAAGCAGCCCAAAGAAAAGTTTTAGCCTAACTGGCTCAGAATATCCGTGTTTCTTCATAATGACGAAAGCACGAGCTGCTCAGTTTAATGTTGGTGTGATGAAACCAACGTCAGCGCTGCGTCACCGTTTCTCACAGCAGCTGAATGTGAGATCGATTCATAGATAAAGATAATATTGATAAATAATAGTTTGATATTAGGAATACATTTTATATTTTGACGTATAGGCTAAAGAGCATTAAATATGTCATATTAAAAATCTAAATTTGGTATTATTTTGGAGAAAGAAGCTGATTTGGAGAATGTTTCCTCATCATTTTCTCACATTCTCACTGCTCTTCACTTGTTCTTGTTTATCTCAGCTTCTTTATTGTTTTCTCTGTGTTTCCATTTTCTTTCCTATTAAGTATCTTTGGGTGTTCTTAAATGTGTTATTATTATATTCATTAAGTTTCTGAGTTTTCTAGCCTTGCATGTAGGAGATGCTCTTTCTCCCCAAGACCGGTTTTATTTTAACAGAACTTTTATCAAATGCAAGAGATTACGTAGAGAACAGAGAACAGAACCGAGCTGGAAGAAAGAACCACCAGAACCACTGATTATAATTATGCAGTTGAAAGATGCAACAGATTACTGCAATATGTACTTTTTATATTAAGTTGGTAAAAACTGATGATGGCTGAAAAAGAGAACGGACAAGAGAGCTGTCTAAGATGGAAACTAAAGACAGAAAAGACAAATTAATGCTCCTTATTAATCTGAGGTACGGGTAGGATGCTGTAAGACTTGTGGTAAAGCACCTTGTAAATATCCCCCCTCTTCACCATCCATTTCATTGTTGGTACAGTTTAGGATTTATTTTTTTAATATCAATATTATCTTTTTCTATTATATTTTTTTTTTTTTTTTTCTTTATCTTTTTATTATTAAGATCTTTTTTATTTTTTTTTTTTTTATTTTTTTTTATATTTTTTTTTTCCTCTTTCTCATTTTCTTAAATTTCTTTTTCTTTTCTTTTAATTTTTCTCTAATTTCATTTTTTTTTTCTTTATAATTAATTCTTTTTTTTTTTTTTTTTTTTTCTTTTTTTTTTTTTATTTTTTCTTTTCTTTTTTTTTTTTTTTTTTTTTTTTTTTTTTTTTTTTTTATTAATTTTCCATTTTTCTTCCTTCTTTAATTTATTTTATAACATTAACTCAACTATAATCAAATGATCATTTGAGATGTGTCTACTATTGATGAACCTGCTCTGTCAGCTTCCCATTGCTACAAGCTCAACCACATCCACACAAGGCAGAGCGAACCTAACAGAGAATGCAGAATGAGAGCGGAAAGAGAACCAGATTTGATAGCTGAGAGAAGAAGAACAACAACAGAACTGAAGAAACTTGGAACAATGGGAAAGAATGAGACAACACCTGCTCTAACTCAGCAGGTTCAGACCACGGACACTCGGAGGAGTGATGGAGAGAAAAGACTTAACCCAAATCATCTTTACTTCAACCATCCCGTGACATCAGTCCTACTCCGTCTCTGACGAGAAGAGGACGAACCAGAACCACCACTGAGCTACAGCCCGCAGGACCGGACGAACTTCCAGGAGATCGGGAAGATTTTTGGGGGCCATCCACCCGACAATCTTCCAAAGGATTTGAGGAACAGTCCAGCAAACCAGGCGTGAGTAAGCACCTCAGTCAGACGGAACCTCTAGGAGAACCTGATCATTTCTATGAAATATGATCTGATGTCACAAGAGTGGTGATAGTGAATTAATCCAAACCTACGGTTACCAGACCCAGTTTAACTTTTTTAGTTGATTAAGAATCCTTCCTTCTTTTTCTTTACTTTATTACTGCTTAATTAATTTATTTTCATTTTCATACCATCTCCATTTCTTTCCATCTTTTTTGATCATCATCTCCTATTTCTTATATATCTTGTCCTTATCTCATATTTTAGCTAGTTAATAAAACTCCGATTATCTTAACAGTGTTTTTGTTTTTCTATGTATCATAGTCACTTCAAGCCCATAAACGTCCTAGCTGACCTCATTAAATCAATCTATGTTTAACTAATGTTTTCCTTCTTCCATTCATATATAAGTGGTGGTGCCCGAGGCTGTATTAGTATTGATATTAATAGAAAATTAATATTAAATTAATATCCAAAGTGACGCTATATATATTTGTTCCCAAGCAAACACAACATATACAAATCCCCCCTTGGTGAATCATGTAAGGGGGAATTCCCCCCATTTTGAGAAGTGAATTTCAAGCCCTGGCCTTCTCTAATAATTTTAGGAACAGACCATCATGCCAAATTGAGTCAAATGCTTTTTTGAGATCAACAAAACAAGAGAATATTTTCTTCTTGTTTTGGTGGAGGTGTTTGTTAATGACTGAAGGGTGTATATATGGTCTGTTGTTCTATGTTTAGGTGTGAATCCTATCTGGCTCTTGCTCAGGACATCATATTTTCCCAGGTTGCTGCGGAGACAGATGCCTTGGTAGTTGTTGGGGTCAAGTTTGTTTTCACTTTTAAAGATTGGTGGGATGGTACCTTCACTCCAGAGATCAGGGAAGTGTCCGATATCCAGAATTAAGTTAAATAATTTTAGTATGGCAGTTTTAAATTTATGGTCATCAAATTTTAGCTTTTCATTTAAGATGCCATCAGGGCCACTGGCTTTCCTCTGTTGCAACGCCTGGATTTTAGTTTGTAACTCTGCCTCAGTAATTTGGTAGTCCAGGGGTTCTGGTCTTTAATGACGGATTCTAAAACCTGGAGTTTATTGAGGAGATTGTTTTGGGATGAATTTGGGGAAATAGTGTATTTTGAGTGATTTTTCCAGATGTCACTGTTTTGAATGGCTAATTCTTCTTTCTGTGGTTTGGTGAGAGAGTGCCGTTTCTTCCAGAAATCACTGCAGTCGATGGATTCTTCTATTATTTGTAACTGATGCCTCACATGTTCTTTTTTTGTTCTGAGTGTTTTTTTGTACAATATCAGTGTTTCCCAGTACAGCAGGCGGAGTTCAGGGTTGTCAGGTTGTCTGTGTTTTTGGTTTGATAATTTTTGGAGAGTTTGTTTCTGCTGTCTGCACTCTATCAAACCACTCGTCATTTTTCAGGCATTTTGGTCTGTGATGCTGGAGCTTTTTCAGACCGGATAAATCTGCTACAATATTTTGTTGATGTCCTGTGTGGCCTGTCTAAGTCCGACCTGGTTGAGGGGATATGAGGTGGAAAGAAACCAGTCTAAATGGGATTGGAAGATTGGGTTTTCTATTGCTGTCTGGTATTTCTCTCTGCTTTCATTTGTCCATTTATAAGGTTGTATTTTGTAGGTCCGATTGCAGGGTTCTTCTCTATGAGGGTTGTATGCTGTGGTTTTTATGTAGATTGTGATTTTGCTATGGTCTGATAAAGGGCATAAGGGGCTGACTGTAAATGCTCTCAGGTAGAAAGGGTCTAGATCGGTGATGCCGTAGTCCACTGTGCTGTTGCCAAGAGGAGAGCTATGAGTGTAAAGACCGAACAAGTCTCTTCTGAATCAACCATTGATCATATACAGGCCCAACGTTCGGCGTAGCTGTCACAGTTGTTGCCCACTTTTATTGACGGTTTCATCAAAATTATTTCTGTGGGTGTGTGAAAGGAGAAGGATGTTGATTTGACCAGGTATATGTTTGTCTCCCTGTGTGTTGATAAAATCTGGTTATGTACCAGTTCTGGCATTAAGGTCTCCACAGATCAGTACGTTTCCCTGAGTTTGAAATAAACTAATCTCATCTTGAAGAATAGAGAAGCTGTCTTCATCAAAGAAAGGGGATTGTGATGGGGGAATATATGCTGCACACAGGACGACATCTTTATCTGTGTTGATATCTTTTTTGATTTAAAGCCAAATTGAGAATTCTACTTTTTTTATTAATTCAATGTGTTGGGTGAAGTTTGCCTTATACCATATTAGCATTCCTCCTGAATCTCATCCTTGTTTTACTCCTTTTGTTTTGGTGGATGGGGATATTATCTCCATGTAGCCTGAAGGACAACCAGTGTTGACATCTTTTCAACACCAAGTCTCCTGTAGTATAAACACATCTGCATTCTCTAACTCTCTGGTAAAGCCTGAGGTCCTGCTCTTAAGGCCGAGAGCAGAAGATCTCAGACCTTGAATGTTCAAACAAGAAATGGTAAAAGATTTTGTTTTCATTCAATTTAAAGTTTTAAAAGAAAGGCTGCATTTGGTCATCAAAACAAGAAAAACTACTCATTAAAAAAAAGAAAAAGAAGTCAAGAGCATTTCAAAAGAAGTTAAGGGGAAGTTCAGAATTTTTTACATAGGGCCTCATTTACAAGTGAGCAAGAATACTACTTACTACTGAAGACAGTTTCAACATATTTCATCCCGTTATTCTAGTTCCAGGAGGTTGCTGATGGTAATGCTAGTGTGAGTCAATAGGAATCTGCTAGCCTGTCATTAAAACCAATTTTATCCACTCCACAGAACATCTGAGGCAAATCAGCAAGCCTATCTGTGTAAATGCCATGTTAAACAAGTAAACTTGTGTTGAACTAGTCAAACTAGCCTTGTATGACAAATTTTGCATTACATATTGAGGAACTAGTTTCTTACCAGCTTACTACCTTTGTCAGTGTATTCTGGTTCATAGAGACATGGTGACAGTTTGATGAAAAAAGTTAGAAATTATCTTCAAAATCCAACATATCCTCATGCCTTTCAGATGTGGTCGTAGTTTAGACTTTATATTTGTGTAATCAGATTCCCTCAAATTCCCTCATGCACGTAGCAACAGACATCACTCTGCTGCCAAATACAGGAAGTAAAACTGTGTAAAGTATCTCAGCCATAGATATCATTAGATGCCGCCTCCGACGCTGCTGTCCATTGGAGCGATGCGTCAGCTCGGCCACCATCTTAGGCAGGGGGAAGCCCCGTCTCCTCATTGCATTAATCAATGTAGGCAGAGATCTATCCCCGATTAAATACACCATAACTGACTAAATTTTCAACCGATTTTCAAGCCGTTTGTATTAAGATAAATATCTGATATTTATGACAAAGCATAGATTATTTCATTTACATATACACATACTTAGACACACCTACATGCATACATAGTAATTTTATAGCCTGGTACACCAGCGTGACCAGTGCTATGTGTGAGACACACGGCAGCGTGACCAGCTGCGTGTAGCTGGTCACGCAGCTTTTTAAAAAAATTTTTTAAAAAAATCCTGATCTCTCTCTCTCTCTCTCTCTCTCTCTCCATATATATATAGTAGTGGAGCACAAATATAATGAATAAAGAAAGAGGCTATATCAAATCATAAACCAGAACAAAACCCACAAATTGCCATAATAATAAAAAAAAAGTAATAACACCAAAACCAAACACATAACACTGTTATTCATTCATTTTCTGTTGTAGTAAAAACTACAAATTTGAACACATAAAAAGCAGTTTGAATGTACCATAACAACAGAATTTATTCATCCTCTCCATGCTCATCATCCAGTACTGCTTCAAGTAAATGTGAGCTGATTTTAGCTACCAGGTGTCTTTTTTTTTTTTTTTTCACGGGGCCTCTATCAGGTTTGTATTTCTGGTAAGTCTACATAAATAAATAATATTCTACATTCTTCAGGTACTTAAGGATAACTCATCCATGTGATGTTTAAAAAAAATTCTCAGAATATTTAATTTTAACATCAAGAATGTGACACTAATAAAGTTTTAAATGTTTATATGAGGATGAATTCAAAAAGGAAAACTTTCGAACAGTTTCTTTTATAATCATTGAGTGAGCACTGAAATATTTTGATCATGTGAGAAATTATCATGATACAAACTTTGAAAAAATGGCGGGAAAAGTAAAACTGGATGGAATCACTCCTCTCAAACGAGTTGACTGTCCAGTTCTGTCCAAGTCTTCTGGTCTGAAATGAGCTGTAGGAGGCTGAATCTTTATGCATGAAGTCAAAGAACAACACCTAACCATAGATATGGACCTAACTGCTTGTAAGGCCCCGTCCCAATACCCAACCTAAACCCTACACCCTTGTATGTAGTGCGCACTTGGCAGAAGTGCACATTAAGGGTTGGAGTGTGCAGGTTGCAAGTGCGGGAAAAAGGCAGAATTGGGACAGTGATGGTTCCTCCATTTTGCACCACGTCATTTCATGTCATTGCTGCCAAACTCAGCTTCATCTCTGTTCCTGGTGAAGAGGCGTCATTTTTTTAAACATAAACTGAATAAAGTTAATTTAATCTGTCCTTGTAAAATAGATGTTATGAAATCCACACACGTTTAATAAATAAATAAATGACTTACTGAACTAATTTATGTAAGATGGCTGTAGAATTTCACCAGTACAGGTTAAATAACTGTTACATTCTAAACAAATGTATAACAATGATTTAATTGATGCTCTGTGACTGTTATCGTTAGCATAGAATGTCCATAAATGTCCACATGTCCATAAAAACATGTATAAGTTCTTTGAGTTACATTGGAAACTGAGACCCGTAATAATCACATGAGTTTTAAGGCTTACAGAAGTATGGCTGCATAATTATTTTTATCCTTAATTTAATTGTAAATAAATGCTTTGGTATTGTATACTTATTTAGTTTTTGCTTTTTTCTATCAAAATGTTTGCTTAGTATTGTATTTTAATTTAGTTAACCTGTGTTTTTGTTGATTGTATGTTCAAAATTTATGTTGATCTGGATCACTGGTGAAGACTAATGGGGATCCATAATAAACTAAACTAAACTATGTCAGGTAAACAGGTCTCCCTTGTTAAAGACGCTGCGTCTCGACTGGACTTACCTGTGTAAATAAAGTTTTTGAATAAAAAATTAATTTAGCTACTTTTATCAGTAAACTGATCACTTTCATTATTCAAATGCTTTGATTTTTAATATTCAAAGTATATTCCGAAGTAACATGGCAAACTACAGTAATTATTTCACCTACAGCACAAAAGATTAAATATTTCAATCTTTACATCTGAAATGGCTTTTTTTTTCACCACAGGCAGGAGCTCATCACCAAACATGGACATGTTCCACCTTTATGGTTCAAAACGTCACATGCAGCAATGAATTATGGGCAATATGCTTCGGTGAAGTCTGCATTGATGCGGACTTCACTGAAGTGTGGATTGAGGGCGCAAAAGGGGCGTGGCGGACTTCCGCCCTCGAGCAGCCCTGGAGAATTGGGACACACTACGCACTTCAACCCCTCAACGGGAGCGCGCATTCTAGGGGCGCAAGGGTGGAAGTGTGGGTATTGGGACGGGGCCTAAGAAACCCCTGCCCAAGATGGCGGCCGAGCCGACGTACGCTATGGGTCCAAAGTGTTGGCATCTAGTGTTTATATCTATGGTCTCAGCAGCAACAATCAAAATGCAACAAAATGCAGGTTAGTTTGATTTGTAACATTATTCTGTTAACACGGCATTTACACAGATCTGAAGTTAGAAATAATTTGCCGCGGATGTTCTGTGGAGTGGATAAGATTGTTATTAATGACAGGCTAGCAGATTCCTATTGACTTGCACTAGCATTAGCAACGGCGACCCACTGGAACTAGAATAACGGAATTAAATATGTTGAAACCGTCTTCAGTGATTAGTATTCTGGCTCATTGGAAAATGAGGCCCTATGTCAAAAATCCTGAACTTCCCCTTTAAGGCCGAGAGCAGAAGATCTCAGACCTTGAATGTTCAGACAAGAAATGGTAAAAGATTTTGTTTTCATTCAATTTAAAGTTTTAAAAGAAAAGCTGCACTTGGTCATCATAAGAAAAACTACTCATTAAAAAAAAAAAAAAGCCAAAAGCATATATATATTGGAAGAGGTAACAATATAATAAGTACTGTATATGAAATGATCTAAGTACAACATATATATACTACGTAGATTTTACTGTATAAGACCAAGAAATAGTAATACATACAGTGTCTATTGTGGTACCTGTCCAATCAGATGAGAGCAAAGCAGGCTGAGCATCTGCTGAATGTCCCTCAGTTCATTGTGGGGGGGGGGGGGGTGGGGGGGGGGGGGGGGGGTGTTAAAGTTGGTGCTGCTGGTCTCTGGGTCACCTGGGCATAGGTCAGTAGGTTGGGGTGTGGCTCTTGCTGTGGCTGGGGTGGGGTCCCTAGGGACAAGAGGGGCTGTGGTCTGGCTTGGGGGGGATGGTGGTTGCTTTGGTGGGGTCTGATTTGGACATAGTGTGGATGGGTTTGAGGGTGGTCTTGTTTCCACTGTGTTGGTCTGGATATTGGGCGAGGTTGTATTGCTGGCCTGCGGGGGTTGTGAGCTGATCTCTTGGGGGCCGAGGATTGGTCTCCGTTTAGAGCAGCATTCTTCAATGTTTGTGCAAAAACAGAGATCATGTTCTTAAACAGATGGACAGCTGATGTCCAAGGTGGGGTGGTGGGCTAGGTGGATGTTGGGTTTCTGTGCACCATCTCTGGAAGGTTGATCTTGTGGATGGTGTCAGGGTGGAAGTCTTTCCTGGGGAGCAGGGTGGATATGACCACTCTGCTGTTGGGGAAGGTGGTGGAGGCTTTCTCTATCACCAGACCTGCAAACTCATCAGAGGTGAAAAAGGTGACAAACACCCGACCCCCTAGAGGGGTCGGGTGTTTGTCACACACACACACACACACACACACACACACGGAGATTTCTTTAAAATTTTAACTTTGACATAGGTAGTCTAGTGCACTCTGAAAAAGAAAAAAAAAAACGAAACATTTCTTGGCACGTTATTTGCAGTGCAGTGTGTAAAGGGAATTGTCTGTTTGGAAAATGCAACCCTGGTCTGTCCTATTTAGAATTATTGTTTTACCCTCAACAGGTCATCAACAGTTAGGGCTGGGCGACATAGCCTCAAATCTATATTGTGGTATAATCTGAAGTATGTGTGGTAACAATATATACTGCAATATATTATCCTGTGTGTGCATACGTGTATGTGTGTTGTACATATACGCACACACAAATGCACACTACTCACAAAAAGTTAGGGATATTTTGTTTAGCCACCATTGTTGTTGCTTTTCTTTCAATAAGTTGTTTGAGATGGAGGAATTACCACGTCATAATTCCAGTCAAATGTCCAACATTCATGATTTAATATCAATAAGGTGTGAATATTTGACATTTTCCTTAAATTATAACCAAAAGTTGAATATCCCTAACTTTTTCTGAAGTGTGTGTACAGTATATATATATATATATATATATATATATATATATATATATATAAATATATAGTATGTGTGTAAGCTAAACTTATTTTTTAAAAAAATAATCAACCATTCAACTTCTACAGGTTTTTTTTCTGTGAAATTAAAACAACAAATTTCAAACTTTCAATATCTAGTGCAAATATGAACTCTGAACATCAGTATTTATGCTCTTTGTGTGCAGTGATTAAACTTTCCTGCACATCTGTTGGCCAGGTAAAACAACGCTTTAACTTTGCCATCAAACTGAAGTGTCAGTTCGGGATTCTTTGTTGGTGCTCGGGTCCTGAAATCGGCGCTTATGCTTACCAGTTTAATGTTTATGTTTACATGTTTAATCAGCCTGCTGAGCCTATGCTAGCGCTAGCATCACGTTTCGTTTGCAGTTCATATATTAAACTTGTAACTAGGGGTGGGCAATATGGGAAGAAAAATTATATCACAATGTTTTCTTTACAAAATCACGATCTCGATTTCATCACGATTTTTTCCATGAAAATATATCATGCAGACTATTTGCAAGTTATTTACAATAACACAAAAACCTTTACCTATTTAAAATCAGACCCCTGAAAAGGACGAAAGATCCCTTAAAACAGGTGCTATTCAAGCACTTTTTTATTTAGCTGTTTCATGACAAGGCTGCACCAGTCTAGTGACTTCAACGGATTTTTAGAGTTAGTACACATGAAAACCCAATCAATACTAAAGTACAATAAATAAAACCGTCAGCCAACAGTCGGATGCCTGTCAGCGTTGTGTTTTTACCTGTGTGGGCGGAGGTGTGTCTGCTGCTCCCCTCACTTTCTGTCTGCAGACCAGGCTGTTGCCTCCTACGGTGATTAAAAACGCTGCTCGTGTTTCCATCAGATGTACAAACCCCATCCTTAAAAACGTTGAAAATCCAAACTAGTTCCACATGACCAAAGTTGAACGTTTTTTCGGGAGCAATTCCTCACTTTCGGAATCTTGTTAGCAGCCATGCTCGCTCTTGTTCATGTGTTTGGGAAAGAAGAGCGGAGCTAAACAAAGCAACTCCATGCTGACACACTTTAGCTTGCTCTGATTGGTTCACCAGTGTCTGTCATGTCAACATAAGGTGGACAAGCACGTGGTGTGATTTGGCAGAGAGGGAGAGAAAAAAACGTGGAGTAAACGGACACAGCTGCATTCAGACGGTTCTACGATCTTTGTGTTTTGGCAGATCGTCAGCACGTTCAAAACCTTCACGATCTTGTCATATCGCACAGCCCTACTTGTAACATCTAAAGCAACTTATCAGCCGCCACCACAGGGCCACTACCTTTGCTCTCGCCCCCCTCCACACGGAGCTTGTCGGGTCGTCTCCAAGTTTTCCTGCCTGCAGGACTCGCCTCTCCCCATTGCAGCACTTGATCACTTTTCCGAGTAACTCTGATACCTTCTCCTGCTGGTTTCGCTGGTCATTAGTGCCAGTGTGGATGATTATGTGACCTGGAGAGCCAAGCTGCTCTTCAGACAGCAGGGCCAGGGCTTGGTGGGTGTTTGGACACCAGATTTTAGCCACTCTGTGATGGGGGAAAGTTTCTTTTCATTGAGGAATTTTCCATTGGAGTCGATAAGGACAATGTCTGTTTTCTCTCTTGGGTGTTTACAGGGTCCTGACAGTGCTCTGGATGTATATCGAGTTGTTCATTTAGGTCTTGTGTAGTTCCACTTCTCTCCTGAAGGTGGTGTGACAGAGAGGTGAGTGCTCTCCTGTGCTCCTCTCGCTCCTCTTTCAGTTCTTTGACCTCTTTCGACAGAGTGATGATTTCTCTTTTATGCTCCTCTCTCTCTCTCCTCTGAGGTTTTTTTTTATCTCCTCTGTTCGAGCCATCAGTGCTGCTGTATGTTGTTCTTTGTCCTGCTGCAGTTCTCTGATCTGGGCTCATTCAGCTCTCTTCTGTAGAGGTCTCTGTCTTCTTTCAGCAGGTCCAGCTCTGTATTGATGCTACAGGGGTCAGGCTGTGCTGTGTTGGGCTGGTAAAGCTGCTGGCGGATCAACTCTCTCAGCTGTACTAGTTCTCTGTCGAGGTCTGTACCTTTAGATCTGTAATGGTGCAGTTTAGGGATGGGCGATATGGACTAATAAATCACGATAATTTCTCTTATTTATCACGGTAACGATAAATGACAATAAAAGCTATCAGCAAAATATTTTGTATTATAAATCTGTCACTAAAGTCTGTCTTGAAAGCCCTACAAAATACCAGAAGCCACTATATCAATTAAGTTAAAGTAGTACACCTGTATTGCAAAACTGTAGTGACACCAATCAAACAAGTCTGAAATATGAGAGACCAAATGCCACATTTATTCAAACGATGCAAACGGCAAAACTAACTTTGCTTATTAAAAAAACCAAAGTAAAACAACCTGGTAAATTGTCATCTCACGATAAAAACTATAAATTCAAAATTGTTATTGTGGGGAATTTGTTTGACGATATATCGCACACAATAAAATATCGCCCATCCCTAGTGTGGTTCAGCTGGGGATCCTGGACCTGCTCTGGGTCCACGGGTTCTTTCTCCTCTTGTAGGATTTGGGAATTGTCAGTGGAGCCAAGTCTCTCCTGCTGGGCCTTTTCCTTTATGATGGGGAAGTATGTTTCTAATAGTATGATGTTTCCACCGTGGCTCAAGGTGGCAACAAAAGAGGAGTCCACACAATGAAAGTTGTAACATCCAAATTAAGTTTATTATAAATCATGACAACTTAAACTAAAATGGGGTATGGAAATGTAGAGTATCAGTGGTGAAGTGCCATGCATGGTTGAGTGACAGTGTGTGTGCTATGTTGTACAAAGATGCAAAGAAACATACCTAAACAGAAAAGGTTACCATGTGGAGGTGAAATGGCTGCCCAGCAAAAGAGAGCTTGAGAGAGAGAGAGAGAACCTAGAGAGCTGCACAGGCTGCCTTATATCAGCTTGGCCACTCCCAGCTCCACAGGTGCAGCACATTTACCAATAATCTCCACTCAAAACAGAAACTAGTAAACATGATGGTGGGCCATCACACCCCCTCCCACAAAACAAGGGCCAAAAAGGGCCTTGAAAGAGATCCCATTTAACAACCACTTTACAACCAGCCCTAGCAACTGTGGTACCTGCCAGAAGCAAATTAAGCGGAGGAAGAAAAGACAGACGTTAAAACTCAGAGGGGCAAAGCCCTTGACAAAGCATCAGCCATAACGTTTTTGGACCCTTTGATGTGTCGAATGTCTAAGTTATAGGGCTGAAGGAACAAGCACCATCTCATCAAGCGCTGATTTGGGTTTTGAAGAGAATGGAGGAAAGTGAGGGGGTTGTGATCGGTATACACAGTTATAGACTTTCCACCACCCACATAAGCATCAAAATGCTGAAGTCCCCAAATAAGAGCCAAAGCCTCTTTCTCCACAATAGAATAGTTGAGCTGGTAGGAATAGAATTTCCTAGAAAAGTAAATGACAGGATGGAGAAGTCCATCCTCTCCTACCTGCAGTAAAACTGCTCCAGTCCCCAGGTGACTAGCATCCACTTGCAATTGAAAAGGCTCACCCATCCGAGGAGCAGTCAAAACAGGGGCAGAAGTAATCAAAGCTTTGACTTCCTCAAAAGCCTCCTGACAACCAGATGTCCACTCAAACTTCACCCTTGAGCTCAACAAGTTAGTCAAAGGTGCAGCCACACTAGAAAAATTTCTA
Source organism: Atherinomorus stipes (assembly GCA_023101725.1). Taxonomy (NCBI): domain Eukaryota; kingdom Metazoa; phylum Chordata; class Actinopteri; order Atheriniformes; family Atherinidae; genus Atherinomorus; species Atherinomorus stipes. The sequence continues at coordinate 3,142 of JALJCO010007933.1, read as the reverse complement.
CGGAATTGCCTGTAGTAACCCACCATTCCCAGAAATCTCATAAGTTCCTTCCTAGTGGAGGGAGGAGGAAAATGATCTATTGCCTGTACTTTAGCTCGCACTGGCCGAACATGGCCTTGACCCACCACTTTACCCAAATAAGTGACGGTGGCTCTGGCAAACTCACATTTAGCCAGATTCACTGAGACGAGCCCAGGCAAGACGCTCAAATAGGGCTTGCACCCTCTGCAAATGCTCTTCCCAGGTATTGCTGTAAACAACAACGTCATCCAAGTATACAGTGCAACCCTCCAGGCCAGCCACCACCCGGTTCATTAACCTCTGAAAGGTGGCAGGCACATTCTTCAGACCAAATGGCATCACTGTATAGGAATACAAACCAGTAGGGGTGACAAATGAAGCTATTTTCTGTGCACGTTTTGACAATGGCACCTGCCAGTACCCCTTCAACAGATCAAATTTACTCACGAATGTTGCCGCCCCCACTCTATCCACACAGTCATCAACCCGTGGCAGTGGAAAAGAATCATGCTTGGTGATCTTCACTCTGATTCACTCTGCGGAAATCCGTACAGGGCCAAAAAGTCTGGTCTGGCTTTTTTACAAGCAAGCAGGGGGAAGACCAGCTAGAACTCGATGGAACTGCAATGTGGTTTTCCAACATGTAATTTATCTCAACTTCCAATTTCTCCTGTTTCTCAGATGAAGTACGATAAAACTGCTGTTTTATCGGGACAGCATCTCCAATATCAATATCATGCTCTATTAAATGTGTAACAGAGGGAGTGTCAGAAAACAAAGAAGGGAAAGAGGGATTAGACTCTTTAACTCATCTTTCCTAGAGTCAGGGAGGTGTTTCAATAATTCATCCAGAGCACCTAAAGACTCAGAATTTTTGAGGCGAGCCTGTAGAATTCCATCAGGCATATGAGCATCATCAGACTCAGCCATAGAGGGACCAAAGGGAATACCTGCCTCATGAGCTGCAACAACAACAGGGTTAACACCCCCAAAAGTGGTGGGCCGAACATGATAACGTTTCAACAGGTTGATGTGAAAAAGTTGTGATTTCCTCCATCGGTCAGGAGTGGCAACCCTGTAGTTCTGATCAGAAACCTTCCTCATGACTGTATACGGACCTGAAAAACAGGCCTGGAAAGGGGAGCTTACAACAGGAAGCAACGGCAACACTTGGTCACCAGGACTAAATGTTCGCTTCTCTGCCTTACGATCAAAGGAAAACTTCATTTTCCCCTGAGATTGCTCCAAGTTGGCTTTTGCCTGCTTCCCCGCCTCATACAATCTCTGCCTAAAACCATTCACATAATCAGTGAGGTTGCCGGGCGGTGGATGATTCATCAAGTCATCCCGCAGGACAGCTAAAGGACCCCGAACAGTATGTCCAAAGACGAGATCGTTTGGACTGAAGCCAGTACTCGACTGTGTAACCTCACGTGCTGCCAGCATAAGCCAAGGTAACCCATCTTCCCAGTCACGGTCTAGTTCAGTGCAATAGGCACACAATAGTGACTTAAGGGTTTGATGGAAACGTTCAATAGCCCCCTGACTCTCTGGATGATATGGTGTGGACCTTGCATGTTTCACATTTAGTTGTTTTAAGATCTCTGCAAACATGTTAGATGTAAAGTTAGTCCCTTGATCACTCTGAATGCCTTTTGGAATGCCAAAAACAGAGATGAATTGGGATAATTCCTTGATAACAGATTTAGTTGTAATGTTACGCAGAGGGTAAACAGCTGGGTAGCGGGTAGTTAAACACATTACTGTTAGTAAATATGTACATCCAGATTTAGACTTAGGCAAAGGGCCCACACAGTCAATGAGTAAATGCTCAAAAGGTTGGCCAGCAACAGAAACAGGACACAATGGGGCAGGTTAAATAGGCTGATTAGGTTTTCCAACCATTTGACAAGTGTGACAGGTCTTAATGTAGGCTGAAATATCCTTTTTGAGCTTTGGCCAATAGAAATGGCGTAGAACCCTATTATAAGTTTTCTGAACACCTTGATGTCCAGCCACTGCACCATGTGCACACCTTAATATGTCAGCCCTTAGAGATGTTGGAGCAACAATCTGACCTCACCTGCAAGGTTGTCCACATAAGGGACCCACTTTCTGACCAGTAAACCATCTTCTAAAAAGTACCCCTGAACAACAGTCTTTAGCTCTTCAGCTGGACGTACGTGCCCCAACAGCTCTTTTAAAGAAGGGTCATTTTGTTGTTCCTTGACAACTTCACTGCGAGTGAGGGTCAGAGACCAGTCTGGCAAAGGAAGAGACACATTTAAGGTCTTGGAAGTTTTATTACTGGCAAGATCCTCTGAAGGGGCTGTACGGCTCTGTGCTCTAGTGACTACGCATGCAACAGAACCAGGTAACTGCGGAGCCTCATCCTCTTCCTCAGGCAACTCAGAACCCACTGAAAAAGGAGAGTTCCCCCATATCTTAGACCCAGCCAAATTGTTACCTAAGATTACCTGTATCCCCTGCACAGGTAGGTCAGGAAAAACTCCAAGAGCAACCTCTCCTTGCACTAGATCAGAAGACAAGAAAAGATTATGTAAAGGCACAGTCAGCACATTTAAACCCATTCCCCCGCACTTTTGTGAAACCCCCAGTATCTGAATCAGAAGAGAACGGTAACACAGATGCCAAAATGAAAGAGTCCAGAGCACCTGAATCTCTTAAGATATTCACAGGTACCTTTTGGTTGTTTCCCACCAAAGATACAAACCCTCTGGAAACATAAGGCCTGTAACCAGGGTCAATCAACTGGAAACTCAGGTCGCTGGAGCACTGCAAAGGAACTGGAATGGGAGATCGTTTAGTGTAACGTTGTACAGCAGCTATTGCATTAGCTCTCTCGGTGGGACAAGATGGAACAGCAAGGGCAACAGGCTTTGCATGGCGATTCCCAAACTGAAATTTACCCTTAGCCTTTAACACTGGACAATCATTTTTCCAATGACCTTTTCCTTGACAATAGTTACATGTCTTCCCTTGTTCTTTAGTTGGTTGACTGTCTCTGTGGTGAACATGCATAATCTGGTTCAGTCACAATCCTTCTGCTGGCACTAAAAAAAAAACCTCTTGATCTGCAAGGGTCATTACTTTTGAGGGT
>JALJCO010007930.1:172500-222291 GCA_023101725.1 Atherinomorus stipes | reverse complement strand
CCCCAAAAAACCAGCAAATCCCCTCACAAACACACACACACATGTAGACACACACACACACACACATGCATTACTTTTTTGCATGTTTGTCACACTTAAATGTTTCAGATCATCAAACAAATTTAAATATCAGACAAAAAGATAACACAAATAAACAGAAAATGCAGTTTTTAAATAAAGATTTTTATTAGTAAGGGGGAAAAAAAATCCAAACCTCCATGTCCCTGGGGAAAAAGTGATCTTCCCCTAAACCCAATAACTGGATTTGTTCAATAACCCTAGCAGCAACAACTGCATCAAGCATTTATGATTACTGGCAGTGAGTCTTCTCTACAGCGCTGTGGAGGAATTTTGTTCCACTCCATCTTTGCAGAATTGTTGTAATTCAGCCACATTGGAGGCTTTCCAGCATGAACCGCCTTTTTAAGGTCATGCCAGCAGCATCAATGGGATTCAGGTGGGGACTTTGACTAGGCCACTCCAAAGTCTTCATGTTGTTGTTCTTAAGCCATTCAGAGGTGGACTTGCTGGTGTGTTCTGGATCATTGTTCTGCTGCAGAACCCATTGTGCGCTTCAGCTTGAGGTCATCAACCAGATGGCCGGACGTTCTCCTTCAGGATTTTTGGTAGAAGCCTTAGAATTCATGGTTCCATTTACCACAGCAAGTCTTCCAGGTCCTGAAGCAGCAAACAGCCCCAGACCATCACACTACCACCACCATATTTTACTGTTGCTATGATGTTCCTTTTCTGAAATGCCGTGTTACTTTTGCGCCAGATGTAATGGGACCTCCACCTTCCAGAAAGTTCCACTTTTGTCTCGTCAGTCCACAGAGTATTTTCCCAAAAGTCTTGGGGATCATCAAGATGCTTTCTGGCTAAACTGAGACGAGCCTTATGTTCTTTTTGCTCAGCAGTGGTTTTGGTCTTGGAACTCTGCCATGCAGCCATTTTTGCCCCCAGTCTCTTTCTGATGGGGGAGTCATGAACACTGACCTTAATTGAGGCAAGTGGGCCTGCAGTTCTTTGGATGTTGTTCTGGGGTCTTTTGTGACCTCTTGGATGAGTCGTCGCTGTGCTCTTGGGGTCATTTTGGTCGACCGGCCCCTCCTGGAAGGTTCACCACTGTTCCATGTTTTCACCATTTGTGGATAATGGTTCTCACTGTGGTTCTCTGGAGTCCCAAAGCTTTAGAAATGGCTTTGGAACCTTTTCCAGACTGATAGATCTCAATGACTTTGTTTCTCATTTGTTCCTGAATTTCTTTGGATGGCAGCATGATGTCTAGCTTTGGAGGATCTTTTGGTCTACTTCACTTTGTCAGGCAGGTCCTATTTAAGTGATTTCTGATGGAGAACAGGTGTGGCAGTAATCAGGCCTGGATGTGGATAGAGAAACTGAACTCAGCTTTCCAAAGATGATAAACCACACAGTTAATGTATGTTTTAACGGGGGGGCAATCACTTTTTCACGCAGGGTCACAGAGGTTTGGATCCCCCCCCCCCCCCCCCCCTTACTAATAAAAACCTTCATTTAAAAACTGCATTTTGTGTTTATTTGTGTTATCTTTGTCTAATATTTAAATTTGTTTGATGATCTGAAACATAAGTGTGACAAACATGCAAAAAAGTAAGAAATCAGGAAGAAGAAACACTTTTTCACACGACTGTATATGTAACTTATAAATTAACATATGCCGTCGTCTTCTTCCGCTTATCCGGGGTCGGGTCGCGGGGGCAGCTGCCTAAGCAGGGAAGCCCAGACTTCCCTCTCCCCGGCCACAGCCGCCAGCTCATCCGGGGGGATCCCGAGGCGCTCCCAGGCCAGCCGGGAGACGTAGTCCCTCCAGCGTGTCCTGGGCCTACCCCGGGGTCTGGTCCCGGTGGGAAGTGCCCGGAACACCTCTCCAGGAAGGCGTCCAGGAGGCATCCTAATCAGATGCCCGAGCCACCTCATCTGGCTCCTCTCTATACGAAGGAGCAGCGGCTCTACTCTGAGTCCCTCCCGGATGACCGAGCTCCTCACCCTATCTCTAAGGGAGAGCCCGGCCACCCTGCGGAGGAAACCCATTTCGGCCGCTTGTACCCGCGATCTCGTTCTTTCGGTCATGACCCACAGCTCATGGCCATAGGTGAGGGTGGGAAAGTAGATGGACCGGTAAATCGAGAGCTTCGCCTTCTGGCTCAGCTCCTTCTTCACCACGACGGACCGATGCAACGTCCGCATCACTGCAGACGCCGCACCGATCCGTCTGTCCACCTCCCGCTCCATCCTTCCCCTCACTCGTGAACAAGATCCCGAGATACTTGAACTCCTCCACCTGGGGCAGGACCTCACTCCCGACCCGGAGAGGACACTCCACCCTTTTCCGGGCGAGGACCATGGTCTCGGATTTGGAGGTGCTGATTCTCATCCCGGCCGCTTCACACTCGGCCGCAAATCGCCCTAGCAAGAGCTGGAGATCACGGCCCGATGACGCCAACAGAACCACATCATCTGCAAACAGCAGAGACCCGATCCTGAGGCCACCAAACCGGATCCCCTCAACACCTCGGCTGCGCCTAGAAATCCTGTCCATAAAGGTTATGAACAGGATCGGTGACAAAGGGCAGCCTTGGCGGAGTCCAACTCTCACCGGGAATGGATTCGACCTACAGCCGGAAGGTGCGGACCAAGCTCTGGCACCGGTCGTACAGGGACCGAACAGCTCGAATAAGGGGGTCCGGCACCCCGTACTCCCGGAGCACCCCCCACAGGAATCCCCGGGGACACGATCGAACGCCTTCTCCAAGTCCACAAAGCACATGTAGACTGGTTGGGCGAACTCCCCACGCCCCCTCCAGGACCCTGAAGAGAGTGTAGAGCTGGTCCACTGTTCCACGACCAGGACGAAAACCACACTGCTCCTCCTCAATCCGAGGTTCCACTATCCGACGGATCCTCCTCTCCAGTACCCCCGAATAGACTTTACCAGGGAGGCTGAGAAGTGTGATCCCCCTGAAGTTGGAACACACCCTCCGATCCCCCTTTTTGAAGAGGGGGACCACCACCCCAGTCTGCCAGTCCAGAGGCACTGCCCCCGATGTCCACGCAATGCTGCAAAGGCGCGTCAACCAAGACAGCCCCACAGCATCCAGAGCCTTAAGAAACTCCGGGCGGATCTCATCTACCCCGGGGCCCGGCCACCGAGGAGCTTTTGACCACCTCGGCGACCTCAGCCTCAGTGACAGAAGAGTCCACCCCTGAGTCCCCAAACTCTGCTTCCTCCTCGGAAGACGTGTTGGTGGGATTGAGGAGGTCTTCAAAGTATTCCCTCCACCGGCCCACGACGTCCCGAGTCGCGGTCAGCAGCCCACCATCCCCACTGTACACAGTGTTGATGGTGCACTGCTTCCCCCTCCTGAGTCGCCGTATGGTGGACCAGAAACGCCGAAGCCGTCCGGAAGTCGTTCTCCATGGCCTCACCGAACTCCTCCCATGCCCGAGTTTTTGCCTCAGCGACCGCCAGAGCCGCGCTCCGCTTGGCCCGCCGATACCTGTCAGCTGCCTCCGGAGTCCCACAGGCCAGGAAGGCCCGGTAGGACTCCTTCTTCAGCTTGACGGCATCCCTCACCGCTGGTGTCCACCAGCGGGTTCGGGGATTACCGCCACGACAGGCACCGACAACCTTGCGGCCACAGCTCCGACTAGCGGCCTCAGCAATAGAGGTGCGGAACATAGCCCACTCCGACTCAATGTCCCCCACCTCCCTCGGAACATGGGTGAAGCTCTCCCGGAGGTGGGAGTTAAAGCTCTCCCTGACAGGGGACTCAGCCAGACGTTCCCAGCAGACCCTCACGACACGTTTGGGCCTGCCAGGTCTGACCGGCAACCTCCCCCACCATCTGAGCCCACTCACCACCAGGTGGTGATCAGTGGACAGCTCCGCCCCTCTCTTCACCCGAGTGTCCAGGATAAGGGGTCGCAGGTCCGACGACACGACTACGAAGTCGATCATGGAACTGCGGCCCAAGGTGTCCTGATGCCAGGTGTAAACGTGGACACTCTTATGCCTGAACATGGTGTTCGTTATTGACAATCCATTACGAGCACAGAAGTCCAACAACAAAACACCACTCGGGTTCAGATCAGGGGGGCCGTTCCTCCCGATCACGCCCCTCCAGGTCTCACTGTCGTTGCCCACGTGAGCGTTGAAGTCCCCCAGCAGAACGATGGAGTCCCCGGAGGGCGCGCTTTCCAACACGCCGTCCAAGGACTCCAGAAAGGGTGGGTACTCTGAACTGCTGTTCGGTGCATAGGCACAGACAACAGTCAGGACCCGTCCCCCCACCCGAAGGCGGAGGGAGGCTACCCTTTTCGTCCACCGGGGTGAACCCCAACGCAGAGGCAGCGAGCCGGGGGCAATGAGTATGCCCACACCCGCTCGGCGCCTCTCACCGGGAACAACTCCAGAGTGGAACAAGGTCCAGCCCCTCTCGAGGATGGTGTTCCCAGAGCCCGAGCCGTGCGTCGAGGTGAGTCCAACTATATTTAGTCGGAACCGCTCGACCTCGCGCACCAGCTCGGGCTCCTTTCCAACCAGAGAGGTGACGTTCCACGTCCCTAGAGCTAGCTTCTGCAGCCGGGGGTCGGACCGCCAGGGTCTCCCCCGCCCTCGGCCGCCGCCCAACTCACAATGCACCCGACCCCTATGGCCCCTCCCGTGGGTGGTGGGTCCGCGGGAGGGGGGGCCCATGTCTCCATTTCGGGCTGAGCCCGACCGGGCCCCATGGGCGAAGGCCCGGCCACCAGGCGCTCGCCTCCGTGCCCCACCCTCCGGGCCTGGCTCCAGAGGGGGCCCCCGGTGACCCGCGTCCGGGCGAGGGACACGTAGCTCCATTGCTTGTTCTCTCCATTAGGGGGTGTTTGGGCTGCGCTTTGTCTGGTCCCTCCCCTAGTAACCTGTTTGCCATGGGTGACCCTGCCAGGGGCATAATTTAGCCCCAGACAACATAGCCCCTAGGATCCTCAGAACACGCAAACCCCTCCACCACGATAAGGTGGCAGCCCAAGGAGGGGAATTAACATATGCATAGTTAAAAAATACAATAATGGTAATAGTAGTACATTTATTTATCGATAGCTTTACGAGATACTCAGATGCTTTCCACAGAAACAGGTAATAAATCAAATGAGAAAAGTAAAAATCTCCATCACCTCAAAAAGGTAAAAAGATTAGCATGAATTAACGTAATAAATGATTAAGTCTGAGAAAGAGCAGGAGGAAGTTTATCTATTCTAACATAACTTGCTGTCTGTACAGATGTACAGACTAAATCACTAACTACTCCTTTTTCATCCCAGAAAGCAAGAAAAACCCACAAAGGACAGAAAGTATAAGCTGTGTATGTCCTTGTTGGTGCACAGCTAAGCATTTAAGTCAAAACCCATCTACATTTCAACATATACACCGCTGAAAACTGCCAACATAAAACGCTTTTATCTGCGCTTAAACTTCATTTAGTTTAGATAGATACACACTTCATTCATAAAGTTTCTATAACGTCATCATATCAGTACACTGAAATACTGCGATATACTGTATGGCCGTCCTAAAAATGATTCATACCGTCAAAGAAGGAAAATAATCAGTTCGTGAAATAAGCTCAATCTGACAAAAGTAATAAGAAATAAAATTCTGCAAAAATCATCACGTTGATTCTGAATTATGGTTCAACAGAAATATTAAAAACAAACACACCTAAAATAAAACAAGTAAACAAGCATGGTGGGGCTCTGAAGCTAAAATGTTGGTGAGAAACAATCACTGCAATCAGGTGTTTCTGTAACGTCCAATCAGACGTCTGCACCTGCTCACAGGTATGTTGGTCCATGTTCATGGGAAAGATGCTCTGATGTGTCTGAGACAGTTTTGTTTGTTTATATTATTATTATATTATTTTATTTTATATCTCAGTGAGAAAAGCATAAAAGTTGGATTTTCAACTTCTGCATGTCCAATCTTAAAAATTCCAACTTTATGGGACATAAATTATTGGGGTTAGTCATTATATGGAACTCATAGAAATTACATCATAATTCCCCGTTATTGGCTGGATAATTATTGTGAATCCCTAATATTATATTATATTATATTATATTATATTATATTATATTATATTATATTATATTATATTGTATTATATTATATTATATTATATTATATTATATTAATTATATTATATTATATTATATTATATTATATTACATTATATTATATTATATTGTATTATATTATATTATATTAATTATATTATATTATATTATATTATATTATATAATATAATATAATATAATATAATATTAAATTGTATTATATTATATTATATCAATTATATTATATTAAATCATGTTATATTATATTACATTATATTATATTATATTACATTATATTACATTACATTAGAGCATATCATAATAAATAATATTATATTAAATCATATTATATCATATTATTTTCAATCATATCATATTATATTATATTATATTAAATCATCAGTCATTTTCTGTATCGCTTCTCCAGTTCAGGATTGCTGGAGTCTATCCAGCTATTATCAGGCGAGAGCCAGGAACACCTGGACAGGTAACCAGTCTGTCACAGGACCAACACAGAGAGACAGACAATCATTCACGCTCACATTAATTCCTAGAGACAGTTTAGAGTGACCAGTTAACGTAATAGGTTAATATTAAATCACATTATATTATATTATATTATTATTTCCAACCACAATTCAAAAGCAATAATTTATTTCACCAAATTATAATTTTTTAAATTTTTATTTCTCATTCTGTTTCTTGTTTTCTGAATTCCTGTGGTGAATTCAGCCCTTTCTTTCATGGGGGGTGAATAATGCTGGGGACGTGGCGTGTGAGGTCATCTGTATTCATTTACTCTTTCAGAAGTGATCAGCCGCAGATGGCGCACGCGCTCGTGCAGGTGGAGTTTCCTGTTTGACGCCTCTGACAGTCGCGCATCATGAACACAAGGGGGCGCCTCTCCTCCACCGCACGCGCGAGCCTGCTGGGAAACACCTGCTCAGCGGACCAGAAGTTTCTGCCTCAGTCCTGTTCCTGGTTCCAGGTGGAAGTTTGTGATCTGTGACGCAGATTTCCATCATTCTGCTCCTGTGACGTCACCAAAGCGTGACGGTTTCACCATCCTTTCCTCCGCAGGTATCACGCGCTAAAAGGTGCGACTTTCTGTGTGAGAGCGGCAGTTATTAGCGCCATAAACATCCCCACTCTTCCTCCTCCAGCGAGGATGAGGAGGGTCAGAGCAGCCAAACCTGCCCTCGCCCCCCCACCCCCACCCTCCGCGCGCTTCCACACCTTTGGCTCAGACGTGACACGGTCGTCCTCGGTCACCACCGTGCGTGACAAACGGGACTTAGGGTGTAACCTCGCGATACTCCGCTCCCTCTCTCCCTCTCTCTCTCCCTCTCTCTCCCCCCGCGCGCGTCCAGGGGCGATCAAGCGGCAGGGTTGGTGGGAGTCCGGCCGGTCAGCCCACCGACGCACAGCCGCGCGCTCACGGCACAACTTCACGCGTCCCGAAGGAAAGTCAGACACACGCAACAGCTGGAGCCTGAGAGGAGGCGCGCGCGCTCTTCTCCTTAATCAGCTGTCGCGACTCCAACGGAGAAGAAATTAAAAACATTCCCTGCTGAGGCGGAGCGCGCGACAGCAGAAGAAGAAGAAGAAGAAGAAGAAGAAGAGTGGAAGTGGCGCGTGCGGGACTAACGCGGGCTGAAGTTGGAGGATGCGCTCCCGCTGACCCCCCCGCCGCTGCTGGAGGGACCGTCCTGCCTCCCGTCGCTCATTGCTGGATGTAAGCAGCCCCCCCACTCAGACGGTCTTTCCGCTCATGGATCCGCCGCTTTGCGCCTCCGCTCCGCGGCCGCGGCAGCGGTGATGGTGTGAAGGACGAACCGCCGCTCTCACGCGCACTTTCACATGTGAGTACTTCTACTCTCTGCTTCAGAGCTGCGCTCGCGGACAACTCCAGCCGTTCACTCCGGAGTGAAACACCTGCAGCGCTGAAACTCTGCGCTAGTTAGGAGCGCCGCTTTCGCTGCGCATCTCCATGGCGCGCGCACTTTTATAACGATGGAAACTAATTAAATGTGAGCAAATCTTTCCTTCATGAGTGCAAATCAGGCGCGTAAAGGTGTTTACCAGCTGGCCTGAACGCGCGCGTGTTCGGGCGCAGCTGTGACGCACATTATTGCGAAGCTGAAAAACTCCAGTTGGGAGTAAATTTCAGCCTCTTCCTCCTATCCCCCCCCCCGCTCCGAGCCTCCGCGGCCCTCCGGAGAGTCTGTTCCTCTGTTCCTATGCAACCCCGCTCCTAGCAGCCGCGCCGAGCCGCGCCACACTTTCCGTTCATTACGCGGCTTTGTTTATGGAGGAGGAGATGCGTCTGGGGCCGCTTGTTTGCGTCTTTGCCGCAGCTGGAATGTTCTTCCTCGTGTTGGAATAAGTCTTCCTCACTTTCCTGAAGTCCTTCATCTCCATAATCTGACATTTCTGTGCTCATATTCATGAGTGCGCTGGTATTTGCTGCGGTTGTTTGCACATTCCGCTCTTTCTCTTCCTTCTCCTCCTTTCTGGAAGTCTGTAGATGTGGCTGGAGAAGAAGCAGGAGGCGCGTGCTCGGCAACGGAACCAGCTTACATGATAACTCCAGCTTCCGTTTGTTTTAAAGGTTTAGTTTTTCATTGAAGAACGTCTGATTCCATGTGTGCGAGTTTAAATGGAGTAAAGGCAAAAGGGGAATATAAGGCAGACCTGCAGCTGTCTGACCTCTGACCTCTGACCTTCTGCATGTCTGCATGCCCCTCCTGCTGCTGCAGCAGTTTTATATGATTCAGAGTCAGACCACCAGGTTTCCCAGAGCAGATGAAATGGAAACAAAAACACTCATTTTGATGTTTCTTACATTAAATGCATAAGTTAGATCCAGGAAAAGGAAAAGTGGTAAAACAGTGAATAACAGCTGGAAAAGACCTGGGTTCAGTCATGAAGCTCTGCCGCTGCATGTTCTTCTTTTATTAAATGCTAAGAAACATAAAAATGTGCTTTAAGCAGGACGCAGTGAAATAAAACGCTGGATTTCCAAATTCTGATATGATAAACAACAAAGCTGACAGTAAAGCGTAAACATGGGAGTTGTTTGCAGGAGACATTTAGATTTTCACCTCCTAAAATACTGACGTTATGCTGAGACATGCGGTGTTTTCCTCCTCGTTCCTGCATTCACTTTTAATGTTCGGAAAATGTGTGTGAGAGAAAATAAAATAAAATTAAGGGATGCACAATATTTGAATTTTGGCCGATATCCAATATGCTGATATTTTAAAACTCATGTGGCCGATCACCGATATTGATACCGATATTAAAGCTGAAACAAATAAGCAGTCATTGCAAAGAGCAGTTTTGTGTTCCCCATATCCGACACTTTAAAAAATAGGAGTGGGAAAAAATATCAATACACTGAAATATCGCAATATTTTCACATGCCGACATCAAATCGATATTTAAAATGTGGTGTCGATCTATTTTACTTTAAAAAGTCTCTGATTTCATCATTCTGTTACAAAATCTCACCACAATTCATGAATTCTCACAAGATTTCATAACGAACCATGAAATATCGCAAGATTTCGTTAGTAAAATAGATCGATACTGCGTTTTTAAATGTCAATATGATATCAGCAATATAGCAATATTTCAGTGTAACGATATTTTTCCTGCCCCTAATTACCAGAAACATTTAAATGATATCAGCATATGAAAATATCGCAAAATTTTGCTGAATTCTTGCAAGATTTTGTAACAGAACAATAAAATATCACAAGATTTTATTAGTAAAATAGATCGATACCGCGTTTTTAAATGTCAACATATCAGCATGTGAAAATCTTGCAATATTTCAGTATACTGATATTTTTTTTCACCCGTAGTCTTTGGAAGTTTTAAAGTCTGTAAGAAAGAAGTTTTTAAAGATGAAGTTTTATTTTACTTTAGAAACAGCGGTCTGATTGGTTAAATATCGGTTAAATATTGGTGGGAGGGGCGATGTCTGATACTCAGCTTTAAGGCCGATACAGGCCGATACCAATAGGGGGCTGATAATATCGTGCCTCCCTAATAAAATTGATGCATGTTTATTTAAACTTTTTTATTGGCTTTTTATGTTGTAAAGACATACAACTCAGTTAAAGTCACAATAAGTCAGAAAAAAAAGAATCTAAGTATCACTACGAAGAGTTAATAGTAATAAATAAAAATGACAATAAAAAGGGGAAAATGAGTAAAATAATAATTAAGGAATAAAAATAAATAAATAGATAAATAAAATAAAGATAGATAAAAATAAGTCAAATAAAAGCACAGTTTCTAGCCTGCTGCAGAGATCATTCAGTCGTCATTTCAGTGTCACTAGTTGGAAGTAATTCAGAAATGGCTGCAAAGCCTTATAACCCCCCCCCTTTTCCTCTTTTTTTCCCTCTTTTTTTTTTTTTTTGGTGGGTCGTAGATCAGAGGAGGAGGGGACGATGCTGGGAAGTGTCGTTGGGAAGATCGGGATGAGAGGAAGAAGATGAGGATCTTCTGGAGCAGGGGTGTCAAACATAAGGCCTGGGGGCCAAAACCGGCCCAGCAGAGGGTCGAGTCCGGCCGCGAGGTCACGGATGTCAAGTCTCACGCAACGAGCGCGCCCAAATTTTCATTCATTTCACAGCCCTGCTAACAGGTTCTGTGCATTATGTCCTCGAACGACATGGAGAGAGAGACAAACAAACCCTAAAACACGGCATCTTTGTTCTTTTACACAAATGGCCACGTATGAAGTCTGTTCACACAGAACATCCCAAAAGAAACAAGTTTAAAGTCTGTACAAAGAATATTTGATCTGATCGGTTAAATATCGGTTAAATACTGGTTAAACATTGGTTAAATATCGGTTAAATATTGGTTAAACATTGGTTAAATATCAGTTAAATATCGGTTAAATATCGGTTAAACATCGGTTAAATATCGGTTAAATATTGGTTAAACATTGGTTAAATATCGGTTAAATATTGGTTAAACATTGGTTAAATATCAGTTAAATATCGGTTAAATATTGGTTAAACATTGGTTAAATATCGGCTAAATATCGGTTAAACATCGGTTAAATATCGGTTAAATATTGGTTAAACATTGGTTAAACATTGGTTAAATATCGGTTAAATATCGGTTCAATATTGGTTAAATATTGGTTAAACATTGGTTAAACATTGGTTAAATATCGGTTAAATATCAGTTAAATATTGGTTAAACATTGGTTAAATATCGGTTAAATATTGGTTAAATGTCGGTTAAATATCAGTTAAATATTGGTTTAATATCGGTTAAATATTGGTTAAAAATCGGTTAAATATTGGTTAAACATTGGTTAAACATTGGTTAAATATCGGTTCAATATCAGTTAAATATTGGTTAAACATTGGTTAAATATCGGTTAAATATCGGTTAAATATTGGTTAAATATTGGTTAAATGTCGGTTAAATATCAGTTAAATATTGGTTTAATATCGGTTAAATATTGGTTAAATATCGGTTAAATATTGGTTAAAAATCGGTTAAATGTCGGTTAAATATCAGTTAAATATCGGTTAAATATCGGTTAAATATTGGTTAAATATCGGTTCAATATCGGTTAAATATCAGTTAAATATAGTTTAAATATTGGTTAAACATCGGTTAAATTTTGGTTAAATATCGGTTAAATATCGGTTGAATATCGGTGGAATGGCCGCTAAAGGCAGATACCGACAGGGGGCCAATCATATCATGCATCCCTACCACAAAGCTTTCTTACTGCACTGGGTCTGGATGAGACGGAAACATGGCACGACCACACGGTGCTCACCGGTTAGGTTCGTTTCAGACTCGGATGAACCTGATCTCTGCACATCTGCACGTTATGCCGACATGTGGGCGTGCTGTTCTGTGAGTGCATTTGGCAGCTTTTGGTCTGACCGGCTCAAATCGTATGAGAGAGTCTGCGCAGGATGGGAAAACGGTGATAAACGAGATGCCTGAAGCTTCACTGTTGCCGTGACGATGCATCCTGACTGCTCAGGTAGACCCCTCCTGCAGGGCCGAATGCCGAGGGCATCGGTGTGGGGAGGGCTCGGAGTGACTGGGGCTTTGGCTTCAGGTGATGCTGCGTTCGCTGTACCTCGGAAATGGGAAACTTTGCAACATTATTCCATTTTTCTTTGCTGTTGACATAAAATCTCTGTGTAAGTTATAAGTTTCACTTTACCGAAGATTAGAAATGAGTTTAGTTTTGTTTAGTTTACATCTTTATTTCATTTTTTGGACAAAACAAAATACACGACACAATTATTAAAAAAACATTAAAAAAAAAACACCTGAATGAAAATCTGATATATAATCTGCTCCTTCTCACACTGAAATCCTGACACCAATCAGAATTTAACAAATTAAAAAACAAACAAACAAAACAAAAAACAAGAAAGAAACATAAAACTAAAGCAGCTGCAGGCAAACGTTAGAGTGCATTTGTTTGCTAAGCATCAACTGATAACAACACAATTCTTTATATTCTGTTATTTCATATCTTTATCCTATTTTTAAACACAAAAAATGATTTAGCTTCTTTAATTTCTTTATCCAAGTAATTCCATGATCCACCTCCATAAACAGGAACGCATCGTTGCAACATTTTAGTTCTGCACCTTGGTTTCATAAATATTTCAAATCCTGTAAATTCATAATGGCTTTGTCTTTTGAAAAATCTTTTTTTGTATATTTCTGGTAAATTTTGTTTATGGGCTTCGTACATTAGCTTGAACACATTTGTAATCAGCTAAATCTTCAAATATAATAATTGCAACTTGACAAACAATGGATGTGATGGATCTAGATCTGCTTCCACTTATGACTCTTAGTGCTTTTTAGTAAAATGAAAACTGGTTTAATGTTTGTGTTATATGCAGTTCCCCAAATTTCTATACAATAGGTCACATATGGAACAATTAATGAATTATATGATAACAACAGAGCATTTTATTCAAATAATCTTTATCTTTATGTAATACTGCAACTGTTTTAGCTATTTTTTAAATACTGTTAATATTTGGCTTCCAAGAAATATTTCCAGCAATAATAACTCCTAAAAACTTTGTTTCACTTACTTTGTCAATTGTAGTACCTTTTATCTCCAATGAAATTTCAATATTTGCCTTTACTATTACAAAATAACATAAAACATGATTTATCAAAATTTTACAATTTATTTACATTAAACCAGTGTTTCATTTTTTCCGTTCATTTTGAACCACTTCTTTCATCAGCATCACCAACATAAAAGGTTGTATCATCTGCAAATAAAATGCATTTCAGAACTTTTGAGACATTAACAAAATCTTTGATACACAATAGAAACAGTTTCGGCCCCAAGACAGATCCCTGAGGAACCCCGCAAGTTACGTTACACATATTTGATTTTATACCATTTATCTTAACATACTGTCCCACATACTTGTGTAGAGATGCACCAGTCTGATACTTCTGCTGCCTCCTGGCCAGGACTGCCTTGAAAAAGACGGTTTAATCTTAGTGAGACTTTCCTGGTAAAATAAAGGTTAAAGGAATATTCCACCCTCAGAATGATTTAACTTTATTTTCCACTTACCCTGATGGTGAGAAAGACTCTGGAGCACTTTTTAATATGTCAAATGCAGCCGAAGATCAGGACGACTTCTCGTTCCCCCCCAATGGAGTTCGCCAGGGTCCGAGCCAAAAAGGTCCATAAAAGTCCACAAAAAATTGTCAATATTCCTCCATACTGCTCGTCCAATGTAATCCAAGTGTCCTGAGTGGGTAGCGTCCAGAATTTACTGGAAACTACGTCATTTAGTAGATTTTTAGAGCCTAAAAAGGAGAATTGTTTACGTCCATGAAGCATGCACATGCGCGGTCACGAAACTACGGAAGCCTCAGCGTTCAGAGCCTACTCTGCTGATAATGCAAGCGTAGAAGAAGAAATTCACTTTTTACATTGGTAAGAGCGCAAGAGCTCTAAACAAACCGGGACAAACACAGGAGGGGTTGGATATTGATCTCAAAGAAAGAAAGAAAGAAAAAGAGAACACGCGATCTCGTCTGCCGAGGCTTCCGTAGTTTCGTGAATGCGCATCAGTGTGCTTGCTGGGCATGCGATGTAGTACTGATGTAGTACTGATGTAGTACTGTTTAGTCTCTAAAAATCTACTAAATGATGGTTTCCAGTAAATTCTGGACGCTACCCACCCAGGACACGTGGATTACATTGGACGAGCAGTATGGAGGAATATTGACAAGTTTTTGTGGACTTTTATGGACCTTTCTGGCTCGGACCCCGGCGAACTCCATTGGGGGGAACGAGAAGTCGTCTTGGTCTCCGTCTGCATTTGACATATTAAAAAAGTGCTCCAGAGTCTTGCTCACCATCAAGGTAAGTGGAAAATAAAGTTAAATCATTCTGAGGGTGAACTATTCCTTTAAATAATACTCGGGTCGGATATCAGCTCCGACATTTACTAATTAGCTGGATGGGATGATCGAGGCCAATCCAGTCTTCTTTTAATTATATGCAGTAATACAGTTACAGCCATCACTTCAATTCTATGTTTGCAACGCCGGTTTTGTCATCACGCAAAAGAATAGACGGGTTAATTATTTCTTTTTGCTGCTAATTGACACTTTATTTGTTAATAAATAATATTAAGTTAATTTATATCTGTGTTAATTTGTTACCTTTAAATAAAAAGGCTAAATGATACCTTCATCACACTAAGGCTGGGTGATATGGACCAAATATCGTATCATATCATATTGAAAACATCTTTTCTTTCAAATACCAATCTTAACCATTAGATGTCAGTAATTCTTACATACTGTACCTTTAAAACAAGCTGAAACATTCATTTCCAGTTCCTTATTAAGTGAAAAACAGCTCAAACTCGTCTGGCCATGCTTCCTTTCAGGGTTGTTTTCTCATTTTGATTCAAGAAGCGGTAGTAAAGAGGTGCAGGTTAACAGTCTGAGACAGCAGCTGATCCAGAAGGTTGGAGGTTCAACTCCCATGTCATCCTAATCAATCTGGCAAAAAAAGCCTTCAACCAGCTCCATTCAGGTGGGGGTTGGCAGGTTTCCATGGTGCTGTCCGTCACTACGGGGTTTAGGCTTTCAAAAAGGGTTTTTAGAAATTCTCAAATGAGGAGAAATCTTCTTGTTTTAACATATTTTCTTTTAAAATTAGAAAAGAAACATTGAAAAGAAGCATCACCAGACTAGTTTTGAGGGGTTTTCACTAAATGAGGGACTTGAAATGAGAGTTTTACACTGCAAAAACTCAAATCTTAGCAAGTACATTTTTCTAATTTTTAGTTAAGATATCTCATCACACTCCAAATAAGACAAAATCACCCAAAGAGAAACATTTCAGTGAGATAAAGGAACTTGTTTTAAGGCAATGCATCTTATTTCAAGAAATCAAGAAAATTTCACTAGTTTCATTGGCAGATTTTTTTTTTCTTATTACAAGCAACAAAAAACTTGGTGCTCTTAGAAGAAGTAAAAAAAAAAGATTGTTTTGCTTGTAATAAACATAAAAATCTGCCAATGAAACAAGTGAAATTTTCTTGATTTCTTGAAATAAGATGCATCTCCTTAAAACAAGTTCCTTTATCTCACTGAAATGTTTCTCTTTAAGTAATTTTCTCTTTTTTTGAGTGTGATGAGATTTTTTACTAGAAATTAGTTAAAATATACTTGTTAGGATTTGAGTTTTTGCAGTGTTCAACTTGTTTCCCGATATTTCTCTGTGTCTAGAGTCTCATGTTTTTTCTTATTTCCAGAAATCCCCCCCCCCCCCCCGGCTGATTATTTCATGTGAACATCCTCTGATTCTTCTCAGTTTCAGTGATTTTTACCTGGTATTCAGACCTCTGATGTGATGTGGACCCTGCATGAAGCGATGCCCCCGCCTCGCTGCAGCTCGGGGTCGGCTGCAGGTGTGCTCACAGGTGCAGCAGACGTGAAACAGCGGCGTGTTCCAGGCGGGATGGCTGCTGCCTACATGACTCAGGTGTCCCGGAACAGCACGAGCGGTGCTGGAAGTGTGTCTGGCTGCATCTCCCGTGTGCGTGCACGTCCCCACATGGCGAGCTGCTGTTTGTTCAGCGCTGCAGCAGCAGGCCTGACCTTTTCTGAGACAACAGGAGCTGCTGTTTGCAGCTCTCTGACATCAGTCCTGCAGGTCTGGGAACAGCTTGCTGCTCATTATCTGTAGCCTCTGAGATCTGAGATCTGAGCGGGTCCCCGGAGTCTTTGCGCTCTGTTCAGTGTTTGCTTTGCATTCACATGCTTTTTGTATTTTCCTTGCTGCTGCCTCCCATGGCAGCCATGTTTCTTGTCACATCCTAGTTAGTAAAAATGAAAAGGTCAAGCGTGCTAGCATAAATGTGATCATCAGTAGCTGTATTCCAAATTACGGCAGGAAGACTGAGGAGTGGAAAACCCTCAATGCTTCTTATATTTTATGTAAAGACTGCGAGCAGGTAAGAGACGGTCAAGCACAGGCTAAAGTCTTTCTGTTCTCTCCCAGTACGCCAGTTGGGCCTTTTCCATTGCAGCTGCACAGAGCACGGTACAGCACGGTACAGCACGGTACAGAACGGTACAGCACGGTACAGCACGGTACAGAACGGTACAGCACGGTACAGCATGGTACAGCATGGTACAGCACAGTGCAGCGCGGTACAGCACGGTACAGCTCGGTACAGCACGGTATAGCACCACGCTGCAGGGATATTTGGTTTTTTGGATGATGTCACAATAAACTTTAAATCCACTGTGACCTGTCCAAGTGAACTGAATTAGACTTTCTCTAAACTTTTAGATGTACATGTACATTGTTCAATGGCTAAACCAAAAGTCAAATATCCCTAACTTTTTGTGAGTAGAGTATATATATACATATATATATATATATATACACATGCAAGGAAACATGAGTGAATTGATTGAATTTTTGTCAGGAAGTCTAAAGAAAATATAATACAGGATAAAAATTCATTTTTGAAAATAAAGAAAATTCTAAAAAAAAGCTTCCTTGAACTTTACTTGTGGATGTATCGCATCTTTTGAACCACAATTTAAAATCAATGTCATGAGTTTCGTAAAATTTTTATATATTTAAGGTCAAATACCGTAAAATGGATAGGATTTCTAAAAACAGACCGTGATATGAAAAATTTGCCATACCGCCCAGCCCTATTGGCCGTGACCATATGTTTTTCTTGTCATGCCCTGACTGCCTCAGAAATGTTTGGCATGCACGAGTAAATTCAGATGCGACTCTAAAACAGGCTCAGCCAGCTGTGATTGGTCAGCTTCATCATCCAGGGCTCCGTTTATCTGCCGTCCTCCTTCAGTGTGGCTGGACTCACAACATTTCAGGGTAAATGACAAACTCGGGAACATGGTTATGTTGCCATCTGGCTTCTTCTCAGCTTTGCTTTCTTTGGTCTGCTCCGGCGATCAGCTGATACGGACACAAACTTCTGTGTTCAGACTGAGAACAGAGTGTTTGAATACCTTCTCATGTGTGTTTCAGAGCCCGGCCTGCAGCTTCTTTAGGAACTTTGATTCCTAACTGGTGCACACGGGCATGCCGTCTGCACACGCTTGTTGTTAGCTTCTAAATGATGATTTTTGTCACATGGAAGCTAAACAGCATATTTACAGCATACCGATGGAGAGTGTGTTTTCAGCCTGCGCCTGAGGTGTGTTATCAAGCCATCAAAGTGTAATGAAAGTTAACAGAAGAGGCACAACTCTGTGGATACGATGGGGAAAAATGGTGTCGGTTGTCATCAGTGTGTGTTGTCTATTAATAGGCGGCAGCAGTCTGTTGTTGTTTTTTGTTGTCAGAGTTCAGAGCTCGTTTGACCAGAGGACCCTGAGATCCATGAGTTTGGACAGTTTCATGGCAAGTTGCTGCACATTTCCCCAAAAATGTTAAGGTTTTGCTGCTTCTTAATGTAATCCAGGGTGAAACGGTAGCGGGAAGTAAAACTAAATACGCTTTTGTTAAACATTGGAGTCCCTCACAGCCCTCTGTCAAAAAATCAGTGATATTCTGTAATAGCTGGTCCAAAGGCCGCCGCTCCGATGACTCATGTGCAGTGAAATACCAAAGAGCAGCATGTGTCAGCTTTAATAGAGCTCCGACTGTCAACATTTTTCTTAAGTGAGCGTTCAAGGCAACATAAGGCAGCTTACAGGGGAACAAAGAGGACAGATAACTCCAGGAAAAAGAAATAAATAAATAAAAGATTATGCAACTAGACAAAATTTATGAGAGAGACATGCTGGGCTGTTTTTATTTCTATAAACTTGGCACACTGAATGAAAAAATCACAGTTTGTGGATCATTTATTTGCTATAACTAGGGATCGGCATATTGATACCCTGGAGTCGTTACTTCAATACCAGCCAGACAAAATATCAAAATCAATACTTTTTAGTATCACAATACTACTTTAAAGATACAAAACATTCAATTTGTTCTCACTTCTGAGAGTTTTAGGCAATTAAATGATGAAAGCAGCAAGATTCTAGTTTCTGTATCACATAATGGTGGTAGCCTATCAGATTCTAGCTTCTGTGTCACATGAGGGTGGTAGCCTATCAGATTCTAGCTTCTGTGTCACATGATGGTGGTAGCCTATCAGATTCTAGCTTCTGTGTCACATGATGGTGGTAGCCTATCAGATTCTAGCTTCTGTGTCACATGATGGTGGTAGCCTATCAGATTCTAGCTTCTGTACCACATGAGGGTGGTAGCCTATCAGATTCTAGCTTCTGTGTCACATGATGGTGGTAGCCTATCAGATTCTAGCTTCTGTGTCACATGATGGTGGTAGCCTATCAGATTCTAGCTTCTGTATCACATGATGGTGGTAGCCTATCAGATTCTAGCTTCTGTGTCACATGATGGTGGTAGCCTATCAAATTCTAGCTTCTGTGTCACATGATAGTGGTAGCCTATCAGATTCTAGCTTCTGTGTCACATGATGGTGGTAGCCTATCAGATTCTAGCTTCTGTGTCACATGATGGTGGTAGCCTATCAGATTCTAGCTTCTGTGTCACATGACGGTGGTATCCTATCAG
Source organism: Atherinomorus stipes (assembly GCA_023101725.1). Lineage (NCBI taxonomy): Eukaryota > Metazoa > Chordata > Actinopteri > Atheriniformes > Atherinidae > Atherinomorus > Atherinomorus stipes. The sequence goes on along the minus strand of JALJCO010007930.1, from coordinate 203,015 downwards.
ATTCTAGCTTCTGTACCACATGATGGTGGTAGCCTATCAGATTCTAGCTTCTGTATCACATGATGGTGGTAGCCTATCAGATTCTAGCTTCTGTACCACATGATGGTGGTAGCCTATCAGATTCTAGCTTCTGTGACACATGATGGTGGTAGCCTATCAGATTCTAGCTTCTGTGTCACATGACGGTGGTAGCCTATCAGATTCTAGCTTCTGTACCACATGATGGTGGTAGCCTATCAGATTCTAGCTTCTGTACCACATGATGGTGGTAGCCTATCAGATTCTAGCTTCTGTATCACATGATGGTGGTAGCCTATCAGATTCTAGCTTCTGTACCACATGATGTTGGTAGCCTATCAGAAACTGGTGATAGCTTGGTGAACTTGCTAGCTTGTTATGCTAACCTAGCTTGTTCAGCCTCCATGGTATCTTCTGTGTTACGTGAACAAATCAGACACATATTCTGTCGTTGTTCTGTCTGCTGTTGTGTAGATGAATAACTTGTTTTTCCAGTTTCAATGTCTTTTCTTGGTCTTGGATTTTCTGGAATGAATTTCTAAACAAATGCGACAAATATGTTGTTTTTTCTCTTTGTGATGCATTTTATAACTGATGTGACTTACAGTCTGGAAAACAGGTGGTATCTGCCTGCAATCGGGGTGTAAAGAAATTTTAAACGTGAAAGTAAAAATGCTCCACGTCCACCCATTTATGGCCGAACACATCGTGTCTGGGCCCGGCTTTGGTTCCAGCATGTGTTGTACGGGTCAGACGGGCCCTGAAGATGCTGTGTTGTCTCTGTGGTTGAGTCATCTTCTAAAGATTCTGCTTTTCTATGTGACCTTTAAAACTGATAAGAAGACTAGAAAAGCACTTGGAGAGTGCAGACCTTCGCCAAGCAGCTCGACTCCCTCATCTTTGTGTGTTCTGGATCATCGTATCCTGAATTTTCTCTGGATCTGGATCACCTTTGGAGACATTCCAGAACTCATTAAGGTCCTTTCTTGTAATTTTTTACCAACACTCGGGTCATTTGTACGGAGTTATACGGAACGATTCCAGAAATGTGTCCTATCAGGGTAGGAATGCAAGATATTGGAATTGTGGCCAATATTCGATATGCTGATATTTTAAAACTCATGTGGGTGATGACTGATATCAATACCGATATTAAAATAATAAAAAAAAGCAGTAATTGCAAATAGCAGTTTTGTTATCTTTTTCCGACAGCTTGAAAAATAGAGGTGGGAAAAATACAGATACATTGAAATTTCTCGACATTTTCATATGCCATCATCAAATCGATATTTAAAAATGCGGTATCGATCAATTTACTTACAAAATCTCGCGAGATTTCATCGTTCTCACAATATTTTGTGAATTCTCGTAAGATTTTGTCAGTAACATAGATCGATACCGCCTTTTAAAATGTCAATATATCAGCATATGAAAATATCACAATATTTAAGTGCATCTATATTTTTTTCCACCCCTAGTTTTTAGAAGTTTTAAAGTCTGTAAAAAGGTTTTTGAAGAAGAAGGGTTTTTTTAGACTTTAGAAACAGTGGGCTGATCGGTTCAATATCGGTTGAATATCGGTTAAATATCGGTGGGGTGGCTGATGTCTGAAACTCAGTTTAAAGGCCGATATAGGCCGATACTGATAGGGGGCCAATCGTATTGTGTGTCCCTACATCAGGGTGATGATGATGTAAGAGTGCTCAGGCGTTGGTAAGGAGGTCTGATGTTCACCATGGGGGGGGGGGTGTCGGTCAGAACACACAGGACTTGCTTGTACAGTTAACTGACTTTACTGGTCACTCTTAAAGGTCCTGTACCTGATTTTTTTTAATCTCTTCCTTATAAACTTTTCTCCCCGTTATTTTAGTATAAAAATAGTATTTCATAAAAATGAATCCCCCTTTATTTCCGTTTTTCCATGATTCCAGGCCTTTTTTTTCCAGATTTTTTAAAGATCTCTTCTTCCCCTTCCTTCCCATTCTGTTCCTTCTTCCTTAATTTCTATTTCCTATCACCCCCTCATATCATTTCTAACGGGTCCCCCCCCCCTCTCACCGCCCCGCCACCTTTATAAAAAAGAACTTCATGTCTTCCGAAGAGAAAAAAGAGATACACCCCAAAACAACCCAGTATGTAAAAATCAAAACTGAAGAAGAGAGAAAAAAAAGAGGAGAGAAAAAAAAAAAAATAAAGTTCGTTCTCTGTGTATTTTATATGAATATAGAGAACATCTACCCCCCGGACTAAATTTGGCTTGAAGTCCACCTGGACACATATTTTTTTTCACTAACTTTCTTCTCAGTAACATTTACGTCCTCGTCCTTCCTCTGCTGGTCTACCGATATAATAGTGATATTTACACCATATATAATAGTGATATTTACACCGTATATAACAGTGATATTTACACCGTATATAATAGTGATATTTACACCGTATATTATAGTGATATTTACACCGTATATAACAGTGATATTTACACCGTATATAACAGTGATATTTACACCGTATATAACAGTGATATTTACACCGTATATAATAGTGATATTTACACCGTATATAATAGTGATATTTACACCGTATATAATGGTGATATTTACACCGTATATAACAGTGATATTTACACCGTATATAACATTGATATTTACACCGTATATAACAGTGATATTTACACCCTATATAACAGTGATATTTATACCGTAACACACGAAGCTTTACATCACTGCTTCTGAAGTGGCCGGTTAGAAACTTTATCAGGCTGTCATGTTGTAACGTCGCCTATGACATCATAACTCGTCATAACTGTGCATCTGTGTAAATAACTGTAGTTACGGTAAACTACCGGTTATGGTAGAAAATGTCATTTAGCTGATCTGCAGCCGTTTACTGCAACCAGAACAGGAATTTCACTGGAAGATGCAAGTTTGCTCTGGAGAGTTTCTTTGTGCACGAGTATGAAACATGCACGTTATTTTGTGCATGTTGAGTGGAAGGAGAGAAAAACGAGAGTAGGAGCGTTTCTCACTGGGAGAAACAGTTAGGGCGGGGCTTACAGTTAGGGGCGGGGCTTACAGTTCAAACTACACTGTTCACCTGCTCACGGTTCGCAAATGTTCAAAATCAGGTACAGCGTCTTTAAAGCTAAATAAACATCCTGTTCAGCAGAAATACAACTAGTTACTTCCAGTTCTTCACAGACGCACACAGTTCACCATCTTCACCTGATACAAGTTTGTCCAACTGTCTTCACTCCACATCTGTCCAACCGTCTTCTCTCCTGGTCTGTCCAACCGTCTTCTGTCCTCGTCCTCACTTCTGCTCATAAGTTTCATTTCTGCATCCTGACATCATCATGTTCTCAGTAGCAGCTGCACACTTCTGCCACCAGGGGGCGCTCACGCCTTATCAACAGCCTTTCCAACATGGCCGACCTCACAATGATAAAGAATCCTTTAGAACACTTCTGGATCCAGAAGCTGATCCGGATCACCACCAATGTTTAATGGGTTCTTGGACTGAGACACACGGATGGTGGAGATTTCAGGTCAATCCGTCCAGAACTTTTTCTGTAAAGTTGCTGACAGACAGACGGACAGACGGACAGACAAACCAACGCTACCAAAAACATCACCTCCTTAGCGGAAGGTAATAAATCACGATGTAATTCCTGCTGGTTAGTTTCACCGTTTCAGATTTTAATGATGGAAAATCGTGATAATCATACTTGGAAAAAGTTGCAGTGATGCGGCTCATTGCCTGGAAAAGCGAGAAGGGTCTATCTGCGGCTCGCAAGACAGGGGCGTGTCGTAGTGTGGGCGTGTCGTAGTGTGGGCGTGTCGCAGTGTGGGCGTGTCGTAGTGTGATGTTACGCGACGACACGCCCACCAGGCCAATGAGAGCACGGTAAAATCTAACCCTACCCCTGACCCTTCCCCTAAACCTAACCAGACCCACCCACACTACGACACGCCCACACTACGACACGCCCACACTACGACACGCCCACTGGGTTGCAAGCCGCAGATAGATACACTTGGGAAAAGCAGCAGCATCCGCTCAGATACAGTCTGCAACGGGACAAACAGGACAAAGTCTGGATGGGCTTTGGATTTTTTTAAGGATGCTGGGAGGAACTTCATTTATTTATTTATTTATTTATTTATTTATTTATTTATTATATATTATGCTTGTTAATAATTTTTTTCATTAAATAAACTCAATGATTTCAGTGTGTGTATAAGTAAGTTTTGGACATTTTGAGCACATTTGAACAACACTGAGATAATAATGATAATCGTGATAATTTTGGTCCCAATAACCGTGACATGGAGTTGTCATACCGTTACCGGCCTAACCGTGACATAGAGTTGTCATACCGTTACCGGCCTAACCGTGACATGGAGTTGTCATACCGTTACCGGCCTAACCCACATGGAGTTGTCATACCGTTACCGGCCTAACCGTGACATGGAGTTGTCATACCGTTACCGGCCTAACCCACATGGAGTTGTCATACCGTTACCGGCCTAACCGTGACATGGAGTTGTCATACCGTTACCGGCCTAACCCACATGGAGTTGTCATACCGTTACCGGCCTACCAGTGACATGGAGTTGTCATACCGTTACCGGCCTAACCCACATGGAGTTGTCATACCGTTACCGGCCTAACCGTGACATGGAGTTGTCATACCGTTACCGGCCTAACCGACATGGAGTTGTCATACCGTTACCGGCCTAACCCACATGGAGTTGTCATACCGTTACCGGCCTAACCGTGACATGGAGTTGTCATACCGTTACCGGCCTAACCCACATGGAGTTGTCATACCGTTACCGGCCTAACCGTGACATGGAGTTGTCATACCGTTACCGGCCTAACCGACATAGAGTTGTCATACCGTTACCGGCCTAACCGTGACATGGAGTTGTCATACCGTTACCGGCCTAACCCACATGGAGTTGTCATACCGTTACCGGCCTAACCGATCCCGTATGTGAGCTGCTCTGCACCGCTTAGACGTCCAGGACTTGCTTCTTCCTGCTGTAACACAACTCTGAAACTGTACCGGACTGAAGTGAGAGAAAATCCCAGCAGCTCCGAGTTCCCATTAACGCCACCCCAGGACGGCATCAGGTGTGCGCTTGAGACATGTTGAGGACTTTCCAAGCAGCAGCTGAGCTGTGATTTACCTCCACCTGCTCCGTGACACGTGCACCTCCCTGCAGGCGTGTGCGGGCGTAAATCAGAAGCACCCCGGCTGCTCACATGCCTCCTCGTTCAGGCGTTCACTCCAAAGAACGTTGCTGGGGAGCTGCTTCCTGTCAGATATCAGAGTTTTTAGATACCAGGTACATGAAGGAGCAGAAGTCTGTGTTGTAGAATGTTCTGGCACAAATTCCATCCTCCAGACTGCCACGCATCACTGCGCTGTTCCTGGGACCAGCTGCTTTCTCATTAGGGGTGTGGAGCCTTTGTAAATGCGGGAGTGTCACACAGAGCAGTGCAGTGTGATACAGTTCCTAAAATATCGCGCACATATCCTATTAGTGTTGTTTGAACTGTCGGGAAGTTAGACTTGTTCCACATGAACACAAGTTGAAGTATTTTTCTAATTTTGCACAAAGAATGAAAATTACATCATTTATTATTCAACTTTGATATCGGTATCAATATCAGTTATCAGTCACATGAGTTTTTAAATATTGGCATATCGGATATCAGCCAAAATTCCAATATCGTGCATCCCTAATTATTATTATTATTATTATTTATTTGTTTTCCTTAATTGATAAATTTTTAATTACTTAATTTTATATTAATTTCCCTTCTGGGATAAATTAAGTATTTTTTCATAATCATTATTATTATGAGGAAGAACCAGCAGCGTAGTCAAATTGAGCCGATGGTGGGGGTGTATCAGTGGTTCAAACTTCTGCAGGGCCCCCTTTCATTGGCAGTTATAAAGGCCCCCACATGGACAGCTCTCTGGACTCTCAGACAGTTAGACCCATTTTGGATATTTACAAAGATGCGGGGGGGGGGGGGGGTGGGGGGCATTTCTATAATAGCGTGATTATAATGATAACCGTGATCACAATAGCCGTGATATGAAATTTTCATATCGTTACATCGCTAGATAAAAATAACATTTTTAAGTGTGTATGAAGATTCTTTACATTGAAGTATGATATTATTGCACGAGTATAGACGGATATTGATACTGATATTGATACTAACATTGATCAATATTGGTATGGATCCGGCCACCACTGATGGGTGGGGCGTGGCGGTTCAGTGGACCAGGATTCGTCCGGGAACTTCCCCCATGGGTTCATGCTGTAACCCCGTCCCCTCCTCGCATGTCCCCAGCTGGACACCCGCAGACGGAAACACACCCCTCATCTTCATCGTGAGGCGTTCGTGAGCAACGGAAACCTGGAACACGCTGTTTGGGTTCATGCTGTAACCCCGTCACGTCCTCGCACGTCCCCAGCAGGACACCCGCAGAAGGAAACACACCCCTCATCTTCATCGTTAGAGGCGTTCGTGAGCGACGGAAACCTGGAACACGCTCTACAGGTTCATGCTGTAACCCCGTCCCCTCCTCGCACGTCCCCAGCAGGACACCCGCAGACGGAAACACACCCCTCATCTTCATCGTGAGGCGTTCGTGAGCGACGGAAACCTGGAACACGCTGTTTGGGTTCATGCTGTAACCCCGTCCCCTCCTCGCACGTCCCCAGCAGGACACCCGCAGACGGAAACACACCCCTCATCTTCATCGTGAGGCGTTCATGAGCGACGGAAACCTGGAACACGCTGTTCGTGTTCATGCTGTAACCCCGTCACGTCCTTACACGTCCCCAGCAGGACACCCGCAGAAGGAAACACACCCCTCATCTTCATCGTGAGGCGTTCATGAGCGACGGAAACCTGGAACACGCTGTTCAGGTTCATGCTGTAACCCCGCCACGTCCTCGCACGTCCCCAGCAGGACACCCGCAGACGGAAACACACCCCTCATCTTCATCGTGAGGCGTTCGTGAGCGACGGAAACCTGGAACACGCTGTTCAGGTTCATGCTGTAACCCCGTCCCCTCCTCGCACGTCCCCAGCAGGACACCCGCAGACGGAAACACACCCCTCATCTTCATCGTGAGGCGTTCATGAGTGACGGAAACCTGGAACACGCTGTTCAGGTTCATGCTGTAACCCGTCACGTCCTCGCACGTCCCCAGCAGGACACCCGCAGACAGAAACACACCCCTCATCTTCATCGTGAGGCGTTCGTGAGCGACGGAAACCTGGAACACGCTGTTCAGGTTCATGCTGTAACCCCGTCCCCTCCTTGCACGTCCCCAGCAGGACACCCGCAGACGGAAACACACCCCTCATCTTCATCGTTAGAGGCGTTCGTGAGCGACGGAAACCTGGAACACGCTGTTTGGGTTCATGCTGTAACCCCGTCACGTCCTCGCACGTCCCCAGCAGGACACCCGCAGACGGAAACACACCCCTCATCTTCATCGTTAGAGGCGTTCGTGAGCGACGGAAACCTGGAACACGCTGTTCGTGTTCATGCTCGTGATGAAGGGAGCTGCAGATTAAAGTAAGGATGCACCCCTGTCGTTATCGGCCTATATCTGCCTTAAAACTGAATATAGGACATCAGCCCCCCCACCGATATTTTACCGATATTTAACCAATCAGCCCCCTGCTTCTAAAGTCTAAAGAAAAACAATAACTTCTCCGTCAAAAACTCCTTTTTTTACAGACTTTAAAACTTCTAAAGATTAGGGGTTAGAAAAAATATCAATACACTGAAATATCGCAATATTTTCATATGCTGATATATTGACATTTAAAAACGCGGTATCGATCTATTTTACAAACAAAATCTTGTGAGAATTCACGAAATACTTCAAGTTTTTACAAGATGAAATCTTGCAAGATTTTGTCAGTAAAATAGATCGATACCACATTTCTAAATATCAATTTGATATCAGCATATGAAAAAATGGTGATATTTCAGTTTATGATATTATTACCCACCCCAATTTTTCAAAGTGTCAGAAACGGATAACAAAACTGCTATGTGCACTGCTACTTTCAGCTTTAATATTGGTATCGATACCGGTTATCGGCCACATGAGTTTTAAAATATCGGCATATCGGATATCGGCATAAATTCCAATATGGTGCAGCCCTGGGTTATAGGTCTTTAAAATCCCACGTTTCCAGGCTGTTCCAGTGGAATGAGGCTCGACCTCGTTCTCTCTCTCTGCCACACACACACCTCGTTCTCTCTCTCTCTGCCACACACACACCTCGTTCTCTCTCTCTCCGCCACACACACACCTCGTTCTCTCTCTCTCTCTGCCACACACACACCTCGTTCTCTCTCAGTGCCACACACACACCTGCACACACCTCATTCTCTCTCTCTCTGCCACACACACACCTGCACACACCTCGTTCTCTCTCTCTGCCACACACACACCTGCACACACCTCGTTCTCTCTCTCTCCGCCACACACACACCTCGTTCTCTCTCTCTGCCACACACACACCTGCACACACCTCATTCTCTCTCTCTCTGCCACACACACACCTGCACACACCTCGTTCTCTCTCTCTCCGCCCACACACACACCTCGTTCTCTCTCTCTCTGCCACACACACACCTGCACACACCTCATTCTCTCTCTCTGCCACACTCACACCTGCACACACCTCGTTCTCTCTCTCTCTGCCACACACACACCTGCACACACCTCGTTCTCTCTCTCTCTGCCACACACACACCTGCACACACCTCGTTCTCTCTCTCTGCCACACACAAACCTCGTTCTCTCTCTCTCTGCCACACACACACCTGCACACACCTCATTCTCTCTCTCTGCCGCACACACACCTCATTCTCTCTCTCTCTCTGCCACACACACACATGCACACACCTCGTTCTCTCTCTCTCTGCCACACACACACCTGCACACACCTCGTTCTCTCTCTCTCTGCCACACACACACCTGCACACACCTCGTTCTCTCTCTCTCTGCCACACACACACCTGCACACACCTCGTTCTCTCTCTTCTGCCACACACACACCTGCACACACCTCGTTCTCTCTCTCTGCCACACACACACACACCTCGTTCTCTCTCTCTCTGCCACACACACACCTCGTTCTCTCTCTCTCTGCCACACACACACCTGCACACACCTCATTCTCTCTCTCTCTTCCACACACACACCCTCGTCTCTCTCTCTCTCTTCCACACACACACCTGCACACACCTCATTCTCTCTCTCTCTTCCACACACACACCTCGTTCTCTCTCTCTCTTTCCACACACACACCTGCACACACCTCATTCTCTCTCTCTCTTCCACACACACACCTCGTTCTCTCTCTCTCTTCCACACACACACCTCGTTCTCTCTGTCTGCCACACACACACCTGCACACACCTCGTTCTCTCTCTCTGCCACACACACACCTCGTTCTCTCTCTCTCTGCCACACACACACCTGCACACACCTCGTTCTCTCTCTCTCTGCCACACACACACCTGCACACACCTCGTTCTCTCTCTCTGCCACACACACACCTCGTTCTCTCTCTCTCTGCCACACACACACCTGCACACACCTCGTTCTCTCTCTCTTCCACACACACACCTCGTTTTCTCTCTCTCTGCCACACACACACCTGCACACACCTCGTTCTCTCTCTCTCTTCCACACACACACCCCCCTCGTTCTCTCTGTCTGCCACACACACACCTGCACACACCTTGTTCTCTCTCTCTGCCACACACACACCTCACCCTTCTCTCTCTCTCTGCCACACACACACCAGCACACGCCTCGTTCTCTCTCTCTCTGCCACACACACACCCTGCACACACCTCATTCTCTCTCTCTCTCTCTATCACACACACACCTGCACACACCTCGTTCTCTCTCTCTGCCACACACACACCTGCACACACCTCGTTCTCTCTCTCTCTGCCACACACACACCTGCACACACCTCATTCTCTCTCTCTGCCACACACACACCTGCACACACCTCGTTCTCTCTCTCTCTGCCACACACACACCTGCACACACCTCGTTCTCTCTCTCTCTGCCACACACACACCTGCACTCAACTCGTTCTCTCTCTCTCTGCCACACACACACCTGCACACACCTCATTCTCTCTCTCTCTCTGCCACACACACACCTCCCCCTCGTTCTCTCTCTCTCTGCCACACACACACCTGCACACACCTCGTTCTCTCTCTCTCTGCCACACACACACCTGCACACACCTCATTCTCTCTCTCTCTCTCCATCACACACACACCTGCACACACCTCGTCTCTCTCTCTCTCCCACACACACACCTGCACACACCTCGTTCTCTCTCTCTCTGCCACACACACACCTGCACACACCTCGTTCTCTCTCTGTCTGCCACACACACACCTGCACACACCTCGTTCTCTCTCTGTCTGCCACACACACACCTCGTTCTCTCTCTGCCACACACACACCTGCACTCAACTCGTTCTCTCTCTCTCTGCCACACACACACCTGCACACACCTCATTCTCTCTCTCTCTGCCACACACACACCTGCACTCAACTCGTTCTCTCTCTCTCTCCACACACACACACACCTCGTTCTCTCTCTGCCACACACACACCTGCACACACCTCGTTCTCTCTCTCTCTCTGCCACACACACACCTGCACACACCTCGTTCTCTCTCTCTCTGCCACACACACACCTGCACACACCTCGTTCTCTCTCTCTCTGCCACACACACACCTGCACACACCTCGTTCTCTCTCTCTCTGCCACACACACACCTGCACACACCTCGTTCTCTCTCTGTCTGCCACACACACACCTGCACACACCTCGTTCTCTCTCTCTGTCTGCCACACACACACCTGCACACACCTCGTTCTCTCTCTCTGTCTGCCACACACACACCTGCACACACCCTCGTTCTCTCTCTCTCTGCCACACACACACCTGCACACACCTCGTTCTCTCTCTCTCTGCCACACACACACCTGCACACACCTCGTTCTCTCTGTCTGCCACACACACACCTGCACACACCTCGTTCTCTCTCTCTCTGCCACACACACACCTGCACACACCTCGTTCTCTCTCTCTCTGCCACACACACACCTGCACACACCTCGTTCTCTTTGTCTGCCACACACACACCTGCACACACCTCGTTCTCTCTCTCTGCCACACACACACCTGCACACACACCGCTGTTTATTAACACCAGGTCGGCCTCCGGCTGCGCTCTCGGCTGACCTTGGAGACACTTGGCCTGTTTTGAGGTCTTTTGATTTATCAGCGACATGTGGAGTCACTCGACCTCCTGTTAACATGGCCGACACTCCTGCTCCTCCTCCACCTGTTCCCCACCAGCACCTGCTCCTCCTCCTCCTCCTTTCAGAAGTTCCAACCTCTCCTCTGTACATGCTTTTCATGGTTGATGACCACTGACGGCTGAATGCTTTTCAAGCAAAGAAACAAAGAGCTTTTACAGACAAAAACTAGAAGAGCTGAAGCCTGAAACAGAGGAATAACGAGTGATTTATGCCGGAGAACCAGAAACTCGGCTTTAGTTGGGTGGCACGTAGGGACGATTACCGGTAAGATGGTTAACCATGACCAATTTCTCAACCATCAGTTACACCTTTTCAAATTTTAATTTGCCACGTTTGATTCGGTGGCAGAGCCAGAATATATGTTTTAATATAAGCCAGGGCTGGGGGGCGAGGGCTGGGGGGCCGAGGGCTGGGGGGACGAGGGGCTGGGGGGACGAGGGCTGGGGGGACGAGGGCTGGGGGGACGAGGGCTGGTGGGACGAGATGGACGAGCGCTGGTGGGACGAGGGCTGGTGGGACGAGGGCTGGTGGGACGAGAGACCAGGGCTGGTGGGACAAGTGCTGGTGGGACAGAAGCCAGGGCTGGTGGGACAAGGGCTGGTTGGACAAGGGCTGGTGGGACGAGGGCTGGTTGGACAGAAGCCAGGGCTGGTGGGACGAGGGCTGGGGGACAGGAGCCGGTGGGACGAGGGCTGGTGGGACGAGAAGCAAGGGCTGGTGGGACGAGGGCTGGTTGGACAGAAGCCAGGGCTGGTGGGACGAGGGCTGGTTGGACAGAAGCCAGGGCTGGTGGGACGTGGTGGGGGACGCCTCACACCTGCATCACCTGCGTTGGAGGGGGGACGTTCATGCCATCAGATCCAGGATGATTAAAGGAAGCAGCCTGCAGTAAATCTGCTCGGCTGCAGACGGACATTTTCAAACACTGCAGCAGGAGATTTATGTTAACGAGGAGCGGCCGTGTCAAACACCTCCACCTCCATCCCCCCCCCGGCCTTCCTCTCTTTATTTCCACATCTCTCATTTGTCCTCCCCCCCGTCCTGGGCCTGACCCCGGTCCGTATGAATCACATGTTCCTTACCTCACGTCCACGAGCTCGTCTCCTGTGCTTCCCAACACTTTCTCTTTCACGACAGGAAGCGATTCCTGCATGATCGTCGTGTTTTACAGCTCTGCTTCTGGAAGGAGATTAAAGACTGAAAAACCGGGACCAGATCAAATCACAGAAACTTACTTCAGTTAGAGGTGTGACAAAATATCAGTACACTGAAAAACATTAGAAAAAAAAATAAAAAAACATAAATCAAAAATTACTTTTTAGGGGGGAAAAATGAACCAAAACGGCCAAAAGACCTGTCCGTGGAAACGCCAACCGCCAACCGAACCCTGGAAAGCCACCGCCGAACCAACTCTCTCGTTGCAAGCGCCAAAACCCCAACATTTGGGGAGTACTGCGATACACGGTCGTCCTCAGAGTGATTCATCCTCTCCAGCTAAAGAAGGAGAAAATCAGAAACATTATATTAAATATTAAAAACAGAAATATTAAAAACAAACACAAAAAATAAAACAAAAGTCAAATAAAACAATCATGACATTGATTTCAGCTCCCTGAAGCCAAAATGTTGGTGAGAAACAATCACTGCAATCAGGTGTTTCTGTATCGTCCAATCAGACATCTGCACCTGCTCACAGGTATGTTGGTCCATGTTCATGAGTAAGATGCTCTGATGTGTCTGGGACAGTTTTGTTTGTTTGTTTGTTTTTTATTATTATTTCCAACCACAATTCAAAAAGAATATTTTATTTCACTAAACTATAGTTTGTAAACTTTTGTTATTTATTTTTGGTTTCTTTGGTTTCTTGATTGAATTATAATTGTGAACGTAGCCTTTTCTGTAATCGGAGGGCAGGAACAATCTTGAGGACGGCCGTGTATATTCTTATTCCATGAAGACGGGGGTAAGCGGGGGTGTGGGCTGGTCGCGGCTGCCTGCCATGGGGGGAGTGAGGGCTGACCCTGACCTCCACCTTACCTGCACCGCTTACCACATCTTTAACGCATCACACTTGCCTCGGCCTGAGATCATAATGGGGGGTATGTGTGCTGGGGGTGTCCTGCCTGGCGTGTTTGGAGCGGGGTCGGGGGTTGCAGCCGCCCCCACGCAGCCATCATTGGGCTCATTCGTTTCACTGTGCCGGATGAGGAGAAGGATATGATCACCATTATACTACTGCTATTATTATTATTACTACTCCTGCTACTATTACTACTACTACTACTACTACTACTACTACTACTACTATATTATTGTTATTATTAGAATTGTTGATACTGAACTGTCATTTATAGTTTCAGTAATTATTTCACGTGAGTTTATCTTCCCTTGTTGGATCAGGAGATGCTCTGTCACTCCATTATCACTGTAATCATTATTGTTTCTGTTATTTGCATCATTATACTTGAAATATATAAACCTATATATACTTTCTCATTTCATCATATTTATACTTGAACTTGCCAGATCCCATTTATGTGATTTGATTTTATTACCTATCTATGTTATCCTTTATTTGTCTCATTTAATTTTGGATCATTTACTCACTATATTGTCGCAGACACAATGCTCTGAAAATATTAACTGTAATATTACCACAATCCGCAATTAAAAACAGCAGTACGGACGAGTACTATTGTCCTGTGAGTCCAGGTTTATCTTTCCGTTAGTTATCAGGGTTCTGCACACTTTTCAGGGCCGCGCGTTCACGATGCGCTTTCACAGTACAGCTGAGACGATCAGCTGATACCCAGACAAGAAAACACAATTAGAGAAACTCTGAACTCACAGGACAATAGTACTGTAATAGTACTCATTCCTTCCTTCATTCTACTGAAAGTACTGATGAAATGAAGGAGTTTTACTGCAGATAATGTGTGATAGCGGCTGCCCCGTCTCTCCCGTTACATGAGTGCACGCTCATGGTCAAAGTGATGCCGAAATGTTACCGGTGAGTAAATGCACGTATAAACTCCTGGAAATAAGGTCCAGGTTGCAAAAAAAGAAAGTTATCCTTTAATACGATTAAAAATATTGCTGTGGGAAAGTTGGGACAAAATATTCGGAGTACTGTAGGCATGTATCGGCCTTTAGAAGTGATGCTCCAGTGTTTTAATGATTCTTTCATGTACTCCTGCTCAGAAATCACTTTTATCGCCTTCATCTTGACTTTGGTATTTTTTAGAAGCTGTGAAAAAAGTCTAAATCCATTCATTATTATTTTAAAAAAAATTCTTTATGTTTGCTCATTTTTGTACACATGTCCAGCGTATATTCATCCTGGAAGTGTTTGTTGCCAGACACCTTTTTCATTTTCGCTCTGTGCCATCTTCATCTACTCTTCACATACTGATATTTACTCATCTCATCCCACAAGAGCTCCCTTTCCAATGACTCAGCAAGTATCCAGTCAGACCTTGTGGTTGCAGAGATGCAGTCGCTCTGGGTGTGTAACCGTAGAGCAGAGGCCTGAGAAAACAGGGTTAGAGTTCAAAGGGTTACATGTATGTTGGCTTTTGCTTCATAGCAGGTGGCATGAACCTCCTTTGATCTGGAAATGTTCGTCCATTTTTACATTTCAGGCTGCAACAACAGCAGTTGGAGGGGGATTTAAGGACGGCGTAAATAAAACTTTATTTCCAGCAGGTGACGGTAGTCATGACTTGGTTCAGATGCAGAATCCTTGAAGCCTCGAGAAGCAAAGAGAAGCAGGATCAAAGGAAGACTGGAAGGGTTTTGCATAATTCTCCCTCTGCAGAAAGCATTTTCATTTATTTTAGATCTCATTTTACTTTCCTCTTCAGAAAACCTTGCTTTGTTCCAGGCCGCAGTTGTAAATAAGAATTTGTTCTAAATCTGTCTCGCCTTGAAAAATAACGTTAAATATAGCGATAAGAATACACAGTATCATGACAGCATTCACGCAGTGTGGAGAACTTTGGTCAGCGAAGCCGAACACCTGTGATCTCCCAGATGTTGGCCATTTTTGTGCGTGGAGGCGAAAAAGACAAACACATGCACAGAATCACACAGAGGGCTGTGCAACTGACCTATAGCTAAACCCCGCCCCCAAACGGGGCGTGGTTTAGCTAACCCACCGCACTCGGACATTCTCTGCTAAACGCCCATTGAAGTGCATTGAAGTTAGTTAGTTTTTGTTAGTTTTTATGTTTTTTTTGTTTAACTAGTGTGCTTGGGACATTACAGCTAATATTACAGGCTCATAAACTTTAGAAATGAATAAACAAGAGATTTACTCCGTCATGCTGGATTTTACTCAACTTCTTCCACTTATTAACAGCTCTCCCAGAAGTTACTAACATCTGAACCCAGATAAAAATGTCTGGAAACAAACATGCTGGTGTAGTTTCCTCATACATGAGGCGCCAGCTTGCTTTGCTTGTTAGGAATAAGGCCGGACCTGTCAAAGGTTTGCGTGTATAAAAACGTGAGCTACAAATAAAGAAATAAAATGAATAAACAGGATATCAAGTGGAGCCTTATGTTCATAAAGATCCGTTTGGTAAAGCAAAACTGTTCAACACAATAAAGCGATCAGATTTCCATTCTGCTGCGATGATGCTGGACAGGACAAGTAAAGAAGAGAGAAAATACGTGAGCTCTGTCACTGCACACGCAAAAATGTACAAACTGATAACAGCTTGCTAAAACGCTTCCGTCTTTCAAACGTGCTAAATAGCGCACAGCTAACCCACCGCACTCGGACATTCTCTGCTAAACGTCCATTTAAATGCACTGAAGTTAGTCTGTTTTTGTTCGTTTTATGTGTTTTTATGTGTTTTGTTTTAGTTTAAAATGGTCAAACGGTGTGCACGGGGTACATGCAGCTCCGATACTAGGTATCCTGAGAGGCGACAGGTGTGTTGTGGTACAGGTGTGGTGTGGTACTGGTGTGGTGTGGTACAGGTGTGGTGTAGTACAGGTGTGGTGTGGTACAGGTGTGGTGTGAGTACAGGTGTGGTGTGGTACAGGTGTGGTGTGGTACAGGTGCGGTGTGGTACAGGTGTGGTGTGGTATAGGTGTGGTGTAGTATAGGTGTGGTGTGGTACAGGTGTGGTGTAGTACAGGTGTGGTGTGGTACAGGTGTGGTGTAGTACAGGTGTGGTGTAGTACAGGTGTGGTGTGGTACAGGTGTGGTGTAGTACAGGTGTGTTGTGGTACAGGTGTGGTGTAGTATAGGTGTGGTGTAGTATAGGTGTGGTGTAGTACAAGTGTGGTGTAGTACAGGTGTGGTGTAGTATAGGTGCGGTGTAGTACAGGTGCGGTGTGGTACTGGTGTGGTGTGGTACAGGTGTGGTGTAGTACAGGTGTGGTGTAGTACAGGTGTGGTGTGGTACAGGTGTGGTGTAGTACAGGTGTGTTGTGGTACAGGTGTGGTGTAGTATAGGTGTGGTGTAGTATAGGTGTGGTGTAGTACAAGTGTGGTGTAGTACAGGTGTGGTGTAGTATAGGTGTGGTGTAGTACAGGTGTGGTGTGGTACAGGTGTGGTGTAGTACAGGTGTGGTGTAGTACAGGTGCGGTGTGGTACTGGTGTGGTGTGGTACAGGTGTGGTGTAGTACAGGTGTGGTGTAGTACAGGTGTGGTGTGGTACAGGTGTGGTGTAGTACAGGTGTGTTGTGGTACAGGTGTGGTGTGGTACAGGTGTGGTGTAGTACAGGTGTGTTGTGGTACAGGTGTGGTGTAGTACAGGTGTGTTGTGGTACAGGTGTGGTGTAGTACAGGTGTGTTGTGGTACAGGTGTGGTGTAGTACAGGTGTGTTGTGGTACAGGTGTGGTGTAGTACAGGCGTGTTGTGGTACAGGTGTGGTACAGGTGTGGTGTGGTACAGGTGTGGTGTGGTACAGGTGTGTTGTGGTACAGGTGTGGTGTAGTACAGGTGTGGTGTAGTACAGGTGTGGTGTGGTACAGGTGTGGTGTGGTACAGGTGTGGTGTGGTACAGGTGTGGTGTGGTACAGGTGTGGTGTAGTACAGGTGTGGTGTAGTACAGGTGCGGTGTAGTACAGGTGTGGTGTAGTACAGGTGCGGTGTGGTACAGGTACGGTGTAGTATAGGTGTAGTATAGTACAGGTGTGGTGTAGTACAGGTGTGGTGTGGTACAGGTGTGGTGTAGTACAGGTGTGGGTGTAGTACAGGTGCGGTGTGGTACAGGTGCGGTGTAGTATAGGTGTAGTATAGTACAGGTGTGGTGTAGTACAGGTGTGGTGTGGTACAGGTGTGGTGTAGTACAGGTGTGGTGTAGTACAGGTGCGGTGTAGTACAGGTGCGTGTGTGTTACAGGTGCGGTGTAGTACAGGTGTGGTGTAGTACAGGTGTGGTGTAGTACAGGTGCGGTGTAGTACAGGTGCGGTGTAGTATAGGTGTGGTGTAGTACAGGTGTGGTGTAGTACAGGTGTGGTGTAGTACAGGTGTGGTGTAGTACAGGTGCGGTGTAGTACAGGTGTGGTGTAGTATAGGTGTGGTGTAGTACAGGTGTGGTGTAGTACAGGTGTGGTGTAGTACAGGTGTGGTGTAGTATAGGTGTGGTGTAGTACAGGTGTGGTGTAGTACAGGTGTGGTGTAGTACAGGTGCGGTGTAGTACAGGTGTGGTGTGGTACAGGTGTGGTGTAGTACAGGTGCGGTGTAGTACAGGTGTGGTGTAGTACAGGTGTGGTGTAGTATAGGTGTGGTGTAGTACAGGTGTGGTGTAGTACAGGTGTGGTGTAGTACAGGTGCGGTGTAGTACAGGTGTGGTGTGGTACAGGTGTGGTGTAGTACAGGTGCGGTGTAGTACAGGTGTGGTGTAGTACAGGTGTGGTGTAGTACAGGTGCGGTGTAGTACAGGTGTGGTGTAGTATAGGTGTGGTGTAGTACAGGTGTGGTGTAGTACAGGTGTGGTGTAGTACAGGTGTGGTGTAGTACAGGTGTGGTGTAGTACAGGTGTGGTGTAGTATAGGTGTGGTGTAGTACAGGTGTGGTGTAGTACAGGTGGGGTGTAGTACATGTGCGGTATGGTACAGGTGCGGTGTAGTATAGGTGTAGTATAGTACAGGTGTGGTGTAGTACAGCTATACTTACGTGCCATCAGCACTTTGATCATAGATGCTGTAGTGTAGTACAGCATCTACTTCTGCTTTGGGGACCCTCCCTGTGCCCCTTGGGGACTCCTTGGGGGGGGTCCTGGACCCAGGTTGGGAACTACTGCTTAGATCTTCTTGATTTTATTTA
This sequence comes from Atherinomorus stipes, assembly GCA_023101725.1. NCBI lineage: Eukaryota > Metazoa > Chordata > Actinopteri > Atheriniformes > Atherinidae > Atherinomorus > Atherinomorus stipes. The sequence goes on along the minus strand of JALJCO010007930.1, from coordinate 184,289 downwards.
ATTTAACATTTTAATCACTATTTTTCCTTTTTCTGTCCCTCTTTGGGTCCTTCTGCTTCAGTTATTCATCATTTGCATAAACACTGATAACGAGGACGTCAGTAACAATCACGGTGAAGGTAAAATGGACAGTAAAACTCACGTGAAAGGATTTTACCTCCAGCTTTTCATCGATGCGTTCATGTGGTCTGACGGCTTCCAGGAAGCAACGATAAAAGCTGTGATGCGAGTCGGGCCTCAGATGGAGCGTTTTTGAGGTTTGGGGCTGGAGCCGGGGATCGGCCTGCCAGGAAGGCCGTCCATCTGTGCTTTGGCATTTAGAAGCTCCCGTTTTGTCCCGGTCTCTTTGTCCCGTGTGGAAGCCTGGCGTCTCAGCTGGCCCCGGTCCAGACTGGGACACAACCAGCAGGTGCCGCCGGCCAAGTTCTGGTCCGGTTCTGGCTGCATGTGCTTTCATTCATGGGGCGCGGTGGTGGAGGTGGTCACCTCTGTCACGGCTGGCGGCATGTCGGTGGTTCCGGCTCCGGGTCACGGAGCAGCTGGAGCGTATCCCAGCATGCTGAGGGAAGAAGACGGCGTCCGGTCTGTGTGTGAGCTGCTGATCCTGCAGCCAGACGTGTTTAAAAACAGGGGGGTGGGACAGTTGGCGGCGTCAGAGGAAAAGAATGGACATTCTGGTGAAAATGTGTGTTTTCTGGAGGAAACCATCCAATGCTGCGGCTAGAAACAGCTGAAAAATCCAGTTCAGCTGGAACTTCTTTCAAATGTTTGGAAGCTTTGACTATAGATGGTTTCCTGTTAACAAACATTGGCAGTTGCTAGGCAACCAGGGGGCAAAAAGCCTGTTTGTACTGCATCTACAGCCAAACACATCATTCATAAAAATGTAAAGTTACCTGATGAAACAAAGACAGATTGTTGTGTTTGAAATTATATTGTAATCTGTATTTTGATGACGAATAAAAAATACAGATGCAGCGTTGCTGTTACTATTACCATTATACTTATCTATACATCACCCACACTCACAAACAGAGGTAGCAGTTTGTACCTAAAAGGGTCCAAAGCTTGTCGCTGGGGGGGGGTTCCTTTCTGAAAGACATTTCTGTACCTTCATGGTCCGTTTTTGTACCTTATCAAGCTGTATGAGTTAATAAAGTACAATTAAACCAATTAAAGATGATGAATGAAAGTCAATAAAATAGAGATTATGACAACAATCAAAGATGCTAATAATAAATGAATAATTATTATAGAAATATTAGGCCAAACACATATATAATTATACATATAATTATTACTATGATTATTATGAAAATCATAATAAAATAACTATAATTATACTACTGTTTAGAAGTACTGTTATTTATAGTTATTGTACAAGCTACACACATTTTTCAATGCTGCAGGTACACTTAGGGTTGGAATGGTACAAATGTGTACTTTCTATTACTTTGGACCCTTTTTCATAGTATATAGGTACTTCTGGCCTCATAAAGACCAATATTGTACTTTTGAGGGAACATTTGTAGTAAATGTACGTACAGGTACAGAAACGTTCCTGTCTCGTACCTCCATGTTTCTGAGAGTGGCTGGAAACGGCATTTTTCTGGTTAAAACATGGATATTATTCGTGTTGGACCTCATCTGAACTTTGCCTGAAAAACTTAAGTTAGAAAACATCTTAAACTTTGGTTTAGATTCTTTGTTCAAACCAAAATGGTCCCAACAGTCTGCAGCAGGTTCTGCTCCGTGTCGTCTTCACCACCTCTGGTCTGATCTGGACTCTGGTCTGGACTCTGGTCTGGACCCTGGTCTGGACCCTGGTCTGGATCCTGGTCTGAACCTTGGTCCTGCATTGGTGTCGGTGGGTCTCGCTTTATCGTGGATCAGATCCTGGTCTTGACTCTGGTCTGGACTCTGGTCTGGATCCTGGTCTGTACTCTGGTCTGGATCCTGGTCCTGCATTGGTGTCGGTGGGTCTCGCTTTATCGTGGATCAGATCCTGGTCTGGACCCTGGTCTGGATCCTGGTCTGGACCTTGGTCCTGCATTGGTGTCGGTGGGTCTCGCTTTATCGTGGATCAGATCCTGGTCTGGACTCTGGTCTGGATCCTGGTCTGGACCCTGGTCTGGACTCTGGTCTGGACCTTGGTCCTGCATTGGTGTCGGTGGGTCTCGCTTTATCGTGGATCAGATCCTGGTCTGGACTCTGGTCTGGACCCTGGTCTGGACTCTGGTCTGGACCTTGGTCCTGCATTGCTGTCGGTGGGTCTCGCTTTATCGTGGATCAGATCCTGGTCTGGACTCTGGTCTGGACCCTGGTCTGGACTCTGGTCTGGACCTTGGTCCTGCATTGCTGTCGGTGGGTCTCGCTTTATCGTGGATCAGATCCTGGTCTGGACCCTGGTCTGGACCCTGGTCTGGACTCTGGTCTGGACCTTGGTCCTGCATTGGTGTCGGTGGGTCTCGCTTTATCGTGGATCAGATCCTGGTCTTGACTCTGGTCTGGACTCTGGTCTTGACTCTGGTCTGGACTCTGGTCTGGATCCTGGTCTGAACCCTGGTCTGGACCCTGGTCTGGACCTTGGTCCTGCATTGCTGTCGGTGGGTCTCGCTTTATCGTGGATCAGATCCTGGTCTGGACTCTGGTCTGGACCTTGGTCCTGCATTGCTGTCGGTGGGTCTCGCTTTATCGGGGATCAGATCCTGGTCTGGACTCTGGTCTGGATCCTGGTCTGGACCCTGGTCCTGCATTGCTGTCGGTGGGTCTCGCTTTATCGTGGATCAGATCCTGGTCTTGACTCTGGTCTGGACTCTGGTCTTGACTCTGGTCTGGACTCTGGTCTGGATCCTGGTCTGAACCCTGGTCTGGACCCTGGTCTGGACCTTGGTCCTGCATTGCTGTCGGTGGGTCTCGCTTTATCGTGGATCAGATCCTGGTCTGGACTCTGGTCTGGACCTTGGTCCTGCATTGCTGTCGGTGGGTCTCGCTTTATCGGGGATCAGATCCTGGTCTGGACTCTGGTCTGGATCCTGGTCTGGACCCTGGTCCTGCATTGGTGTCGGTGGGTCTCGCTTTATCGTGGATGAGATCCTGATGGACCTCCATCTTTTCTTCAGTGGTCCCAAACCTCTTCCACAGGTTTCGAAGATGATTTAACTCAAAAACATTAGATTTGATCCCCAAACCAAAATAATTAAGTTAGATCAACTACAGCCAGATACTGTTTTTACAGTGCACGCGCTGTTGCGTGTGAATGCCCCATATTGCATCTTCATTGCAGCAGAAGCACTAATGGATAAGAGGCGCTTTTTAGCACGTTTCAAACACGGAGGCCTTATAGCACGCTGTTTTTATCTGAGTTCAGATGTTGGGAACGTCTGGGAGAGCTGTTAATAAGTGGAAGAAGTGGAGTAAAATCCAGCATGACGGAGTAAATCTCTTGTTTATTCATTTCTAAGATTTATAAGCTTGTAATATCAGCTGTGTGCGAGTCTTTAACCCGACACATCTCCAGCTTTACGAGCATGTCACACACGTGATTTACAGCTTTCATTTAGGTTTGTACATTCAGCTTCTTTAAAAACCCTCCGGGTGCTTTTCCATCGATCTGAGGGTGTTTTCTCTCATAACGGGACCCTGTAATATGTGTGAGATGAGAAATTTGTCCTGGCAGGGACGATGGTTTTACTGTGAGCTGGTGCTTTTGCTCGTGAGCAGCAGATGAAGGCTTCACTCTGGTTTGATGGTCGGAGGTCAGTGAAAACAGACTCTGGAGGCAGATGATCAGAGATGATGCTCGGAGACGCCGATCGATGACAGGACGCCCTGCGTGTCAGCTCGTGATAGTCAAGGCCTGCGTGTGTGTGTGTGCGTGTGTGTGTGCATGCATGTGTGTGTGTGTGTGTGTTAGACGAGGGGTTAAGTGTCCTTGAGGCTCGTGTGCAGCTTCATCTGTTTACTAGTTTACCTGCATCCTGAGCAGACAGGAAACAGTCATACAGTCACAAGTCGTGCAGATCATCCATCAGCTGGCTTATAGACTGATGGCATGGCCTTGTATCTGCTGCCCGTGTGTGTGTGTGTGTGTGTGTGTGTGTGTGTGTGTGTGTGCGTGTGCAGGCATTAAAAAGACAACATTCCACCTTTTTAAAGGGGAGGTCGCAGGCTCATGTGTAATGGTTTATTCTGAACCTTTTCTGGTCTGTGTATCATAAATTCTGCATATCAAGGCTGAACGGTGTGTTAAAGACACACAACGAAACTTTTAGACATTAAAAATCTGCATTTCTGACTCATTTTGAGGCCACACCAACATGCATGATGTGCATTTTTGAGCCGTCACTGCCCAGCAGCGTCCCGAGGCTCAGAAACTGCAGTATGCAAGTTTCCATCCGTGACGTTGCTTTAAAGGCCTCCTTCCACTGAAAACCAGTTTAACTTGCTCCTTCTGAAATACGGAAGGTTTCCCCTTGTTTACTTACACATGGTGACTTGCTAGCGTTGCGTTCCCCCCAGTCGGCTGTGCTTCCTCATCACAGAAACAATACGAAGAAAAGAGCGAATCGGGAACAGCCTCGCACTTCTACGTAACATTGCAAATAGCGTATCCCACGTGGGGTTTCTATCTGTCCATTGGAAGGCAGGTAACCCTCCACTACACACTAGAAGTAAAGACGGCACGACTGTAGCTCCGGAGTTGAGAAGCTAATTAGCTAACTGTTTGTTAGCATGGCGGAACAAACTTGTTTGTCGGCTCTATTTCCTGTCTGTAACAAAATAAGAGCGGAGGGCGGAGCTTCCTTCATACACTGATGGGAGCCAGCCAATCAGACGGAAATTCATGAGAAGGACCCGGAAAAGCTGCCGTTGGACCACAAGCTTCTCTTCTAGTATACAAATACAGCTGGATACAAAGAAACCAGAAGGTTTTTTTAAACAGAAACGATGCAGAATGCATTCAATAATAATGGAGAACACAGAAATATTAATGAAATCACCATGGAAGTACAACTTTAAAGCTTGTTCCACGTCCTGCATTTGGTCCACTTCAATTGTACCGAGACCGAGTCCGCTTGTTTCATCTGGATCAGAGACTGTTTGCACGTTCACAATCCCCCTAATCTAATCTCCTCCACGTATGATTGTAACTGGTGTGAAACATGTTAGATTCATGTCTGAATCTCAGGATCTCTGACTGAAGCAGAAATACAGTCGGTCACCATCACAGCAGCAGCCGGAGCAGAGTCTCCACAGAGCAGCCGGCATCATATGCAACATTAATAACTGCAGTTACACATACCAATGACGGCGCTGCAGGTGAAGTCACCGACTAATTCCTGAAGTCACAACTAATTCCTGAAGTCACGACTAATTCCTGAAGTCACCACTAACTCCTGAAGTCACGACTTATTCCTAAGTCACCACTAATTCCTAAGTCACGACTTATTCCTAAGTCACACTATTCCTAGTCACACTTATTTCTAAGCACAACTAATTCCTAAGTCAAGACTTATTCCTGAAGTCACGACTTATTCCTGAAGTCACCACTAACTCCTGAAGTCACGACTTATTCCTGAAGTCACCACTAATTCCTGAAGTCACGACTTATTCCTGAAGTCACGACTTATTCCTGAAGTCACGACTTAGTCACTGAGATTCCTGAAGTCACGACTAATTCCTGAAGTCACGACTAATTCCTGAAGTCACCGACTAATTCCTGAAGTCACGACTAATTCCTGAAGTCACAGACTAATTCCTGAAGTCACGACTAATTCCTGAAGTCACCAACTAATTCCTGAAGTCACGACTAACTCCTGAAGTCACGACTAATTCCTGAAGTCACCCACTAACTCCTGAAGTCACGACTAATTCCTGAAGTCACGACTAACTCCTGAAGTCACCAACTAATTCCTAAGTCACGACTAATTCCTGAAGTCACCGACTAATTCCTGAAGTCACCACTAACTCCTGAAGTCACCGACTAATTCCTAAGTCCACTATTCCTAGCCACTAATTCCTGAAGTCACCACTAACTCCTGAAGTCACGACTTATTCCTGAAGTCACCACTAACTCCTGAAGTCACGACTTATTCCTGAAGTCACGACTAATTCCTGAAGTCACCGACTAATATCCCCTCCTCAAGTCACCGACTAATTCCTGAAGTCACGACTAATTCCTGAAGTCACGACTAATTCCTGAAGTCACCGACTAATTCCTGAAGTCACCAACTAATTCCTGAAGTCACGACTAATTCCTGAAGTCACGACTAATTCCTGAAGTCACCGACTAATTCCTGAAGTCACGACTAATTCCTGAAGTCACCGACTAATTCCTGAAGTCACGACTAATTCCTGAAGTCACGACTTATTCCTGAAGTCACACTAATTCCTGAAGTCACGACTAATTCCTGAAGTCACGACTAATTCCTGAAGTCACCGACTAATTCCTGAAGTCACGACTAATTCCTGAAGTCACCAACTAATTCCTGAAGTCACGACTAATTCCTGAAGTCACCGACTAATTCCTGAAGTCACGACTAATTCCTGAAGTCACGACTAATTCCTGAAGTCACCGACTAATTCCTGAAGTCACCGACTAATTGACCTATGGCAACCCGCCCCAAACGCGATGAGCCAATCACAGTGCGCACAGCTTTCCCTACACTCGGACATTCTCTCTTAACGTCCATTGAAATGCATTGAAGTAGTCCGTTTTTGTTCGTTTTTATGTGTTCTTTTTAGTTTATGGTCCGTGTGCTGGGGTACATGCAACTCCGATACTAGGTATCCTGAGGCTGGGTGACAGGGCGATTTTTTTGCCTTTACCAGTCACATCGAGCCAAAGTTATGCAGCAGACCTCATCAACTGAACGTGATAAATGACAGGTGCCTACATCTGTTCTAAGGTAAGGGAACACGCATTCGAGGCAACATGTTGTCACTTTCTTAAAATATAGTTACTTCCCTAACGTTATTTAGTGCAACGCAGCTAACATGCTAGTTTTGGACGTGGAACGGTACATAAGCGCTGTCGTGTAGTACAGGTGTGGTGTAGTAACGTCATAACGACACGCCTGCTTCCAAGCTGCAGCCAGACTGCTCCACTTCCGTGCTGTTTATCAGTTTTTGTCAGATATCCTTTTTGCACAACAGCAGCCCGTGCAGCAGTTTGAGCAGAAACTGAGGAGCGCACAGCACATTCGAGATTCCAGGCTATTTCTACTCCCAGTTTAACTTCTACATTTCTTTTTGTTTGTTTGTATTGTATTTATGTTTTTTAATTTATCTTGTCATATCTCTCGTCTATCCGCGTCTGTTGTCCGTGTTGACAGCTGTCATCTCCCAATGTCACATAGCGCCTGTCCCGAATGTTTGTTTGTCCGAGTGAGTGGAGGGCGGGGCAGCCATAGGTCAATTCCTAAGTCACAACTTATTCCTAAGTCACCGACTAATTCCTGAAGTCACCACTATCTCCTGAAGTCACGACTTATTCCTGAAGTCACCACTAACTCCTGAAGTCACGACTTATTCCTGAAGTCACGACTAATTCCTGAAGTCACCGACTAATTCCTGAAGTCACGACAAATTCCTGACAAAATATGAGAATGATGTCCAGTCTCCTTCATATTGTACAGGGGAGCACATTTATGCGCATTTACGCACATTGACGCGCATTTACGCGCATTTTCGCACATTTACGCACATTTACGCATGTCACACAAAACTCTTTTATCTCCTGACACGCCGTGGGTCGTCCAGGTTCGGTGAAATGGTTCGGAATGAAGCCGCATCATCCAGATTAACAAGCTCCATCAGAACTGTTTAAAATCTGATTTCAGAAGCTAAAACTTTACTTTGGAAATGAATCCAAACACAATTAAAGAAATCACCAGCGTTCTGGCTCTCAACTGTAAAAAGCAACAGGAGATGATTGAAGCCCACAGAACTGTTATTATATCTAAATCTTGTAGCTATATTTATTTTTTTATTTTACATTTTAGATCAGTAATGTAACTATTTTGCCGTCTGGTATCCTCTCGTCTGTTTGTATGCAAGCGCGCTGCAGTTTCATATCTGGAGGGTTTGGAGGGAAAACCGCATTTCATTTCTTGGCATTTTACCAAATTGTGTTGTGGCAGCAAATATTTATTCATTTCCAGAACCAGAACGTCTAATCAGGGACTGTTCACCACCGTTTGCAGTTCAGCAACTGATGGCGCCGAGTCAGTGACTCTAATTAACACACGTTTCCTTACATGGAAATCCTTGTTGGAATGTCGGAATGGCGGGATGTCGGAATGGCGGGATGTCGGAATGGCGGGATGTCGGAATGGTGGGATGTCGGAATGGCGGGATGGCGGAATGGTGGGACGGCGGAATGGTGGGATGTCGGAATGGCGGATGTCGGAATGGCGGGATGGCGGAATGGCGGGATGGCGGAACAGCGGGATGTCGGAATGGTGGGATGTCAGAATGGTGGAATGTTGGAATGGCGGGATGTCGGAATGGCGGGATATTGGAATGGTGGGATGTCAGAATGGCGGAATGGTAGGATGGCGGAATGGTGGGATGTCGGAATGGTGGGATGGTGGAATGGTGGAATGTCGGAATGGTGGGATGGCGGGATGTTGGGATGTCAGAATGCAAGATGTCGGAATGACGGGATGTCAGAATGACGGGATGTCAGAATGGCGGGATGTCAGAATGGCGGGATGTCGGAATGACGGGAAGTCGGAATGGCGGGATGTCGGAATGGCGGGATGTCAGAATGACGGGATGTCAGAATGACGGGATGTCAGAATGGCGGGATGTCAGAATGGCGGGATGTCAGAATGGCGGGATGTCGGAATGACGGGAAGTCAGAATGGCGGGATGTCAGAATGGCGGGATGTCAGAATGACGGGATGTCAGAATGACGGGATGTCAGAATGACGGGATGTCAGAATGGCGGGATGTCGGAATGGCGGGATGTCGGAATGACGGGATGTCGGAATGGCGGGATGTCGGAATGGCGGGATGTCAGAATGACGGGATGTCAGAATGGCGGGATGTCGGAATGGCGGGAAGTCGGAATGACGGGATGTCGGAATGGCGGGATGTCAGAATGGCGGGATGTCGGAATGGCAGGATGTTGGAATGGTGGGATGTCGGAATGGGGGGATGTCGGAATGACGGGAAGTCGGAATGGCGGGATGTCGGAATGGCGGGATGTCAGAATGACGGGATGTCAGAATGGCGGGATATCGGAATGGCGGGATGTCGGGATGTCAGAATGACGGGATGTCGGAATGACGGGATGTCGGAATGACGGGATGTCGGAATGCCGGGATGTCAGAATGGCGGGATGGCGGAATGTCGGAATGGCGGGATGTCGGAATGGCGGGATGTCGGAATGACGGGATGTCGGAATGGCGGGATGGCAGTATTAACGGATTGGAATAAAAAAGGCTGGTGTGAATGTGAAGTTCTGCTTTGGTGCATGTTGTGCAACCAACCAGCCGAAGGAACGCAGCCCTCATTAAAACACGTGAGCTTTGCATCGTATAATTATGAGTTTATATCTCAGAAGTCATGCTGTCATTGCATTTTAAACAACGATGCAACAGCTGCATTTTCAGCCGCTAACTTCCCCCCGTTTCTTTTAGCTGCTTGCTGGTTTTTATTTGATCGTAAGCATGAATACAGTGATGCCTACATATCATTATAGGCTCTATGAGTTAATTAGCTTAGCTGTTGCAGCTACCTTTAGGTTTCTCTGACAGCATCCCCGACACTTTAGATGTTCCTACACTTTTATCCCACCAGCAGCATTTTTCTCTCGTTGGCAGTAAAATCAACTGACTTCTTTTTTTTATATGAATTTGAGCATCTCACGGTGCGCTTCAGTCGTTTCTCTGCTCTGCTATAATTCTGTGATCACCCCCTCCCTGAGCACCGTATAAAGAGCATGCTCAGACTGTGTCGGCTCTCTGCAGTTGCCTCATCTCTTGGTGAAATCTCCTCCACGTTGGCGTGATTCACATCTGCACGTTTCTTAGCTGTAAATTCCTGCTGCCAATCTCCCGCTCTACCTCAGAGGTGCTGGACTCAGCGGCGGACTGAGTAGAGACGTTACCGGACTCCTGTTCAGAGTAATTCACAGTGACTCGAACAAGTTCATTTGAAAGAGTTGGATTATTCACAGGGATTAAAGCTGACTTTCCCACATTGGTTTGAATGGCTTCACATAATTGTTGCTCCTTTCTGTGGGAATCTTTGGGGAACCTGTGAAAAACCAAACGATAAAGATGCGAGGCTCCACATTAGCACACGTGTGGCATGCTCCGGCTGTTTCCAGGCTCCACAGTAACGTCTGATGACCTGCTACTAACCTGACCTGTGCAGGGGACTCATTTTGTGGATTGACAAAATTCTATGAAAATCTAATTAACTTGTAAATGTTCAAATGTAAGCGACGTCACTATAACTGTTCACATGTTTCACATATAATTTTATCAATTTAAAAATAAAAATAAAATAAGATAGTTAATTAGAATAAATTAGTTTTTACTATTTAATTTTTTTAATTAGTTTATTTTGATTTTATTAATTTATTATTTAACCAAATTTATTTCAATTTTGTTAATTTATTAGTTAATCAAATTTATGAATTTAAATTGAATAATTGAATAATTTATTCTAATTAATTAAATATTGAATTTAATATTTATATATTAAATATTGAATTTCCCCTCTGGGATAAATGAAGTATTTTTCTTTTCATTTATTTAATTTCATTTCATAAAAACAAACATCTTATTACCCATAATTAAAAGGGAGTGCAAAAAAAGGCTAAATTTACAATTCAAATTACAAGAAACTAATCATAAATAAATGATTCAAAATGATAATTTGGTGAAATAAAATAATGCTTTTGAATTGTGGTTGAAAATAATAATAATAATAATAACACCAACTGCCAGACACATCAGAGCATCTTTCCCATGAACACGGACCAACATACCTGTGAACAGGTGCAGACGTCTGATTGGACGTTACAGAAACACCTGATTGCAGTGATTGTTTCTCACCAACGTTTTAGCTTCAGAGCCCCATCATGCTTGTTTACTTGTTTTATTTTTTGTGTTTGTTTTTATTATTCTGTTGAACCATATTATTATTTCCAGCCAAAATTCAAAAGTAGTATTTTATTTCACTAAATCATAATTTGGCAAATTTTTATTTATTATCAGTTTCTTCAGTTCCTTGTTGTTTGAATTACTGTTGTGAATGGAGCCTTTTCTTTATTTGGAGGGTATGAATAATTTTGAGGACAGCTGTACAGTATGCAGTTGTGTGGAAAAGATGATAACCGATATCTATACGGATATTCAAGCTGAAATATAAATGATGTGATATTCATTCTTTGAGCAAAATTAGAAAAATACCCCAACTTGTGTTTATGTAGAACAAGTCTGACTTAATGACAGCTGCTCAAACCAAACTAACAGCATATGTGCGTTATATCCTAGAACCACATGGATTTTATTCTCCTTGAGAAAAAAACAAAAACAAAATACCCAAAAACTGGATATTTGGTTATTTCCACAAATGAAAGTGTATAAACTCTGTTCACACAGAAAATCCTCAAAAAACCTTTAGAAGTTTTACAGTCTGTAAATAAGACGTTTGTGAAGAACAAGATGAAGGAGAAGTTGTTTTTTTAGACTTTAGAAACCGCAGGCTGATCGGTTAGATATCGTTTAAATATCAGTGGGGTGGCCGATGTCCGATACTCAGTTTTA
>JALJCO010007930.1:0-167500 GCA_023101725.1 Atherinomorus stipes | reverse complement strand
GTGTATGGAGCAGGTACATGGAGATGGTGTATGGAGATGGTGTATGGAGCTGGTACATGGAGATGGTGTATGCAGATGGTGTATGGAGATGGTGTATGGAGCTGGTACATGGAGATGGTGTATGGAGATGGTGTATGGAGCAGGTACATGGAGATGGTGTATGGAGATGGTGTATGGAGATGGTTTACGGAGATGGTGTATGGAGATGGTGTATGCAGATGGTGTATGGAGATAGTATATGGAGATGGTGTATGCAGATGGTATATGCAGATGGTGTATGCAGATTGTAAATGCAGATGGTGTATGCAGATGGTGTATGGAGATGGTTTATGGAAATGGTGTATGGAGCCGATTTATGGAGATGGTGTATGGAGCTGGTTTATGGAGATGGTGTATGGAGATGGTGCATGGAGATGGTTTTTTATGCAGATGGTGTATGGAGATGGTGTATGGAGCTGGTTTTTGGAGCTGATTTATGGAGATGGTGTATGCAGATGGTTTTATGGAGATGGTGTATGGAGCTGATTTATGGAGATGGTGTATGCAGGTGGTATATGGAGATGGTGTATGCAGATGGTATATGCAGATGGTGTGTGCAGATGGTATATGCAGATGGTGTATGGAGATGGTGTATGGAGCTGGTTAATGAAGATGGTGTATGGAGATGGTGTATGGAGCTGGTTTATGGAGATGGTGTATGCAGATGGTATATGGCGATGGTGCACAGAGAGGGTGTATGGAGATGGTGTATGGAGATGGTTTATGGAGATGGTATATGCAGATGGTGTATGGAGATGGTGTATGGAGCAGGTACATGGAGATGGTGTATGGAGATGGTGTATGGAGCAGGTACATGGAGATGGTGTATGGAGCAGGTACATGGAGATGGTGTATGGAGCAGGTACATGGAGATGGTGTATGGAGATGGTGTACAGAGCAGGTACATGGAGATGGTGTATGGAGATGGTGTACAGAGCAGGTACATAGAGATGGTGTATTGAGATGGTTTACGGAGATGGTGTATGGAGATGGTGGGTATGCAGATGGTGTATGGAGATGGTTTACGGAGATGGTACATGGAGATGGTGTATGGAGATGGTGTATGGAGCAGGTACATGGAGATGGTGTATGGAGATAGTGTATGGAGCTGGTACATGGAGATGGTGTATGCAGATGGTGTATGGAGATGGTGTATGGAGCTGGTACATGGAGATGGTGTATGCAGATGGTGTATGGAGATGGTGTATGGAGCAGGTACATGGAGGTGGTGTATGGAGCAGGTACGTGGAGATGGTTTACGGAGATGGTGTATGGTGATGGTACATGGAGATGGTACATGCAGATGGTATATGGAGCAGGTACATGGAGATGGTGCATGGAGATGGTGTATGGAGCTGGTACATGGAGATGGTGTATGGAGATGGTGTATGGAGCAGGTACATGCAGATGGTATATGGAGCAGGTACATGGAGATGGTGTATGGAGCTGGTACATGGAGATGGTGTATGGAGCTGGTACATGGAGATGGTTTATGGAGATGGTGCATGGAGATGGTGTATGGAGCTGGTACATGGAGATAGTGTATGGAGCTGGTGTATGGAGCTGGTACATGGAGATGGTGTATGCAGATGGTGTATGGAGATGGTGTATGGAGCAGGTAAATGGTGATGGTGTATGGAGATGGTGTATGGAGCAGGTACATGGAGATGGTGTATGGAGATGGTGTATGGAGCTGGTACATGGAGATGGTGTATGCAGATGGTGTATGGAGATGGTTTACAGAGATGGTGTATGGAGATGGTACATGCAGATGGTGTATGGAGATGGTTTACGGAGATGGTGTATGGGGCAGGTACATGGAGATGGTGTATGCAGATGGTTTACGGAGATGGTGTATGGAGATGGTGTATGGAGCTTGTACATGGAGATGGTGTATGGAGATGGTGTATGGAGCTTGTACATGGAGATGGTGTATGGAGCTCGTACATGGAGATGGTGTATAGAGCTTGTACATGGAGATGGTGTATGGAGTTTTATGGTGTATGGAGCAGGTACATGGAGATGGTGTATGGAGATGGTGTATGGAGCAGGTACATGGAGATGGTGTATGGAGCTTGTACATGGAGATGGTGTATGGAGCTTGTACATGGAGATGGTGTATGGTCTGATGGCTGTGGGCAGGAAGGACCTGTGCTCGCTCTTCCTTGCTGGGGTTGGAGCAATCTTACGCTGGATGAGATTCCCACAGCTGTACAGCAGGATGCATCAGGTGGGAGCAGTTGTCCATGATGGATATTATCTTACCTCTAAAGGCTCATGACAAGTGGCAGCTAAGCATCTCCATCCACCAAGAAGGTTTAGAAATGTTTCTGAGAACCTGGAAAAGAACATCAGAGGACTGAAGAATGTTGGTCAGTCCTGGTTTCATTCTTGGCCGAAAAAGCAAAAGAGCATGAAGAAAAAGGCAGAGTTGTTTTGAGCCTTTGAAAGAGTTCAGCCCACTGTTTCACGTCATTACCAGAATGTTTTCAGGCTGGTTTTGATGTGGGGCGTCAGCAGCATCTCACTTTGGTCCAGGAAACTTGAAAACAGTTGCGTGTGCTTTTTAACTGCATCTCAAACATCTTGTAGCAGAAAGATGTGTAACAGAAGGTTTAAAAAGTGACGTGTAAACACATAAAGCATGGGTATTGTTGGGCTGTGAGTTTGTGGTGATTAAAGGACTCGGTAATGTTGTCAAACGTGTGATGACATGCTGGAGGTCACTCTTCGCTGTCACTGTGTCTGCATCTGCAGCCTCCTCCACTGTCTGCTGCAGAAGTAGAGCAGATTGGATGGAGTGTGTGTTTTAGCACGCGTGACGAAGCTATAAGAGGGTGATGAGCTCGCTCGTCTGACCTCCTTTGGTGCTAAATTAAAATGAACCTGAATATTGACGGCTAATGAAGGAAGGTGTGTGTGAGGGAGAGAGAGGGAGGATGGGCGATGACGAGGCTTAAAGACGGCACTCTGGGAGATTACCTCGATATGAGTTTTGAGCAAAAGGAGACAAAAAGACTGTCTGCTTGGTGAGTTTCTCCTGCTTTGGTGTCACTGATGGACAGGTGGTAAACACCAACTTTCAGGTAAACTCTGTAAATGTCCACGGGGGTGGCCACTGTTTCTGCTGTACGGCACGAAGCTGCAGAGTTCCCAGTGCAGCAGCGCCTCGAGATGGTCAGACGTAAAAAACTGAACCTGTTCTCCATGAGGCCGATCGATTCTGCCTCCTGTCTGAACGTACATCATCACAACTACGGGGCGAGCTTATAATTAGGGATGCACCATATAATCGGCCCCCTATCCGTATTGGCCTTAAAACTGAGTATCTGGCATCGGGAACCCCACCGATATTTTACCGATATTTAACCGATCAGCCCGCTGTTTCTGAAGTTTAAAAAAAAAACATAACTTCTTCTGTACAGAAAATGACTGACTGAACTTCTTCAAAAACTTATTTTTTAATAGACTTTAAACTTCCAAAGACTTGGGTGGGAAAAAAATACTGATACACTGAAATATCGCAATATTTTTATATGCTAATATCATATTGACATTTAAAAGCGCGGTATCCATCTATTTTACTAACGAAATCTTGCTATATTTCATTGTTCGGTTTCGAAATCTTACGGGAATTCGCCAAATATTGTGAGATTTTGTAACAGAACAATAAAATCTTGCGAGATTTTGTAAGTAAAATAGATAGATAACGTGTTTTTTAAAATATCAGTTTGATAATGGCATAATAAAATGTTGAGATATTTTAATATATTAGTATGTTTCCCACCCCTATTTTTCAAACTGGCGGACACAGATGACAAAACTGCTATTTGCAATGACAGCTTTTTTTTTTTTTTATATCGGTTTTGATAGAAGTTATCAGCCACATGAGTTTTAAAATATTGGCATATTGGATATTGGCCAAAATTCCAATATCGTGCATCATATCAATATCATGCATTATAACTGTTTTGGATTTTTAACTAGTTTCAGTTTTTATTTAGTTTGACTTTTTTTTTCATTTCACTTAGTTTTAGTTAGTTTTTTTGAGGAGGTTTGCTGGTTTTTATTAGTTTTTCATTTTTGGGAAATGCTTACACTGAGTTCTTATTAGTGTCAGTGTTAGTTTCAGGCAGTGGTGTAGTCTAGTTGATTCTAGTCGGTATACTGTGGCTGCCCCCCCCCCCGCCCCCCCCAAAAAAAAAAAAAAAAACAAACAATATATATTATATTGTATATACAAAATACAAAAATATTTTGAGATACGATGAAATTTAAAAAACATGAAAATGTCATACATTCTGGATTCATTACAAATCAACTGAAATATTGCTAACCCTTATTGTTTTAATGTCGCTGATTATGGCATACAGCTTAAGAAAACTCAAATATCCTATCTGAAAATATTAGAATATCATGAATTCTAATTTTCTGAGACAGTCCTGTATGTTGCTAAAACACGTGCACTGCACTCACGCAGAACAGTTCATACAGTTTTCACCTTTTGTCTTCTCTTTGACTCATCACTGACCCTCCTCATCATCACGTTCTCTTCTCACCTGCTCTTATCTCATTATTTGCTCTTTTTTCTTCCTAATTCGTTCTCTCCTATTTGTTCTCTTCTCCTCCTCATTTGTTCTCATTTTCTCCTCATTTATTCATTTATAGGTTTCATAAATCAGAAACTGTTCTTCAATGAAAAGTCTACGTGTTGTAGTTTTTACACCGGACCGAGTTAAATGTTGTCAGTACAAAATTATTTGAGTGGAATTGCCCTTTAAGCCAAAATCGAAACAGAAGCTGGAAAGGAGTTGCTGCTAACTTCAGCCTCGTTTTTTATGTTGGGGGGTTTCATGTTGACTTTTTCATATTGTTTTTAAGGAGAAAAAAAATTGTCAGCACTGCGTTATCTTACCTTTTACTTTCCTGCTGAAAAGCTGAGGATGCATCTGCTGCTTTCTCTCATATTTTCTGTCCATCTCCGCTCTCATCATCTGCTTTAATTTCACTGCTGCTCTCTTCTGCACATTCGCACACGGATCTGACAAACTTACTTTAGCTTCGTCTGACATCAGATGGGGGGGCTAATCGGACCTCGGACTTCACACACACACACTCACGCACACACCACACCAACGAGAGCTAGGCTAAACCGTCGCATGTTTATGGTGCGTTCAAGTGCAGGTAGAAAGCTGGGTCATTTGGTTTTTCATCTGATTTTTTCCAGGAAAAGGTGGTTAAACAGTAAATTCATACCCGGGGCTAGACTCAAAACATCCGGGGCTGAAGCCTCGGGAAAATCGGCTGGCGATGCCACTGCCCACGCCTGTTTCAAACCCCCTCATCTGACTCTTGCTCCAGGCTGGCAGGTCCAGCCCTCATCTACAACCCACCTGCACGCATTGTACATGTGACGCACTTCTTCTCAGCTGACCAGCGTTGGCGGATCGTGCTGCTGTTCTTCACTGCTTCGTTAAGGCTGGTTTTTACCGTAGGGCGCAAACTCAGCAGCTAACGTGAGCTTCAGACGTGCCACTTCCTCACACAGAAAAAGGGGAATTTCTGAACGGGAAAGTTATGCAACAAAAACATGCTGACACATATCTGTGCGCATTTTTCAGTGGTTATACGGTAATTTGGGACTTTTTCTAGTGAGTATACGGCATATACCTGCGTATCACGTAGACTACACCACTGGTTTCAGGGATTTTTGTTTATTTATTTATTTTTTAGTAAATTATAGATTATAAATTTATCACAGGATGTCCTGATGTGGAGACAGAGGAGGTCTCAGGATGTCCTGATGTGGGGGGAGAGGACGCTGTGTTCAGGTCCATGACTGAGGTGCAGGGTGACAGAGTGGAGGTGGGACAGGAAAGCTGTGGGCTCATGGAGGGTGTGTGGTGTGTTGGGTTGTCGGCAGGGGGGGGGGGGGACTGAACCTATTAAAGAACATGTTCAGTTCGTTAGCTCTGTCCAGACCTGCATCAGTCTGATCCCCCTTTAACTTGAAGCCAGTGATCCTCTTCATTCCCGACCACACATCCCTCACATTGTTCTGCTGGAGCTGCTCTCCAGTTTCTGATATATGGTAGTATCTAATACCTGCTAGTATCTGATATATTGTAGTATCTAATACCTGCCAGTATCTGACATATGGTAGTATCTAATACCTGCTAGTATCTGATATATGGTAGTATCTAATACCTGCCAGTATCTGACATATGGTAGTATCTAACACCTGCTAGTATCTGATATATGGTAGTATCTAATACCTGCTAGTATCTGATATCTGGCAACCAGATGTCTGTAATGAACTCCTCTGGCTGAGTTAAGGAGATTTTGGGATCTTTGCTCTTTGAGCAGAATATAGTTGCATCTCTCAGATTATGAGATTCAACTTTTTCACATGTGCAACCCACATAACTGCTGCTTGTCTCAATAATGTTTCTCTTACAAATACGGCACAATTAAAAAGGCAGAAACCAGCCTCTAAGAAGCACTGCTACACCAAAAAAATGAAGCAAAAGTGCTTCATTTATACAGCACTTTTCTAGTCTTGCTAACAACTAAACGTGTTGTTTCTTACCCAAGCTGAGATTGAACCAGCAACTTTCAGTAAAGAAAAAAACGGATGTAGACTTGATGAAACCTCCAATCACAGAGAAGCAACTGCTACTGTACAAGTCCTCTGTTTAAATATTAAACATCCAACATGCTAGCGTAAGAAATTTCTGAGAACCTGAGAAGGACGGTTGCTCAGCCTGCCACTGATGTAACAGCATATTCTGTGACTCCTCAGATTCTGTGTCCTGCTCCTGAATGTCTCGCAGCTGGGATTAAATATATATGCTGAATTCCTGCGGCCCTTCAACACAACACAATGTCCTTAGTCTGCTCCTCCTCCGAAAAAGATTGATAGATAGATAGTAGGGATAGATAGATAGATAGATAGATAGATAGATAGACACACACCCCCAAAAAAAAGAAATAAATCTTCATATTCAGAAAAAATTAAAAATACAAAATAAATAAGAAAAATACTTTTTTATTTATCTCAGACGGGAAATTCAGTAATGTAATAAGCTCACCCTTTTTTTTCTGAACAATATAACATATACAAAATAATACAATTATAAATCGCGAGATTTCCTTCGTAAAATAGACCGATACCGCGTTTTTAAATGTCAGTATGATATCAGCATATGAAAATATTGCGATATTTCAGTGTATCAATATTTTTTTCCCACCCAAGTCTTTAGAATTTTAAAGTCTGTAAAAAAGAAGTTTTTTATTTTATTTTTTTAGACTTTTGAAACAGCGGGCTGATCGACTAATTATCGGTTAAATATCAGTGGGGTGGCCGATGTCCGATACTCAGTTTTAAAGTTGATATAGGCCGATACCGATAGGGGCGGTTTATATTGTGCATCCCTAGCTGTGACTGTCTGCGTGGACGAGTGAGGAGGGAAATGCTGAGAGCAGAAACACTCCAGGTGATGCACAAACAGCTGCAGCAGCTCTTTGAAGTCTGGAAAAGAGAAAATTGGGGACAAATGTTTTCAGTGCAAACAGCTGCCTGCAGGTGTGTGTGTGTGTGTGTGTGCATGTGTGTGTGTGCATGTGTGAGAGTGTGAGAGTGTGTGTGTGTGTGTGTGTGTGTGTGTGTGTGTGTGTGGAGGACGGCAGCAGGTCCAACCTCAAACTGATCAAACTGGTTTTGACAGGTTCCCTCAACTTCTCCGTTTCTGCTGAATTCAAAGGATCATGTTTTTGCATCACGAGAAACCTTCGTTATCTAGTCACTAGGAATGCATGATATTGGAATTTTGGCCGATATGCGATATGCCAATATTTTAAAACTGATGTGGGCCGATAACCGATATCGATGCCGATATTAAAGCTAAAATAATAAGCAGTCATTGCAAATAGCAGTTTTGTTATCCATTTCGGACACTTTAAAAAATAGGGCTGGGAAAAATATCAATACAGTAAAGTATCACGATATTTTCATATGCCGATATCAAATCGATATTTTAAAACACGGTATCAATCTATTTTACTAAAAAAATCTTGCGAGATTTCATTGTTCTGTTACAAACTCTCGCTAGATTTTGTGAATTCTCGTGAGATTTTGTAACAGAACAATGAAATATTGAGATTTCATTAGTATAATAGACTGATACCATGTTGTTAAATGTCAATATGTTTATCGATATTTTTTCCCACCCCTAGTCTTTAGATGTTTTAAAGCCTGTCAAAAAGAAGTTTTTGAAGAAAAATTATGTTTTTATTTTAGATTTTAAAAAACAGCAGGCTGATCAGTTAAATATCGGTTGAATATTGGTGGGATGGCCGATGTTCGATACTTAGTTTTAACACCGACGTAGGCCGATACCGATAGGGGGCTTATTATATCGTGCATCCCTAAAACTTACCAAATGTTTTTCCGTTATCGGCCACATGAGTTTTAACATATCTGTTTATCGGATATCGGCCAAATTTCCAATATTGTGCATCCGTAATATATATATATATATATATATATGTATATATATGTATATAGTAAAGTCAGTGACCTGGAGGTAAACGGAAATTCCAGTAATTCTAATCAATAAAACAAGTTGTCCTTTTTGTATCTGTATTCTGAGCAGCTAAGCAGCAAAAAAACCCACTAATGAACCATGTACAGTCTTCAGCCATGGCTCAGAAAATGCAGTAAAATTGAAAAAAGGAGGCAAAAATTCTGATATTTCAATAGCTCTATCACTATATCGAACACATCAGTCATTTAATGGTGTACATGGTGTCTTCACTGACTTTTAAGATGACAGTTAAATAATTTAGTTATTAACAGTCGTATGGGTGAACTGTTGCTACTAACTTTTTAACTTTGTTGCCTACATTTAAATATTTCTGCAGCTTTGAACGTGTACTATTGACGTAACTTTACGTTTTTCCGCTCTAACCGAGCCAGCCTGTTTTTAACTCCCTCACGTGACTCTGGCTCCACGAGGCGTGCCACGTCCACGTCCATGTCCACGTCCATGTCCTCATCTGCAACGCATGCACATGCCTTGTGCGTGTGGCACATTTCTCCTCAGCTGACGAACGTTGTCAGGTCGTACCGCTGCTGACGTCACCGCCTCCTTCAGGCTGGTTTTTACCGTAGTGCACAGACGTAGTCGTTAACGTGAGGTTCACGCTTGACAGAAGCCCCGTTCGGTCCAGACGTGCTGCTTTCTGACACGGAAAAGGTGAATTTCTGAACGGGAAAGTTATGCCACAAAACCATGATGATACGTATCTGTGCACATTGTTCAGTGATTATACAGTAACTTTGGACTTTTTCTAATGAGTATATGGCGTATACTATATTTATATTACTATTTTTTAATAGTAAAATTAATTAATAATTATTAATTAACTTATAATTAATATTAATTTAACTAATTTTACTATATTTACTAGTATAACAAAAACATTTTTGATAAATAAATACAGCTGTTCACATGGAACCGGATGTAGCCGCTGTGGACGAGTGTCGCTAATTTGCTACAAACCGAAATGTTCAAATTGCTTAAGAATTATTGGTTACAGGAAGCTAACATCTACATATCAGCTGCATGAGAACACAATAAGCTTAGAAATCTTTTTATTTGAGCAAAACCCACCTTATATGTGAACGTTGCTCCAACTTTCCAAGCTTATGTTGGGCATTTTAAAACGGGAAGTAACCGCTACGTTGAACCGGATAGTGTGCCCACTCTAATGGGTCCGACTGGAAAACGGTGCTTGAAAAAGGTTCCTAGGAAGGTTATGAATCTGCTCCAACCGTAAAATGTGGAACACATCAGCTATCTGACCTGTTACTGTGATAAAAACGGTTTGATGCAAAAACGCGACACTCGGCATTAAGGGGTTAATGGTCTCGCCCCTCCTCACCTGTCCCAACTTTTGCATGTTCAGAACCCAACCAGAGCTTTAAGGTCGCTAACCTGCTCTTGTTGGAAGTCCCCAGAGACGGACACAAGCATGGGGAGGGTGGGGGGGTCTTGGTCGCTGGGCCCAGACTCTGGAACAAACCGCCTCCTGAGTCCTGACATGCGCTCTGTAACAGACTTTGGCCTTTTTAAAGCTCAAAACGCATTTATTCAGACCGGCCTTTAACACACAGTAATGATACTTTCATATTTTATTTGTATTTACTTGCATTTACCTGTTATTTTCTTCATGCTGCTCTTATTTTCTTTCTCTGATGTTGTTGGCTACCTTGTGTACTGTAAAGGGCTATATAAATACAATTGATTGATTGATTGGTTGATTGACTGATTGAAGTCACTTCCTGGTAGATTTTAGTGTGTTAGCTGGAACATTGTGTCTGATCTGCATATAGTGAACGGCTCCGTTGAAAACTGGGTCATGGCTGAGAAAGTGTTCATGGTTTTGCTGATTTGCGGTGAAGTTGTGAGGTTTGAGCGAATAAGTTTAGAAATAGTGGGATATATAAAGGTTTTGTGTGTAAGCAGTTGAAAAGAACTGTAAGGTAGGGGCTGCTGTGCTCCTCGTAAAACAGTGAGTCTGAAGCCGTGATGGAGCAAATCGATGAAAACAAGAGCTTTAGATTTAGATCAGCAGTGTGTAAATGATGCTCACTAGTATGGGATAAGATGGGAAATGTGTTTGTGAGGTGAGACAAATGCTTGCTTTTCAGATGTGTTCACAATATTCTGAATTCTGTTTCATTTTGCAGTAGATTGGGGGGGGGGGGGGGGGGGGGCTTTTTGCATTTTGTGTGAGCAATAACTGGATTTGTGTGTAAAGTTCTGAGAAATATACGAAGAGCTTTGAAAGTGTGTGTAAGTGACTGAAAAAGACAGTAAAAGTCGTCCCCTACTCAACAAAGCATCCTGGATTATGGCAGTTTTGTACCGGTGGCTGCTGTGGTGGGGGGGTTCTGATAACTGGCCGGTGCATTGCCTTAGATTCCTTCTACAACTGTGGGACCTGACGGGGAATCATGGAGGTGGAGTTCCTTCTCTGAGCGTTGTCTCTGTTCTCCGTCGCTCGTGGTTGCAACGTGCTCGCCAGACCTGAACGATCAGACATGTGAATGTTGTGTTGTGGATGGATGCGTTGAGGTTTCATGTGAGAAGTGTGTGCACACCTGAAGAATAAATGTGTGATGTGAAACTGACATCAGAGTGAAGAAGCAAAGTCAGAGTTCTGATATGATGAGGAAATATAACGTAGGAACAAACTGAAATGGGAACAGAGGCAAAGGTTGTGAACATTTTTCCCTTACTTTTGTTTTTTTGTATTTTAGCGATCAAAAAAACTGTAACTTTCCTACATCAGGTGTCAGGTCTTTCCCAGAATGACAGCCTCCAGTTTTACTCCATATGTTTCTGTTTGTTCTTTTCGGGTTTCTTTTTCCGTTTTCTCTCTACATATTTATTTTCATATTATTTCATATTTATTTTCATTTTACTTTCTGTCATCTTTGTGCAGTTTTATCCCCGTAGATATTTGTAACACACATATCCAACCTGCATGTGCTCTGAGCAGTCACTGCTGTGGACCACCTGTTAGTAGGTGTGTATGTGTGTGTGCGTGTGCGTGCGTGTGTGTGTGTGCACGGGTGTGTGTGCGTGTGTGTTCGTATTTGTGCATGCATGTGTGGCCCAGTTTGAAAGTGACAGCTGAGCGACGGAGCCCTGACACAGTAGAAGAAGAACGACAGAAACGCCAGGCAGGTGGAGGAGAGCGGAAGAACGGATAGAGGAGGAGGACTGGACTTGTGTAACATCTGTGTAAACGCTGCGAGATGATCTCTGTTGGAAATGAAGCGGTTTAACAGACGGATGAAAATGATGGGATCAGGAAAAGAGAGATCGGAGAGGTGAAGGTCACATCCTGCCATCCCGCCATACTGTCCGTTAGACATACCACCATTCCCAAATACCGCTTTAGGGGATTACCACACTTACCGGAACTTCCCGGTATTTGGACACTTCCTCTTCCGGGCCATGTTAACGACAGCCGTTCCTGCTCTGTTATACTGTTTAAATCGGATAAACTCCAAACATACTTAAGTTTTCATTCCAGACTGAAGTGATACTAAGGAAGAAGTGGATCAAAGCGATCGATTCGCCACGGTGAAGGGCCGAACTTTATAATAAAACACACGTTTGTTTGTCGCCGGTGGGGCACGACACCGGCACTTCACAGCATGCAAGCATTATATTATTTTTTTTGTTTTTTTTTTTTGTTTTATAAACACAAAAATATATAAAAATAGGGTTTGTCCCCCCCGTTTCCAGTGGAACAACTGGGGACTGCCAAGAAAGGAGACGCTTTCAGATGCTTGTGTGTTTTCAGCCGCACAAAGTTAAGCACGTCATCGAGCTGGCTAATGCTAACCTGCTAACAGTAGCTCGCCAGCTACTACTCTGTTAAACTTTGTAAATCGGATAAACGCCAATGCCAAGTTTTCATTCCAGACTGAAGTGATGCTAAGGAAGAAGTGGATCAAAACGACCGATTCGCCGCGGTGAAGGACCGAACTTTATAATAAAACGACACACGTTTGTTTGTGGCCGGCAGTCTGCACAGTCGTGTTAGCAGGTTAGCATTAGCCAGCTCGATAACGTGCCTAACTTTGTGCGGCTGAAACCACACAAGCATCTGAAAGCGTCTCCTTTCTTGGCAGTCCCCAGTTGTTCCACTGGAAACGGGGGGGTACAGACCCGATTTTCAGATGTTTGTGTGTTTTAAGACGCACAATGTTAAGCACGTCAGTAAACGCTAGCTGGCTAATGCTAGCATGCTGTGAAGTGCCGGTGTTGTGTCCCACCGGCGACAAACAAACGTGTTTTATTATAAAGTTCGGCCCTTCACCGCGGTGAATCGATCGCTTTGATCCAGCTTTTGATCCAGTATCACTTCAGTCTAGAATGAAAACTTAAGTATGTTTGGAGTTTTTCCGATTTAAACAGTATAACAGAGCAGGAACGGCTGTTGTTAACATGGCCCGGAAGAGGAAGTGTCCAAATACCGGGAAGTTCCGGTAAGCGTGATAATCCCCTATTCCGTCACATAAACCATAAACCGTTCCAACAAGGCTTCCAGGTGAGGAAATCTTTGTCTATTTCTCAGAACGTTACACACAAATCCAGTTATTTCTCACACAAAATGCAAAAAGCCCCCCCCCCCCCCATCTACTGCAGGATGAAACACAGAATTCAGAACATTGTAAACACATCTGAAAAGCAAACATTTGTCTGACCTCACAAACACATTCCCATTTTCTCTCATATTTCTCTTCCACTGTTGCTCTTTTGTTTTTATTTACCCATATTTATGAGCCATATAAGAGCAAAAATAGCATGTAAACAGAAGTCGACACAAGCAGTAAGGGAACCAAAGTATTTTATATCCTAGATAATCTGTTGCTGCTCTGGATGCAGCATGGTACAGTACTGCAAAGTACCATCAGAGCAGAGTACACTCATCACGCATGGAACTGTCTGAATGGTGGGACGCGTTTTGGTTTTTTAGATGTCATCATTCCAACCATAGAAGGAAAAATCGTCGGAAGGATGAGACGTTTGGCAGAAATGGAAGTGTTGCCATTGCGACATTTGGGGACCCACGTCGGAGTGGAGGAATGTTTCCTCCCGAAGATAAACGCATCTGAGAACGAAGGACTGAACGAGCTGTACGTGAAACGGAAGGACGAGAAGATGGAAGCAGAACGGAGGAAGGGAAAGATGGGAATGATGGATGAGGTGAAAAACATGAAATGAATGATGAAGTGCAGAAAGTCTTCAAGGGTCCGAAAATTTAGAAAAGATTAAAGAACGTAGCGGAAAGCTTAGACGTGTCAGAAACGATGCAATCTAAAGAAAAAGCCGTGAATACCCGCAGAGGCTTGTAAATGCATTCCCTCCCTGCTGTCTTCCTTTCTTTCATTCTTCTTGTTTGGTGACAAACGATCATTTTAATCGATTTTGGGACTTTATGTACGAGCTTGGCTCATGGAGCTGCTGGGATTTTTGCCCATTCTTTAAAGCCAAAGCGCCTTGGCTGCTGCACGGCTCTGCTGGTGTCCTGTAATCTTTTAAGTGATGCCACTGCTTCTTATTTGGATGGAGGTCTGGGCTCGGACGTGGCCTTCCACACATGACGATGTCCCCGTTAAAGCTCTCAGCTGCTGCTTTGAGAGGAGGCTGGAGGCCGCCGACCACAATAACACCAGAGTTTTAATTCCGAATAAAAGTTCATTCTAGGGATGCACGATATAATCGGCACCCTATCGGTATCGGCCTATATCGCCTTAAAATGGAATCTCAGACATCAAGCACCTCACCGATATTTAACCGATCAGCCCGCTGTTTCTAAAGTAAAAAGAAAAAGAAAAAAAACTTCTTCAAAAACGTCGTTTTTACAGACTTTAAAACTTGTAAAGACTAGGAGTGAAAAAAAAATATCGACACACTGAAATACTGAAATACCTTCATGCTGGTGTCATACTGACATTAAAAAAACTATCGATCTATTTTACTGATGAAATCTCACGAAAAAAGAGTTTAAAAAAGAGGTAAAAAAGAGATAAAATGCTGCAGTAATAGATCACACTGAAAATAAAAAGGCTCAGTTTAAATAATCTGTAAAAACCTGGATTTAATTTGTTTAGACAGGAAATTAAAGCACAAAATTTCATTCAACAATTTATTTATTTAAACTTTTCTTATGTTTTTTTAAAGAACTTCCAAACATAACAGATATTTTCTGCATTAACAGCTGATTTTCTCTCTTTTTTTCTTAAAAATCCTTTCTTTCCAACGAGTGCTAGATGAAGTTAGCAGATAAAAGATTCATGGCTTCCATTACCATTAGCGTTAGCATTAGCATTAGCTGGTGTTCCATCCATCTTCCAGCTCTGCTTTGTTATCTCCACTCACTAATCCGTATCTAATAAACTGGAGTGGGTTTTTGTCTCTTTAGGGGCGGTTTGGGACCATTTTTATCTTCATTATTTAGTTTTAATTCTTCTTTACAACGTTAGCTACATGCTAGCGGCTAGCTGAGCATCTTCTTCTGCCTGTTTGTTGACCTCTGACAGATTAGCGCCACCAGGTGGGGGGAGGCTACATTAGCTCATCCAGTCATAAACAACAGTGTAAATATACGGTCCTCACGGCCTCTAGGTGGCTCCATGGTTAAGAATCACAGAACTAGGTGACTAGCCAAACCAAGCTGAGGAGCTTGTAGTTGAAAGAGGGACGACTCCTGTAGCATGGATGTGGTTTGGAGATACATAAAAAAAGACCGACACGGTCACAGACCAGACAACAGAAGGTATGCCGCCGGCTCTTGGGGACGTCGTTTAGCAGTACACCTGGTGTAGTTCCCAAGCCAGAAGACAAACAAGTGTCGCTGCTGCTCAGTGTCCCTGATGACTCAGCAGCTCTGGTCTGATCAGAAAGTCGGACGGAGACGCAGTCGATCCCAACGAGCCTGCATGAGCTTCTGGGCTCTTCATGCTTTGCACAGCCTCACCATCACAATCCATGACGTCGATTATGTAGCTAAAGATGTTAGCATAGGTTATCCTCACACTCTAAGAAATTAAATGTTTTATTTACTTAAAGGAGCCGTATCATGAAAAATGGACTTTCAGAGCTTTTCAGTATGTTACCGTTATTTCCTCATAAAAACTTCATTTAAGTCGTTTTTTTCTTCATTTGTGCATATATGAGCAGGTCGCCCAATGATCAGAGGATCGGCGGTTCGAATCCCGATCCCCCAGCCATATGTCGTTGTGTCCTTGGGCAAGACACTTAACCCCCATTGCCTTGTATAAATGTGTGTGGATGTTCCGGTGGTGGAGGGGCTGTAGGCGCAAAATGGCAGCCACGCTTCCGTCAGCCTGCCCCAGGGCAGCTGTGGCTACATCCATAGCTTACCGTCACCACGTATGAATGTGGCTACAAACGTAGCTTACCGTCACCACGTATGAATGTGGCTACATACGTAGCTTACCGTCACCACGTATGAATGAGGCTACATACGTAGCTTACCATCACCACGTATGAATGAGGCTACATACGTAGCTTACCATCACCACGCATGAATGAGGCTACATACGTAGCTTACCATCACCACGTATGAATGTGGCTACAAACGTAGCTTACCGTCAACACGTATGAATGTGGCTACATACGTAGCTTACCATCACCACGTATGAATGAGGCTACATGCGTAGCTTACCATCACCACGCATGAATGAGGCTACATACGTAGCTTACCGTCACCACGTATGAATGTGGCTACATATTTAGCTTACCGTCACCACGTATGAATGAGGCTACATACGTAGCTTACCGTCACCACGTATGAATGAGGCTACATACATAGCTTACCATCACCACGTATGAATGAGGCTACATACGTAGCTTACCGTCACCACATATGAATGAGGCTACATACGTAGCTGACCGTCACCACGTATGAATGAGGCTACATACGTAGCTTACCGTCACCACGTATGAATGAGGCTACATACGTAGCTTACCCTCACAACGTATGAATGAGGCTACATACGTAGCTTACCATCACCACGTATGAAAGAGGCTACATACGTAGCTTACCATCACCACGTATGAATGAGGCTACATACGTAGCTTACCATCACCACGTATGAATGAGGCTACATACGTAGCATACCATCACCACGTATGAAAGAGGCTACATACATAGCTTACCATCACCACGTATGAAAGAGGCTACATATGTAGCTTACCATCACCACGTATGAAAGAGGCTACATACATAGCTTACCATCACCACGTATGAAAGAGGCTACATATGTAGCTTACCATCACCACGTATGAAAGAGGCTACATATGTAGCTTACCATCACCACGTATGAATGAGGAGTGAATGAATATATGAATATTCAGGCCAAGCTGTAGCTTCTTACCATAACTGACTGACACCGGTATACGCAACGAGGTGGCACCAATCAGGAAGCACAAACACGCATGCGCAGCATCGTAGCCAGATGCCTTCTTTGTGGAACAGAAACTCTTAGAGAATCCTAACCTATACACACTCTCTGAGGAAGAAACTGACAGCTGCAGGAAGATTTCCTCAGAGACAAACAGCCATCAGCTAACAGACGTTTGATCCAGATTCAGGAGAAAAGAGTTTTTTAGCTTTAGAGGACGGCATGCTGGGAAAAATGTGGTTTCGTTCGCCGTGGGAGTTTATTTGTTGTTCTGGACGAACCGACTTGCAGAAGTGGTTGGATTATAACTTCAGGAGCAGAAAAACCTCAACTTTGTGTGTGAACTTCACTCTGACAACTTCATGAATGTCGGGCAGTAAAGTGTTTTTTTCTCGGGGATTACTTCTGAAACCTGACGCAGTTCCTGCTATAAAAACGCCTCATGGACAGACAACAGCACCGGTGAGAGAAAACGTCTCTCAGATCAATGCTAACTGTTAGCCTATGATTTGTTTGCTAATTTACTTACTTATCAGGGTCTCTGTGGTACTTCTGTGGTACTGCGTGTATTTCTGTGGCACTTCTGTGGTACTTCTGTGGTACTTCTGTGGTACATCTGTGGTACTTCTGTGGTACTTCTGTGGTACTTCTGTGGTACATCTGTGGTACTTCTGTGGTACTTCTGTGGTACTTCTGTGGTACTGCGTGTACTTCAAACTCCTTGTCAGATCTGGGTGGAGCATACAGCTCCATCACAGGCTGCTCCGTTTTATCCCGTCGATCGGAGTCCGATTATCCATCAATGATTACAGATAACATCCATGTTAGCTGCCGGTGCCGGTGTTAAGAACGATTCTGTTACCTTCAGAATCAGTGTCTCTTCCGGGGCGACGTCATGAAATGGACGTAAAACATGTTGCTATTGCTGGAGAGCTCCGCTGTTCAGTACAGTCAGCCATCTTACTTCCATGTTGGAAATTAGACGATAAAAACTAATATTTATACCAGATTAGTTTCTATGGTAACGATGGAACATGTTTATCTTATAAATGCCTGGATTTGACTTTTGGAACGTGTGAAAAGCTGATACAGATACTTTAACCCAGTTATGTCCCACACAGCTGAGTTAGTTTGGACAATAAGTTTTAAGTAAATCTGATTAAAGTAGGTTAATTAAATAAAAATAAAAGAGTTATGTTGTATTAGCTCAACATCATAATGTTGATCTAACATTGACTAACTGGAATAAACTCTACTCAACCAAAACATGCTCCACCAACACAAATTAAGATGCTTTAACAGCTTAACATAGCTTTTGTTTAATGAACCAATATGGATTTTGGTGTTTTTACTGAAATTAATCTTGTTCTTTCCATTAGATTTTATTTATTTTGACAGACAATATCCCAACTTTATTAATTGAATTACTGAGATCAGGGGGTTACTGATGAAATCAGTTATTCAGGTGAGTTTACTGACAGAAATATTTGTAAATTGTTCATTTTGCACCACTGCTGCAAAATGACCTTAACCCCTCCATTCCAGCAGGTTCTATGAGGTCCAAATTAATTTTTTTCCTGAAGAAAACCTTCATCGTATCACATACGCACTTAACTTACAGTGTGAATTAGAACAGCAGGAGCCACAAAGCATGATGGGAAATATTCAAATGAACCCACCGCAGGACCAATTACACAGAGTTGTTGATTTGAAGTAGTAACCTTCATCGGACTAAAGGATGCAAATCTTGGTTTGTTTTATGTTTAACCAACATTATTATGTTTTAAACCAACAAGAGAAAATCATTTAAAACAGAAACACAAGTCGTTCATGTTCAATGAACAAATTTCTATTTAATCAACCAAACGTCATTCTGGACTGAAAATACTCAGTCCTGTTACGTTGGATCAACTCAGGCAGCTTTTGTCACGTTAACAAGTCTCAGATCTAAGTTCACCTTACTTAGTGGGCCGTGTTGAAAATGTTAAAATAGCTACATTCATTCATTTGGGCATAGCTGCATTAATTAAGTTCAGCTACTCGCAAAATGTACTTTTTTAAGTGCAGTGACTTCTTTACCTCATCCTCCCAATCACAGAGGAGCAACGCTGTTTCACCTCGTCTGATCTCCGTTTTGTTGTGTGCTCTCATCTCGCCATCATGCTTTAAGTAAAGCACCTACACAAGCTAATCAACCTTTTAAATACGATATCGTAATGTAAAAAAAACCCGACACCAAAGGTACTTCCGCTAAAACCGGATGTTTCACCCATAATTTTTGGCCACGCCCACAACCCGGAAGCAGCGCCAGGAAAAGCGTGGATGGTGGAAATGAATTGGAAAGTTTGAGATGATGCTCCTCCGACTAAATTTTTCCTGAATGAGTCTTAGAGGGACCTCAGCGAGCGCCGTCCCAAAGAGAGCGAGTGAATAAGAGAGTGAATGGATGAATAATGAATGTGAATGTGTGTCAGAGTCTGTAAGCACCGCTCAGCAGGAGGTCGTGATGTCAGGGTGTAACCCCAGCTGAAAGGTGACCCTGGCCACTCATTTCTTCCTGCTCATCTGACACCTGCAGAAACCTCCCTGCAGAACCACCGAGCCTCAGCTACACCATCGACAAGACTTCGCTCAGACCAAAATAAGGCTGATGGGAACCTGATCATTACTTACAGGGAACATTGATTAGCTGTGCCTTCTTTTTATAGCTGTATCCTTCAATTTAGCTTTCTTAGCTCACACCTGCTTCAGCATGGCCTCAAGCACACAAATGAGGGATTCGGACTCAGTTTCTATCAGTTTGTATGGAATAAAACAGGCCGGTTTAGATTTCAGTGTTACAGTTTTGCAGAAAAGCACCCAAAACTAATAAAAACATCTCAGGTGTTGACTTTAAGGTGGAAGATCTGACATCACATGAAGATGGAGAGGTGCTCCGGCTTAATTGTTTACTTTTATGAAGTGTGTTCACATGGTTCCTGGAGTGTTCTGCATGATTTTCTACAGTCGAACACGATGCCTTCAGGTGTTTGCTTTGTGGAGGAAAAATCATTAATGTAGGGATGGACCATACCAAAATCTTTCCTGTCGATGTGGTACTGTAGGTTTTCATCGATACCGATACTTTTTGTCACTTAAAGAGAATCACATGATTGTTCAATCTGCATTAACATCTTGAATGCAGGAAAATATTAGATATAGGTAAAACTTGAGAACAGAAGTACTAGAAAGAAATACTTTTAAAACAATAATAAATTACATTGATGAAGAAATTAAAAGTTAGATTAAAAACTTCTTTCAAATATCAAATAACTAATAAAATGTTCAAAAATATAATGTAATAGTAATATTAAAAATCTACCAAAATTTAGGATTCAGTAACCTGCATTAAAGTACTGAAAGATACCAAAACATCATCATCATGACATCTGATCGGCTACCACCATCATGTGATACAGAAGCTAGAATCTGATAGGCTACCACCATCATGCGATACAGAAGCTAGAATCTGATAGGCTACCACCATCATGTGACACAGAAGCTAGAATCTGATAGGCTACCACCATCATGCGATACAGAAGCTAGAATCTGATAGGCTACCACCATCATGCGATACAGAAGCTAGAATCTGATAGGCTACCACCATCATGTGACACAGAAGCTAGAATCTTTAAGGCTACCACCATCATGTGACACAGAAGCTAGAATCTGATAGGCTACCACCATCATGCGATACGGAAGCTAGAATCTGATAGGCTACCACCATCATGTGATACAGAAGCTAGAATCTGATGTGCTACCACCATCATGTGACACAGAAGCTAGAATCTTTTAGGCTACCACCATCATGTGACACAGAAGCTAGAATCTGATAGGCTACCACCATCATGTGATATAGAAGCTAGAATCTGATAGGCTACCACCATCATGTGACACAGAAGCTAGAATCTGATAGGCTACCACCATCATGTGATACAGAAGCTAGAATCTGATGTGCTACCACCATCATGTGACACAGAAGCTAGAATCTGATAGGCTACCACCATCATGTGACACAGAAGCTAGAATCTGATAGGCTACCACCATCATGTGATACAGAAGCTAGAATCTGATAGGCTACCACCATCATGTGATACAGAAGCTAGAATCTGATAGGCTACCACCATCATGTGATACAGAAGCTAGAATCTGATAGGCTACCACCATCATGTGATACAGAAGCTAGAATCTTTTAGGCTACCACCATCATGTGACACAGAAGCTAGAATCTGATAGGCTACCACCATCATGTGACACAGGAAGCTAGAATCTGATAGGTTACCACCATCATGTGATACAGAAGCTAGAATCTGATAGGCTACCACCATCATGTGACACAGAAGCTAGAATCTGATAGGCTGCTTTATTATTTCATTGCCTAAAACTCTCAGAAGTGGAATCGGATTTCATGTTTTGCATCTCAGTGGTATCTCCATAATCAAAAAAGTATCCATTCACATCCTTTTTTTTTCTGTTTGGTATCAAAGTATGGACTCCAGGCCATGGTTTTAATGCTCCGTCTGAAACAACCGAAGCACTGCGTGTGAGTGCAGAAGAACCTTTCTTTGTGAATCTTTAACTCCATTTTATCTACATCAGCTCATAACTCCGGTTCCAGTCTACATTTGTATGTTTACAGTACGGCTGCAACGATATAAAATGAAATGAAATAAAATAAAAAATACTCTATTGATCTCAGAAGGGAAATTGAACATTGTATAAAAGCTCAGTCTTTTTTTTTTTTTTTTTAACAATATAACATTAATATGAAATAAAAACATAATAATTATAAGTCAGTCAGTCTTGTTCTTCAAGGTGATGCTGCTGCAGGAATGAATTCCTGTATCTCTCCGTCCTACAGTGAACTTGACGCAGCCTCCCACTGAACACACTCTGTTGATTCTTCACCGTGTTGTGGAGAGGAGGAAGAATCCTCCATCATCTTCATCAGCTTGTGCAGCATTCTTTTCTTAACGATCAGCTCCAGCGGCTCCAGAGTTCTCCCCAGCACAGAACCAGCTTTCTTGATCAGCTTGTTTAGTTTCTTCAAGTCTCTGGTCCTGGTTCTGGTTCTGGTTCTGATGCTGCTTCCCCAGCAGATGCTGCAAAGCTGATGTCACTTTCCACAACAGACTTGTAGAAGATCTGCAACATCTTGGTGCAGACGTTTAATGATCTCAGCTTCCTTAAGAAGTAGAGTCTGCTCTGACCTTTCTTGTAGATGTAGTCACTGTTGCATTTCCAGTCGAGTCTGTTGTCCAGCTGAACTCCAGGTATTTGTAGTTCTCCACCACCTCCACCTCCTCTTCCAGGATGTAGACAGGACTATGCTGCTTATTCTTGCTCCTCCTGAAGTCAACAATCATCTCTTTTAGTCTTGCTGGTATTTAAGATGAGCTGATTGTTACCATTTCACAAACTGACTGACCAGTTCCCTGTACTCGGCTTCCTGTCCATCACTGATACACCCCACAACTGCAGAGTCATCAGAATATTTCTGCAGATGACAGGATCAGAGTTGTACTGGAAGTTTGAGGTGTACAGTGTAAAGAGGAATGGTGAGAGTACAGTTCCTTGTGGTGCTCCAGTGCTGCAGACCACCATCTCAGACACACAACCTTTCAGTCTCACAAACTGTGGTCTGTTTGTGAGGTAGTCGTAAATCCAGGTGGTTGTGGAGGATCCACCTGGAAGTTATGGAGCTTCTGACATAGCAAAGCAGCTGAATAGTATTAAATGCACTTGAAAAATCAAAGAACATGACCCTCAAAGTGCTGCCTGACTGGTCCAGATGAGAGTGGGCTCTCTGAAGCAGGAAGATGATGGCGTCTTCAACCCCAAGCCCATTATGATATGAGAACTGTAATGGGTCCTGAAAGGTATTCACTTGCTTGTTGAGGTGAGCCAGTAAGAGTCTCTCCAGGACTTTCATGATGTGAGATGTCAGAGCAACTGGTCTGTAGTCATCTGGTTCTGGTTCTGGTCTGTAGTCATCTGGTTCTGGTCCTGGTTCTGGTTCTGGTCTGTGGTCATCTGGTTCAGCTGGTTGTGGTTTTTTAGGGACAGGAACAAGACAGGATGTTTTCCACAGCACAGGAACTCTGTTCTGTCTCAGGCTGGTGTTAAAAAGGTGCTGGAGAACCGGACATAGTTGTTCTGAGCAGGTCTTGAGAACTCTGGGACTGACACCATCTGGACCTGCAGCCTTGTTCCGGTT
This sequence comes from Atherinomorus stipes, assembly GCA_023101725.1. Taxonomy (NCBI): domain Eukaryota; kingdom Metazoa; phylum Chordata; class Actinopteri; order Atheriniformes; family Atherinidae; genus Atherinomorus; species Atherinomorus stipes. Next base: position 144,191 of record JALJCO010007930.1, on the reverse strand, counting down.
CAGTTTCTCTAGTTGTTTCTTGACCTGATCACAGGAGACAGTCAGGCTGGAGGTGGAGGCAAAAGAGGTCTCAGGATGTCCTGATGTGGAGACAGAGGAGGTCTTAGGATGTCCTGATGTGGAGACAGAGGAGGTCTCAGGATGTCCTGATGTGGAGACAGAGGAGGTCTCAGGATGTCCTGATGTGGAGACAGAGGAGGTCTCAGGATGTCCTGATGTGGGGGGAGAGGAGGCTGTGTTCAGGTCCATGACTGAGGTGCAGGGTGACAGAGTGGGGGTGGGACAGGAAAGCTGTGGGCTCATGGAGGGTGTGTGGTGTGTTGGGTTGTCGGCAGGGGGGAACTGAACCTATTGAAGAACATGTTCAGTTCGTTAGCTCTGTCCAGACCTCCTTCAGTCTGGTCCCCCTTTAACTTGAAGCCAGTGATCTTCTTCATTCCCGACCACACATCCCTCACGTTGTTCTGCTGGAGCTGCTCTCCAACTTCTTCCTGTGGTCCTCCTTCACTTCTTAAGGCCTTTACACACCGGGGCCGATGGGAATAAACGGCACGAAATTGCGAATAATTCGGAGGTGAAATATCGACGTCTTTGTCTATACACACCTAGTCCGACGCGAAATTATGATGATGCTATAGAACAAACTCGCATCCGTTATTCCAGAGGAACGTGAGCACATGCAGCAGTGACGGAGGGAGAGGCGGCTGCAGGGAAACTTCTGGATGCTGAAAACAGCTGATCTCACCGTGGAGATGCCAAAGGGGGATTTTAAATACAACACCTGTAGCTAATAACCTCGAATGGCTACAACGTGTAGGGAAAACGTACTACTTCAGCTGTGACACCCCCCACAGCCCCGTTTGCCAAACAAGAGTGCTGCCTGCAACACGAAGGTGATAACACCTGAGCCATAATGATGCAGTAACAGCGACCAAGCGACACCTCTCTCTTTTTCCTTTCTCTTTTTGCTTGCGACCAGCTCTGTGACGTCAGAGCGCCTTCTCTGATTGGTGGATTGTGTATCTGTCGGATGCGAATATTAAGAAAATCGACCTCAGTTCGAAAAAAATAAACGTCGCAAAATCGCAAGACGAAATTTTGTCACTGATGTGAACGCTCCCGTTGACTTGATATTAATTTGATTAAAGCTTTTGCCGTGCGAATCTTTCGGACGAAATATTCGGAGTAGGTGTGTAAAGGCCTTTAGTCTGTGTTTTCAGTTGTTTTTGTGTGGTCTTCAGTAACTCCCTGTCTCCATCCCTGAAAGCTTTCTTTTTGATGTTCAGCAGCTTTTTCAGGTCTCTGGTGATCCAGGGTTTGTTATTGGGGAAGCACCTCACTGTTCTTGTTGGAACGATGTTGTCCACACAGAAGTTTATGTAATCTGTCACACACTCAGTCATGGTGTTGATGTTGTCTCCATGAGGTTCACACAGGACATTCCAGTCTGTGGCCTCAAAGCACCCTCTCAGAGCATCTTCAGCCTCAGTAGACCAGGTTTTAATCGTCCTCCTAATGACTGGTTGCTGCTGAACGATGGGCTTGTAGGTGGTGGTGAGAAGAACCAGATTATGATCTGATCTTCCTAAAGGAGGCAGGGCAGAGGAGCTGTATGCATTCTTTGTATTTGCATAAAATAAGTCCAACATCTTATTTTCACTGGTGGAGCAGCTAACAAACTGCTGGAAAGTTGGTAATGTAGCAGAGAGGGAGACGTTGTTGAAGTCTCCAGAGATCGCCATATGGAAATTTATATGGAAATATGGAATATTGATACAGAAATATGTAATATAGATATGTAATAAAAAATATTCCGTTTATTTAGATAGATATGGAATATATATATATATATATATATATATATATATATATATATATATATATATATATATATATATATATATGTATATAAATATTTATAGATATGGTAATATGGATATGGAAATTTCACATCACGGTTATTGTGACCAAAATGATCACGGTTATCATTTTTATCACGGTATAATAAAAATACCCCCCAGCATCTTTAAATATATCCAAAATGGGTCTACAGTACATGTCTACTTTGTCCTTTTTAAAGGGGAAAATCTCCAGAGAGTTGTCCATGTGGAGCCTTTGCTGTCTTCCACCATGTTTTCATCAATGAAACGTTGCAAACTGCGACTGCTGCTGCTTTTCCAGCCATCAGCAGCATCACTGGAAGTTTTTTAAAGTGCAGTAATCAGTCACAGTTTTAACGATAATTAAAATTTGAAACGGTGTTACTATTTTTGGTAATTTGATCACGGTTAACCATTTTGCCGGGAATAGTTACATCCCTAGTTTACAGGAATGTCGCGTCGTCTCTGAACTCCTGTTTGAGGCGACTTTCACTACCATGGAAACACGTGCAGTGTGAGCGGGGGGAAGGGGGCATCCCTGCCTCCGAGAGACAAAAAAAGAAAGGTGGTGAGGGGTTGCCAGGTTGGTGCAGGTGCCAGGTTCCAGGTTATTTGCCCCCACCCCATCGTACACTGCTCCAGTATCTCAGTGTGAACAAACAAACAGCTGCAGCATGCTGGGCTGCCAGGCGGGCTTAGGTGCCAGGCTTTTGTTCCCCCCCCTCTCTGTGTCAGGGTCATCCACTCTGGCATGAGTCGTGTTCTCTACTCTGCACAAGCATGCATGCACGCACACACACACACATGCATGCACACACACACACACATGCATGCACACACACATGCACGCACACACACACACACGCACACACACACACACACACATGCATGCACACACACACACACATGCACGCACACGCACACGCACACACACACTCTTTAGAGGACATTACATTAACTCAGATTTATTTTCTGGAAAGTTACCACGACCCGGCCTTCCCATAAACCGACTCAAGTCCTCACAGTGTGAGTGAGGAAACACACTCCTGTCCTCATAACACAAGCAGCACATCTCTGCACGCGTGCACGCACACACACACACACACACACACACACACACCCACACACACACACACACACACACACACACACACACACGCAGTCTGAAGTGGATGTGAGCAGACTTGCAGTCAAACACAAGAAGTCTCTTCATGCAGATTTACATCTTCATCCAGTCTCTCCGTCTCTTCTCTTCCCCCTCGTTCTGGACATGATGCTGCTAATTACCCACAATGCTGTCTGCCTGCCTATGATTGTGTGTGTGTGTGTGTGTGTGTCAAACAGTCGTACTTCAAAATCAGCAGCTGATGACAGAGCTGTTGGTTCAGTCAAGACTCTCCTTCTCCTCTTCTTTACTCCTCCATACGTCTTTTCTTCCTTATTTATTCCTTGTAACAAGTTTTTCTCCTTCTTTCCAGTTTCCCCATTTCAGCCATCTTCAGCCCTTCACTGGTCCCCCCCCATCTTAACCACGTCTTGCCTCCTCCTCCCCACCTCTTGTTTCCCCTCTTCCTCACCTCCGCATGCCGCCGGCCTGAAACATTTTCCAAACTTTCATCCAAACACGCGTCCTCTCATCCTGATCAGCTGGATGCTCCGGATCTCTTCCTGCCTTCTGATTGGCTGACGGCGGTGAGCCACAGGTGTCCAGGTCCCTGATTTCTCCTGAGGTGTGCGTGTGATTAGCACCTGCACCTCCAGCAGCAGAGGACAGCTCTGACCGTCGCTTCTCTGCACATGAATAACGAGAGTGGAAGGTGATAGAATCTCATTCATGAACAAATGTTCGTATCAGTTTTACCCTAAAACATCGTCTCCACGTTTCAGAGAGCCAACATCAAGCTAATCTCCCCAAACTGACTTTTTGTTTACTTCTTAAAAGCAAAACACAGTAACAAACAAACTATTCAGTAATTTCAAGTGTTTTCCATAGAAACCTCAGTAGCTACGTTTACAGGAACGTAGCTACTGACTTATTTATTTTCTGTCAAAGCTGAATGTGGCATGTAACGTTACACAGCTGTGTCAGAGAAAACAGGTACACAAACATCTAAATGAATTATAAAAATCCTAATTCTGACACTAAAATCTGAAAGTTTGCCAGTTTAACAGAAGAACAGAAGCAGAACAATAAATAAAAGGATATATTTGATATTTTAAATAGCACCAATAACACCTTTTGTTTCTGGATGATGGAAACTTAAATTAAAGGTATAAATAATCGTAGCTACTGATGGCTTCCTGATTGGTGCACCTCGTTGCGTATACCGGTGTCAGTCAGTTATGTTAAGAAGCTGCAGCTGAATATTCATATATATACTCACATATGCACAGATGAAGAAAAAAACGACTTAAATGAAGTTTTTATGAGGAAATAACGGTAACATGCTGAAAAGCTCTGAAAGTCCATTTTTCAGGATACGGCTCCTTAAAATATTGAAAAGTTGTTGAAAGAAACATCCTGTTTAGCACCTTTAACACACACCTGAAGCCCCGGAGCAGGAGACGAGTGAACACCTCTGCTTCTGTAAAGGTGCTCACACTGATGATGATCTTTAATTAAATGCATAGCACCTGGCTGCTACTCACACTCTTAATTACTGTGGAAGCAACCAGGACGGACTCTCCTTGTTTTTGGCAGTAAATGTTGTGATTAGACGTGAGGTTGTGTCAGAACGATCTCTTTCTTGTTTGTTTCCATAGTAAAAACCTCAGAACTGAAAGAGAGTATCTTCTTGTACCCAAACTTTTATCTGCGTTGTAAATGCTAGCGTGAGCAGCCTTTTGGCTGTGAGTGTGTGTCGTGCTGGAATGTGTCGGGTTGCGTAAGTGCTCTTGTTGCTGCCCTGTCAGGTAGTCCACTTATGCTGCTTTATGGGGCTGATTGCAGGGCTGATAATGGCATCATGTTACCAAAAAAAGCTCTCCACTTGCTCCACAACTCATAAGATGGATAACCTGAAAAAGCATAAGAACAGCAGAAAGACGTGTTAAACTGTTGCGCCGATAATGTGTTTGCTTAAATATAGAATAAGTAGTTTCTGCTTCCTGTTGGTTTGCAGAAGCAGAACATCAAACGCAGCCGGTGATCCGTGCGCGCTCATGCAGACTTGTGCAAGGACACATAGCTTTCTATTTCTGTGTCTATCTCTTATTTCACTCCGTTGTTCTCTGTTTATCAATTCACTTCTCTTCAATTCAACCCTGCAAACGTGTTTTCACGGGCAGACGGCCGCGGGGAGGACGCCACCTGCAGCTCGTCTGCAGCAAGATGGTGGAACCGGTGAGACGAGAACACGGAGGTCATCAATGAGGAGCGGACGGTCAGGGAGGCGGACATGCGGAGAATCCGGGAGCTGGACAGCAGGACAGCTGGACAGCAGGACAGCTGGACAGCTGCAGCCGCGGACGCTGACGCACGTTTCCTCTAATTTCAGTTATTCACAAACACAGCAAACCAGGAGGCGATAAAACATACAGCGACAGAAACGTGGTGATGAGAGGACGGAGACGGATGAGTCAGCTGATGGGGGAGAGGACAAGCAGGGGTCCAGGGACAGAGACACACAGAGACACACGAGACAGTCCAGGGACAGTGAGACACACAGAGACACACGAGACAGTCCAGGGACAGACATCGGGACAGTCCAGGGACAGAGACACACAGAGACACACGAGACAGTCCAGGGACGGTGAGACACACAGAGACAGTCCAGGGACAGAGAGACATTGAGACAGTCCAGGGACGGTGAGACACACAGAGACACACGAGACAGTCCAGGGACAGATCCAGGGACATGAAGGAGGGGTAGAGGGAGGGAGAAGGACTAAGAGATGCTAACTGAGGGGTCCACGGAGAGACAAACTCTAAGTAAAGCTGCAGGATGTTGCTGAAGGTTCATTCGTGCAGGTGAAAACTGACGGAGCCAGAAATTTTTCACTGCCGCGGCCAGAAGTAGATGCCTCAGAGCACATCTTTAATATATACATATGTATATCTATCTATATATATATATATATATATATATATATATATATATATATATATATAGATATATGGTGGATACAGAAAGTATTCAGACCCATTTAAACTTTTCCCTCTTTGTTTCATTGCAGCCATTTGCAAAAATCAAAAAGTTCCTTTATTTCTCATTAATGTCACTCAGCTCCCATCTGACAGAAAAAACAGAAATGTAGACATTTTAGCAAATTTATTAAAAAAGAAAAGCTGAACTATGACATGGTGATAAGTATTGAGTACTTTGGTCAGTACTGAGTGGAAGTACTTCTGAGCTGGTACAGCCATGAGTCTTCTTGGGAATGATGCAACAAGTGTTCCACACCTGGATTTGGGATCTTCTGGTTCTTCTTGCAGATCCTCTCCAGTTCTGCAGGTTGGATGGTGAACGGTGGTGTTCAGCCATTTTCAGGTCTCTCAGAGATGCTCAGTTGGGTTTAAGTCAGGGTTCTGGCTGGGCCGGTCCAGAATGGTCCAGAGTGGTTCTGATCCACTCCTTTGTTATTTCAGCTGTGTGTGAGGGTCATTGTCTTGTTGGAAGGTGAACCTTCGGCCCAGTCTGAGCTCCTGAACTCTGGAAGAGCTTTTCTTCCAGGATCTCTGTACTTGGTCTCATTCATCTTTCCTTCAACTGCAACCAGTCGTCCTGTCCCTGCAGCTGAAAAACACCCCCATACCATGATGCTGCCACCACCGTGCTTCACTGTTGGGATGGTATTGTGCAGGTGATGAGCAGTGCCTGGTTTTCTCCACACATACCGCTTAGAATTAACTCCAAAAAGTTCAATCTTGGTCTCATCAGACCAGAGAATCTTATTTCTCTCAGTCTGGGAGTCCTTCATGTGTTTTTGGCAAACTCTATGCGGGCTTTCATATGTCTGCACTGAGGAGATGCTTCCATCAGACAACTCTGCCATAAAGCCCCGACTGGTGGAGGCTGCAGTGATAGTTGACTTTGTGGAACTTTCTCCATCTCCCTACTGCATCTCTGGAGCTCAGCCACAGTGATCTTTGGCTTCTTCTTTACTCTCTCACCAAGGCTCTTCTCCCACCATTGCTCAGTTTGGCTGGACGGCCGGGTCTAGGAAGAGTTCTGGTCGTCCCAAACTTCTTCCATGTAAGGACTATGGAGGCCACCGTGCTCTTAGGAACTTTTAGTGCTGCAGAAACTCTTTTGTAACCTTGTCCAGATCTGTGTCTCGCCACAATTCTGTCTCTGAGCTCCTTGGACAGTTCCTTCCACCTCATGATCCTCATTTGCTCTGACATGCACTGTGAGCTGGAAGCTCTTATATAGACAGGTGTGTGTCTTTCCTAATCACGTCCAATCAGTTGAATTAAACACAGCTGGACTCCAATGAAGGAGTAGAACCATCTCAAGGAGGATCAGAAGAAATGGACAGAATATCAGTTAAATATGAGTCACTGCAAAGGCTCTGAATACTTATGACCATGTCATATTTCAGTTTTTATTTTCTAATAAATTTCTGTTTTTTTCTGTCCAGATGCTGTGCTGAGTGACATTAATGAGAAATAAAATCAACTTTTTGATTTTAGCAAATGGCTGCAATGAAACAAAGATTAGAAAGTTTAAATGGGTCTGAATACTCTCTGTACCCACAATATATATATATGTATATATAAGTATATATACATATACAGTATGTACTTATATAGATGCGGGCATGAAAAAGTTCCCCTTTCTGCCGACTGCCAGCCACTTACCAGTGACTTGTCTGCTAATTCAATCGCACAGAGAAACGCCTGTGTGCCCAGGGAAGCGGTTTCAGAGCATAAATGAACAAGGACGTTTCCAAAAATCGTCTCTGGCACAACTGGACCCATATGCATCATACTGTATGCACGGCTGGTAGATGTGTGGAGAACATCCCCAATAACTCCAGCAAGCCAAATCTGAACTCACAGGACAATAGTCCTGGTTGGCTCGTTCATTTTACTTAAATTATTGGTGAAATGAAGGTTTGCTGTAGATAATGTCTTAGAGAGCCCCCCCCCCCCTGCCATATATGGATATTTGTGGATCTATAACTAAAGCCCCGAAGCATCTGCAGCCTCATCTAGAAACAAACATCTAACACTCGTTGGAAAGAAAGAATGTTACAAGGTAGTGTCTGAAGTTCCCCCGTAAAAATAAATGTTAGAAATGTGTAAGTGGAAATCCGTCTCTAACGGCGCCTTTGGGCCTCCACTCGCTGTGGTGCATTTGAATGCAGCTCCCTCCTCCTGCCTGTATTTCGCTCTTTATCTTTGTGTTGTTGTGTTCGGGACGTTTCGGGGGGGGGGGCCTCCGGACTCTACCTTTAAGAAAAAAGAGTCCAGTGATAGCTGCACCTGAGACCACGGATCCACTCACACATGAAAACATCTTTATGTCTGGGAGAAGTTTGGCCACGAACGGCCACCGCACATTCACTACAGTCATTGCTATACCCGTCTTTACCACTAGATGTCAGTAATTCTTACACACTGTACCTTTAAGTCAACATTCAAGACAATAAAAACCCCACTATGTCACCTGCTGCTTTGTCAGCACAGAGTGATGTCATCGTACGAAGAACTTGGTTGTTCAGATCACAGACACAATCCAAAAAATCAGACTTGCATCGGGTTAAAAACCACAAACCTGTACAAAAGTGTGATGGCCTGATGACACGGTCACGAACGAATCTGAGTCACAGAGGACGGACAGAAAGACAAAATAACGGGAGAAGATCACGTCGGAAAAAGTTCCGAAAACACAGAAAGGAAGATAGAAATAAGTAAAGAAGAAGGGATGAAAAAGACAGACAATTAAAGAGGATACGGAGCGAGCGAGGGAGGGAAGGCAAAGAGAAAAGATGAAGAGAAGGATAGAAAAGAAGAGACAAAAGAAGAAAAAGGGGGAGCAAAAATGAAAAAATGGAGAAAGGAAAGAAGATATGACGGTAGAGAGCGAATAGGAGGGAAGAAGGAGGGAAGACAGGAATACAGCAGCAGAAGAGGAAAAGAAACGAGAGACAAAGAGAGTTAGGGTGGAGGAAGGAAGGAGGAATGATGAAGGAACCAAGGACGGAGGGGCACAGAAGCAATAAAGGAAGCTGCAGATGGAAGGAAAGAAGGAATTAAAAAGGCAACAAGGAAGCGATGTAGGGCAAAGGAAAGGATGTAGGATACACAAAGCGGTGGGAGAAAGGAAGAAATAAAGAGGGAGGACGTGAAACATTCATGCATAATTAAAGTGTGATGGGACGTATCTGTTCATCATTTATCTGAGCTCAGACGTTCATCACGTAAACGGGAACGATCCCGTTTTTAAAGGTCCGTGTTTGTTTGGACGTTCGTGGCTCCTTCAGTGTGTATGACACGGTTTATCTGCCGTACGACCTTCACCAGAATACCTGCAGCTCCTCAGTGTGCGTGTGCGTGTGTGTGTGTGTGTGCGTGTGCATGTGTGTGTGTTAATAGCCAGGGCCAGTACAATCAGTCGGACCCTTCCTGAGACAATGGGGGCAGCTCGTACGTATGCTGACGTAGCACGTGTGCGTTCTGAGCTTTCGTACGTATGCTGACGTAGCACGTGTGCGTCTGAGCTTTTGTACTTATGATGACGTAGCACATGTGCGTCTGAGCTTTCGTACGTATGCTGACGTAGCACGTGTGCGTCTGAGCTTTCGTACGTATGCTGATGTAGCACGTGTGAGTCTGAGCTTTCGTACGTATGATGACGTAGCACGTGTGCGTCTGAGCTTTCGTACGTATGCTGACGTAGCACGTGTGCGTCTGAGCTTTCGTACATATGATGACGTAGCACGTGTGCGTCTGAGCTTTCGTACGTATGCTGACGTAGCACGTGTGCGTCTGAGCTTTCGTACGTATGATGACGTAGCACGTGTGCGTCTGAGCTTTCATACGTATGCTGACGTAGCACGTGTGCGTCTGAGCTTTCGTACGTATGATGACGTAGCACGTGTGCGTCTGAGCTTTCGTACGTATGCTGACGTAGCACGTGTGCGTCTGAGCTTTCGTACGTATGCTGACGTAGCACGTGTGCGTCTGAGCTTTCGTACGTATGATGACGTAGCACGTCTGCGTCTGAGCTTTCGTACGTATGCTGACGTAGCACGTGTGCGTCTGAGCTTTCGTACGTATGCTGATGTAGCACGTGTGAGTCTGAGCTTTCGTACGTATGATGACGTAGCACGTGTGCGTCTGAGCTTTCGTACGTATGCTGACGTAGCACGTGTGCGTCTGAGCTTTCGTACATATGATGACGTAGCACGTGTGCGTCTGAGCTTTCGTACGTATGCTGACGTAGCACGTGTGCGTCTGAGCTTTTGTACTTATGATGACGTAGCACATGTGCGTCTGAGCTTTCGTACGTATGCTGACGTAGCACGTGTGCGTCTGAGCTTTTGTACTTATGATGACGTAGCACATGTGCGTCTGAGCTTTCGTACGTATGCTGACGCAGCACGTGTGCGTCTGAGCTTTCGTACGTATGCTGATGTAGCACGTGTGAGTCTGAGCTTTCGTACGCATGATGACGTAGCACGTGTGCGTCTGAGCTTTCGTACGTATGCTGACGTAGCACGTGTGCGTCTGAGCTCAGACGTATGATGACGTAGCACGTGTGCGTCTGAGCTGTCGACGTATGCTGACGTAGCACGTGTGCGTCTGAGCTTTCGTACGTATGATGACGTAGCACGTGTGCGTCTGAGCTTTCGTACGTATGCTGACGTAGCACGTGTGCGTCTGAGCTTTCGTACGTATGATGACGTAGCACGTGTGCGTCTGAGCTTTCGTACGTATGCTGACGTAGCACGTGTGCGTCTGAGCTTTCGTACGTATGCTGACGCAGCACGTGTGCGTCTGAGCTTCGTACGTATGATGACGTAGCACGTCTGCGTCTGAGCTTTCGTACGTATGCTGACGTAGCACGTGTGCGTCTGAGCTTTCGTACCTATGCTGACGTAGCACGTCAGCATACGTACCTATGATGACGTAGCACGTGTGCGTCTGAGCTTTCATTACGTATGATGACGTAGCACGTGTGCGTCTGAGCCTTCGTACGGATGATGACGCAGCACGTGTGCGTCTGAGCTTTCGACGTATGCTGACGTAGCACGTATGCGTCCGGGCTGTGACGTATGCTGACGTAGCACGTGTGCGTCTGAGCTTCGTACGTATGATGACGTAGCATGTGTGCGTCTGAGCTTTCGTACGTATGCTGACGTAGCACGTGTGCGTCTGAGCTTTCGTACGTATGATGACGTAGCACGTGTGCGTCTGAGCTTTCGTACGTATGATGACGTAGCACGTGTGCGTCTGAGCTTTCGTACGTATGATGACGTAGCACGTGTGCGTCTGAGCTTTCGTACGTATGCTGACGTAGCACGTGTGCGTCTGAGCTTTCGTACGTATGATGACGTAGCACGTGTGCGTCTGAGCTTACGTACGTATGATGACGTAGCACGTGTGCGTCTGAGCTTTCGTACGTATGATGACGTAGCACGTGTGCGTCTGAGCTTCGTACGTATGCTGACGTAGCACGTGTGGCGTCTGAGCTTTCGTACCTATGCTGATGTAGCACGTCAGCATACGTACCTATGATGACGTAGCACGTGTGCGTCTGAGCTTTCGTACGTATGCTGACATAGCACGTGTGCGTCTGAGCTTTCGTACGTATGATGACGTATCACGTGTGTGTCTGAGCTTTCGTACGTATGCTGATGTAGCACGTGTGAGTCTGAGCTTTCGTACGTATGCTGACGTAGCAGGTGTGCATCTGAGCTTTCGTACGTATGATGACGTAGCACGTGTGAGTCTGAGCTTTCGTACGTATGCTGACGTAGCAGGTGTGCGTCTGAGCTTTCGTACGTATGATGACGTAGCACGTCTGCGTCTGAGCTTTCGTACGTATGCTGACGTAGCACGTGTGCGTCTGAGCTTTCGTACCTATGCTGACGTAGCACGTCAGCATACGTACCTATGATGACGTAGCACGTGTGCGTCTGAGCTTTCGTACGTATGATGACGTAGCACGTGTGCGTCTGAGCCTTCGTACGGATGATGACGTAGCACGTGTGCGTCTGAGCTTTCGTACGTATGCTGACGTAGCACGTATGCGTCCGGGCTTTCGTACGTATGCTGACGTAGCACGTGTGCGTCTGAGCTTTCGTACGTATGATGACGTAGCATGTGTGCGTCTGAGCTTTCGTACGTATGCTGACGTAGCACGTGTGCGTCTGAGCTTTCGTACGTATGATGACGTAGCACGTGTGCGTCTGAGCTTTCGTACGTATGATGACGTAGCACGTGTGCGTCTGAGCTTTCGTGAACGTATGAGACGTAGCACGTGTGCGTCTGAGCTTTCGTACGTATGCTGACGTAGCACGTGTGCGTCTGAGCTTTCGTACGTATGATGACGTAGCACGTGTGCGTCTGAGCTTACGTACGTATGATGACGTAGCACGTGTGCGTCTGAGCTTTCGTACGTATGATGACGTAGCACGTGTGCGTCTGAGCTTTCGTACGTATGCTGACGTAGCACGTGTGCGTCTGAGCTTTCGTACCTATGCTGATGTAGCACGTCAGCATACGTACCTATGATGACGTAGCACGTGTGCGTCTGAGCTTTCGTACGTATGCTGACATAGCACGTGTGCGTCTGAGCTTTCGTACGTATGATGACGTATCACGTGTGTGTCTGAGCTTTCGTACGTATGCTGATGTAGCACGTGTGAGTCTGAGCTTTCGTACGTATGCTGACGTAGCAGGTGTGCGTCTGAGCTTTCGTACGTATGATGACGTAGCACGTGTGAGTCTGAGCTTTCGTACGTATGCTGACGTAGCAGGTGTGCGTCTGAGCTTTCGTACGTATGATGACGTAGCACGTGTGCGGCTGAGCTTTCTTACGTATGATGACGTAGCACTTGTGCGTCTGAGCTTTCGTACGTATGATGACGTAGCACGTGTGCGTCTGTGCTTTCGTACGTATGATGACGTAGCACGTGTGCGTCTGAGCTTTCGTACGTATGATGACGTAGCACGTGTGCGTCTGAGCTTTCATACGTATGATGACATAGCACGTGTGCGTCTGAGCTTTCGTACGTATGCTGACGTAGCACGTATGCGTCTGAGCTTTCGTACGTATGATGACGTAGCACGTGTGCGTCTGAGCTTTCGTACGTATGATGACGTAGCACGTCTGCGTCTGAGCTTTCGTACGTATGATGACGTAGCACGTGTGCGTCTGAGCTTTCGTACGTATGCTGACGTAGCACGTGTGCGTCTGAGCTTTCGTACGTATGATGATGTAGCACGTGTGCGTCTGAGCTTTCGTACGTATGATGACGTAGCACGTGTGCGTCTGAGCTTTCGTACGTATGATGACGTAGCACGTGTGCGTCTGAGCTTTCGTACGTATGCTGACGTAGCACGTGTGCGTCTGAGCTTTCGTACGTATGATGACGTAGCACGTGTGCGTCTGAGCTTTCGTACGTATGCTGACGTAGCACGTGTGCGTCTGAGCTTACGTACGTATGATGACGTAGCACGTGTGCGTCTGAGCCTTCGTACGGATGATGACGTAGCACGTGTGCGTCTGAGCTTTCGTACGTATGATGACGTAGCACGTGTGCGTCTGAGCTTTCGTACGTATGCCGACGTAGCACGTGTGCGTCTGAGCTTTCGTACGTATGATGACGTAGCACGTGTGCGTCTGAGCTTTCGTACGTATGCCGACGTAGCACGTGTGCGTCTGAGCTTTCGTACGTATGATGACGTAGCACGTGTGCGTCTGAGCTTTCGTACGTATGATGACATAGCACGTGTGCGTCTGAGCTTTCGTACGTATGCTGACGTAGCACGTGTGCGTCTGAGCTTTCGTACGTATGCCGACGTAGCACGTGTGCGTCTGAGCTTTCGTACGTATGATGACGTAGCACGTGTGCGTCTGAGCTTTCGTACGTATGATGACGTAGCACGTGTGCGTCTGAGCTTTCGTACGTATGATGACGTAGCACGTGTGCGTCTGAGCTTTCGTACGTATGATGACGTAGCACGTGTGCGTCTGAGCTTTCGTACGTATGCCGACGTAGCACGTGTGCGTCTGAGCTTTCGTACGTATGATGACGTAGCAAGTGTGCGTCTGAGCTTTCGTACGTATGATGACGTAGCACGTGTGCGTCTGAGCTTTCGTACGTATGCTGACGTAGCACGTGTGCGTCTGAGCTTTGTCCCTCGTTGGGATCTTCGGTGAGATGAACACCCGTGTAGGTCATCAGCGGAGTGAAGCCCAGAACCAGCGTTGCAGGGGTCCTGATAGCAGTATCGACGCGTCGCCATGCCCACTCGCCACACGCACGTTTGAAGATGTCATGCCTCCTGGCCACTATCGGAACAAGTCAGAGCTGGCTGGGGGGGCGGGGCCAATGAGCCCTTTAAACCCAAATAATAAAGCGAACGTCTTCTATACAACAAAGGCTACACATGCCCGCAATGGCGGGGTCACGAGCTCCGGCACCACGGAGGGCAGACGTGAAGTAAACAAACCAAGAGAACAACAACAACATGATGCTACATGAACTAATGATAAAACAACTGAAGCTCAAAGCAGTTCAGCATCATTGTGACGTCCACTTTAATCTCACAGACTGGTTATCAGCAGCTATGACGTTTGGTGAAGCTGGCACAGACCCACGTTCACAGACACAGTTCCAGCTGCAGATCTGCTCACCATTGTGGGTGTTAGACGGCTTTGCGCTCTTAAAGGGATTGAGGCAAGATTAAGAAACGAAACTCACGACTGCTGCAACTGGCGCCTCAGGTACCTGCAGCCCCCACCAAGCCGTCCCGGAGCACAAACTGAAGCTATAATGTTGTTTCTACGCTTTTTCTTCGTAGTTCCACGTTTTAGTGTCTTTCAGTTGATCTGGATCGTTTGCTGACGGCAGAAGAATCCATAACTATCGCTTACAGTGTTTGAATTTACCGCGACCGTATTCTTCCTGGATCAAAACTACAGATGTAGCATCAATGACGTCACGTCTGCAGGGCAGCGCGGGAAATTCAGACACCGAATTGCAGCTTTATGCAGCACACAGCCTGTTCAAGGCAACGGAGAGAAACGTGGTGGAAACGTTATTTTTGGTTTTTAGCGCTTCATCACACATTAGTATGAAAAACACGGACATGCATGATTGCTTTTTTAAAATTCCTGCCTCTGGTCCCTTTAAATCGTCCGCGATGCTCTGCATGTCCGTCCATTTTCGTTGGTCTCTCGTGGACATAGCAGGTCCACTCAGTGTCTCCTGTCCCACTCTGCTCCTCACACCAGTTTGTTAGAAGCGCTACCTGTGGTACACCTGCTCCCTGCTGCGCTGCAGGTCTGGATCGTCGCCGACAAAGAGTCGGGTTCATCTCCAGGACGGCGAGCTAAACAAGTGTCCAGTTTTTGTAACTTGGCTCTTTTTTCTTTTCAGAAAATTTATACTTGTAACACACACAGGCTAAATACTGTAAATGTTTTTCTTTCTTTGCCTGTAACAGGGCTGGTTTTAGAAAATAAATGAATAAAACTGCCGTCTCCAACGTCTCACTGGTGAACACTGAAGCTAATGTACGTGCAGCAGCTCAGAGCTGGATGATGCAGCATCACCGGGCACCATTAGTTTGGTGTTCAAATGTAGGCTAAATACTGTATATATATATATATATATATATATATATTTAATGTGATTGGAAGAATGTAATGTATTAGAGCAGGTGTCACAATAAAGTGAAATAAGAATAAATAAAATAAATAAAATAAAACAATGTTCCAACTCCAGATTCCACCTTCAAGCTGTGATTTAAAATCAGGATTCAGGATCAGATCAGTGTGATACAGGACAGGAGAACACGGTCCTGCATCTGTCTTTTCTGCTCTATTTTTATTATATTACAGAAGTATCGGATCAGGACTCGGTATCAGATCGGGACTCGTATCGGATCAGGACTCTGTATCGGATCAGGACACGGTATCGGATCGGGACTCGGTATCAGATCAGGACTTGATATCAGATCAGGACTCAGTATCGGATCAGGACTCTGTATCGGATCGGGACTTGATATCGGATCAGGACTTGGTATCAGATCAGGACTCTGTATCGAATCAGGACACGGTATCGGATCGGGACTCGGTATTTGATCAGGACTTGATATCAGATCAGGACTCTGTATCGGATCAGGACACGGTATCGGATCGGGACTCGGTATCAGATCGGGACTTGATATCGGATCGGGACTCGGTATCAGATCAGGACTCTGTATCGGATCGGGACTCTGTATCGGATCGGGACTTGATATCGGATCAGGACTTGGTATCGGCTAATCCTCAAAGTCAAATGACTCAGAATCGGGGGCAAAAACCCTGATCGGGACGTCTGTAGTGTTCATGAGCACTAAAATACTGACGTGCAGATAAATGTGAATACGTCAGTAGAAGCGAGTTCCACTGTTGGTTCAGTGAGGACAGACCAGGAGAAGGGGGCACAAATGAGAATCTGTTTTTCTTAAAGGTCTAGTTATAATAATCAGCATTTCTAATCTAAAGTGTTCATCTGTACTTATGGTATTTTTATCTACAGTCGTGTAGTTCGGCTGATCCCGCGTTGTCATGGCTACACAGAGATTTACACCTAAATACTAAACATCACATCATCAGTTTTATCAGTTTCTCCATCAATACTGCCGTTTGCCTTCAGTCATCACATCCAGAGGTTTGATGACAGATGTCGTCTCCATGGAGATGGTTGGTGAGATGATGCTGGCTGAGGTCTGGATTATAATCTGTGGTTGGTGTTGCAGAACAGCATATAGTTGGTGTGGGCCGACTGCAGTTTTCTGGCCAATCGCTGATTGGCCATTGGTTTTATCATTCTACGTAATTTTATCATTCTACGTAGTTCTATCATTCTACGTAGTTCTATCATTCTATGTAGTTTTATCATTCTACGTAGTTTTATCATTCTATGTAGTTTTATCATTCTACGTAGTTCATTTGCTCCAATCAGAGCACACTATCAGCAAACAGCCCCCTCCCTCTCTTCTTCTTCTGTGCAGTCAGGTCTGGGTTTTCAAACAAATGGATGTAAAAGCAAACTTGTGCAGCAACACTGAGGGAGGGGGCCACAACCTTGTCATTACCTGTAAGTTTATTTATTTTCTAAATGCTGTCTTGTCTGATAAACGTAGCTCACACTGTCTGAAGTGCCCATGTTGCTAGCAGTTAGCCTTTAGCAAACACCGACCGCAGCTTGACCTAGATTCTCCAAATAAGGTCATAGCCAAATAAGGTGTAGCCAATCAAAATGAAGTCAAGCTGCATATCATTACTGCACCCAACTCTTTTACTGAGGAAGGAAGTCTGGCTGCCAAAACAACCCCCCGCTGTAAAAAGTTTTTTTCTGTTGAGTATTTACATATGCAGTAATGCCACCTACATGAACCAGGTTTTACTGCGATGATGTCATCACTCCTTTAACGTTCAGGTAGCAACCGATAAATGAAAATGAATAAAATGTCTGGTTCTGATTTAATTTGTACGACGTATCTGAAGGAATAAGTGGAAAGAATGCCGTCACCAGACAGCTGTGGAGCCTGCAGTTGCTAGGCAACGGGACGGGAGCATTGTGGGAACTTCTGGTCACATTTCACCACGTAGCTACGTGGACTCCGTAGCTACGTGGACTCCTTAGCTACGTGGACTCCTTAGCTACGTGGACTCCTTAGCTACGTGGACTCCGTAGCTACGTGGTCTCCATAGCTACGTGGACTCCGTAGCTACGTGGTCTCCTTAGCTACGTGGACTCCTTAGCTACGTGGACTCCGTAGCTACGTGGACTCCTTAGCTACGTGGTCTCCGTAGCTACGTGGACTCCGTAGCTACGTGGACTCCGTAGCTACGTGGACTGCTTAGCTACGTGGTCTCCGTAGCTACGTGGACTCCGTAGCTACGTGGACTCCATAGCTACGTGAACTCCTTAGCTACGTGGTCTCCGTAGCTACGTGGACTCCGTAGCTACGTGGACTCCGTAGCTACATGGTCTCCGTAGCTACATGATCTCTGTAGCTATGGAGTCCACGTAGCTACGTGGTCTCCATAGCTACATGGTCTCCGTAGCTACGTGGACTCCTTAGCTACGTGGTCTCCGTAGCTACGTGGACTCCGTAGCTACGTGGACTCCCTTAGCTACGTGGTCTCCGTAGCTACGTGGACTCCGTAGCTACATGGTCTCCGTAGCTACATGATCTCTGTAGCTATGGAGTCCACGTAGCTACGTGGTCTCCATAGCTACATGGTCTCCGTAGCTAAGTGGTCTCCGTAGCTACGTGGTCTCCATAGCTACGTGGTCTCCATAGCTACATGGTCTGCAACATAAGACAGCTGTAACACGGTAGAAACTTCCTCACTTCCTTTAATCCTTCATTTTCACATTTTCAGAACCAAACTAGCTCAGCAGCTTACATTTCAGAGCTGTAACAAAGTCCACAGCAACATTTGACTTTGTTTTTGTGTTTCTGTGATGAAGAAGCATCACAAACCTGCAGCAGTCCTCTCAGAGGTGATTCAGTGCCTCTGCAGGTGAAAGCAGCAGGGCAGACTTGACGCTAACATGCAGAGAGCTGCTGGTTGGTCTGCAGATGACTCTGAGGTGAAGTCACTGACGTCGGAGCGGCCGGGCAGGAGGACTTGCTAAGCTAATGAGTCAGGTTGGCTCTGCAGCCTGGGCAGCAAGAGAGCACTGAAGCAACTCCTGGCAGTCAGGGACAATCAGTCAACCCCCCCCCCCCATGAGAAGCAGAAAAGCACCTTCAGCAGCAGCCTGATCCAACTCCCTCTGACGTCCCGCATGCACCATGCCAATTCAGGGCCAAACTGTCTGAGAGGGAGAATGGGAGACGAGCACCAGCTTCCTGATCACTGCTGTACGTCCTTTTACAGCCATGAACAGGGTTAGCAATTTCCCGGCCAGATCAGCTGTTCCACCACTAAATGCTCCTTACATCTCAGTTTATCGTGCAGCGCTACAGTTTGCTCTTACTCGCGTATTTAATCAATGACGCAGTGAAACGACAAACTGAAGACTTCGGAGAAGCCGGCGGAAGCTGTCCGTGCTGGAGCCAGCGATGATCTGGCCAATGATGAGCTGGTAACAAGCCGCCTTTTCATTCCCATGCACTGAAAAGCACGCTGTCCATCACAGTTACCACCGATTACTTCAAAAGGTAATCAAATTACTTTTGTTTTTGTTTTTGAGATGCTGTTCTGGTCCCTGGGGGGAAATGAGGGCTGCATCTCCCCATCTCTGTACAGTCAGACCAGAGAGCAGGGGGCTGCTGGTTAGGGCGCCGTGGAGCAGTTGGTGGGGGTTCAGGACCTTGCTCAGGGGTCCACAGTGGTTCACCGAGTCCCACGACGTTGCCACTAGGCTACCTACTCCCCCCATTTTACTTCATCACTCATACATAATAATAATAACAATGATAATAATAATAATAATTATATACATCATACTTCTTTAAAAAGTAATTTGGTTACTGTACTGATTACTTAAGTTTTAAAATAACTAAGTTAGATTACTAGTTACTTTATTAGTTAAAGAGAATGACAATCATTCTTTCCTCTCAGCATTAAAGGGACAGTTCACCCACAGAGTGATGCTCCTTCATCATCTCCTCATCCTCACGCTGAGCGAGACTCTGGAGCACTTTTTAATATCCCAAATGCAGCCGGAGATCCGGGGGGGGAGGCGGGGGGGAGGGTTCATTTCCCCCCAGCTTTCATATAATGGAGTTCACCGGGGCCTGATCCAAAAAGGTCCATAAAAGTCCACAAAAACTTGTCAATATTCCTCCATACTGCTCATCCAATGTAATCCAAGTGTCCTGAGTGGGTAGCGTCCAGAATTTACTGGAAACATCATTTAGTAGATTTTTAGAGCTTTAACGGGAAAACGTGTAGCTGCTGCGAAGCGTCCCTGCGAGTTCATGACACCACGGAGGCAGACGAGATCACACGTTCTCTTTTTCTTTCTTTCTTTGTTTTACATCAACATCAACCCCTCTTGTGTTTGTCTGCAGCTCTGTTGCTCTCAGCTCAATGTAAACAGAGAATTTCTTCTTCTGTGCTTGCATTATCGGCAGAGTAGGCTCTGAACGCCGATTCTCAGTTCTCTGCACTCCAAATACTAGCTGCTACTACACTGAGTACTGCAAGTACTCTGGGATACTGCAGTGATAGTTGTGGTGCAGGGCTCTCACGTATTGCTTGGCGTGAGATTGAGACTGAGGCGACGTCGTAGACGGCAAAATGATTTCAAACAGCCTCGGTATTTCATATTTAAAAAACCTGGACAAGATATCTGGCTGCTTCAGCAAAGTCACACAAAATGTGTTGTACATTACCCCATTAACCCCAACGTTATTCCACCCAGAGGAATATGAAGCAGAACTGTATATTATGCCAACACATGGGCACAATTTTCATAAATACTCCTCAGAATTTTATTTGGATTTGTTTTATTCACAGACACAATAGAAGGACTTACTGGTGAGTATCATAATACCCTCATGCCACCTTTGCACTCCCCCCTCATGTTGTCCACAACCACCAAAACCCTAATTATAATAATAATAATAATCATACGTAGCATTTATAGGTGCCTTTCAGACCCTAAATATACATAAATAAATGATAAGGAGTAAAAAATGTAAGATAAAAAGTTAGAACCCAGAACAAAGAGCTTCGTTAATCAGCTCGTGTCCCGTGGAAGGACAGGAGATTGACTCTCGAGCCACGACCAGAAAATCACACAGGTTTGATTTTCCAGCGACTCACTTTCTGATCGGGAGCCGGTCGTGAGGAGCCGGTCGCCGCTCGTGACCCGCTCGTATACTCGCGATGCACGATTTGGCCAAGAGTCGGCCCGATCCCCACAGCTGTCGCACGACTGGAAAATCGTCTCAAAAACGGCCAAAATGGCTCCGTGTCTGCCGGGATTGAGGCGGTGCAGCACAAGTTCATGTCGCTCACTCTGAACTGTCAGAAACGACTGGAGCAGATCTGCACATCGTTCAGCAACGTTTAGCCAAATAAAGGCGAATGCAGCAGATCCTCCATCCTCACAGTCCTCACGCTGGCGCCCTCGTCCGCTTTGTCTCCCCCAACAACTCGTGCATCTGAGATGGTCACACGGCCGCCAGGCAGGCACAGTCAATATGAACGAGCCTGGTAGCGTCGTTCATAGCACCGCGCTGAAATGAATAATCAACGTGTGAAATGGCACGTGCGAGGGTTTGATGTTCAAATGTGTGAGACTTGAGATTCCTGCATTATGGTACCAAAGAATCCGGAAGAAGGGGGGAAGGAACGCCTGGTTGAGGACTAAAGTTCAGGGAGTGTTTGAATAAAGATGAGCAGTGGTGTCGTCTCAGCCCCTCAGAAACGCCGGATCAGCCAGTGGGACGGACACCTTCCAGCTACTGTGCAGTCGGGAGTAACAACCAGACAGACCGAAGGCCTCATTTATAAACTTCACGCACGCCCAAAAGTTTGCGTACGCCAAAAAACATTCCGATTTATAAAACCGTGTGTACGCACAGATTCCAGCAGTTTCTCCTTTATAAATCACACTCTTCCTGGAAGTTTGTGCAGGTGAATTTGGCCCCGCCCCCTACACGCCCACATTCTACCATAAATGGTCAATGCAAAGCGCCTCATGAATGTTTCTGCATATAAATAAGCCTCATTTTATTTGGGCGTCACAGGAAACAGATGAAGGTACAGGGGGTGGACAATGAAACTGAAACATTTGGTTTTAGACCACAATCATTTATTAGTATGGTGTGGGGCCTCCTTTTTGCGGCTAATACAGCGACAATTCGTCTTGGAAATGACATCTACAAGTCCTGAACAGTGGTCAGAGGGATTTTAAGCCATACTTCTTGCAGGATAGTGGCCAGGGGTCTCATTTATAAAACTTTGCGTAGGATCTTTACTAAAAGTGTACGTACGCCCAAAACCAAAAGTTTGCATACGCCAAAAAATATTCAGATTTATAAAACCGTGCGTACGCACAGATTCAAGCAATTTCCCCTTTATAAATCACACTCTTCCTGGAAGTTTGCGCAGGTGAATTTGGCTCATATTCCGCCTCCTACACGCCCACATTCTACCATAGAAGGTCAATGCAAAGTACCTCATGGATGTTTCTGCATATAAATGAGCCAGCTGATCTGAGGCATTTGAAACTGAATTGTGGCGATCGAAAAGAGATTTAAACGTAATTTCGCGGAGACAGAAGTAGAGGTGCTTGTTGGTGAAGTGGAGCCTCACAAAATCATTTTATTTGGGCGTCACAGGAAATACAGATTAACGTAAGTCTGCTGAGTGACAGCAGGTTGTTGTGGCGGTGATGATGTGACGGAGGTCTGTTCCAGAAGTCGCTGTGGAGGAAACGCCGTGTCAGAGCGACTGTGTGCAGAACACAGAACACCTGTTTGGTGTGGTGCAGCGCGATTCCCCCTCACGTGCCCTCCCCTCGCCTGTAAACACCTCCGCCGGTCTTTGCTGAGGTTGATGGCTCCACAGGAGTGCGCTGTGGTCAGCAGCTGCTGATGCATCGGGGTGGGCACGGTTTCTGTGGTCAGGGTATCTGGGTCCAGTTCATAGACAAAAGTGCTGCAAAAGTAAATGTGATTATTAGCCGGTCATCATCGTGGGCCAGAAAATCCTCATGGTCTCTAAAGACTCTCTCCATCCTGATCCTGCCATTGGCATAGTCTTCAAGCAATGCCATCGCATCCATTGTAAAGCATTACGCAACAGTGTCACTGCAGTATTTATGTTTACTCAGTAATTACAGTAATTGCTATACAGCTTGTCACAATTAATGGAACAATAATCTTTTATTTTACGTTTCGATGTTTTCTCTTCTGCACCCCTGCTGCAATGCTTTTATGTGAAGCATTTGGAATTATCCTGTACATTAATTTGCTTTATAGATAAACTTGTCATTGCTACATAATTTGAAGATGAACATACACTTCGAACACACTGTGATGTAAGTCCTGAATGGGTGCTTATGGGTTGTATGGCTTAATTGAGGACCATACGAGGGTTTACGAGGGTCTGCAGTCTGATATTAATGGTTAAATGCATGAACGTGGCTTAAGTTCATCATCTCACCAGCGGTGCCGCCAGTTTTCCCGTCTCCAAAATGTTCGTGCGCAAAGTTCAGAATGTGCGCACCGGTGCGCACATTCTTCCGTAAGGTTTGTTTTTATAAATCAGACACTTTGCGTGGAAAATCACTTACGCCACTTTCAAGCCCTGTTTTGTGCGTAAGCAAGCTTTATAAATGAGACCCCAGGTCACTACGTGATGCTGGTGGAGGAAAACGTTTCCTGACTCGCTCCTCCAAAACTCCCCAAAGTGGCTCAATAATATTTAGATCTGGTGACTTTGCAGGCCATGGGAGATGTTCAACTTCACTTTCATGTTCATCAAACCAATCTTTCATCAGTCTTGCTCTGTGTATTTGTGCATTGTCATCCTGATACACTGCACCGCCTTCAGGATACAATGTTTGAACCTTTGGATGCACATGGTCCTCCAGAATGGTTCGGTAGTTCTTGGCCCATCTAGCACAAGTCCTGGGCCAAGCGAATGCCGTGATCTGGGCAGCTGTGGTTTTACGTTTTTTGATACAATCCGGGTTAGCACCCGAACATCCCGTTCAGACAGCTTCCTCTTGCGTCCACAGTTAATCCTGTTGGATGTGGTTCGTCCTTCTTGGTGGTATGCTGACATTACCCTGGATACTGTGGCTCTTGATACATCACAAAGACTTGTCTTGGTCACAGATGCGCCAGCAAGACGTGCACCAACAATTTGTCCTCTTTTGAACTCTGATACAATGTTGTATGCATTGCAATGTTTTGAGCAAAACTGTGCTTTTTACCTGCTAATTGGACCTTCACACTCTGCTCTTACTGGTGCAATTAATGAATATTTGCCACCAGGCTGGTCTAATTTAGCCATGAAACCTCCCACACTATAATGACAGCTGTTTCAGTTTCATTGGCTAACCCCTGTAAGTCTGCTGATGCAGCAGGTTGTTGTGGTGGTGATGATGTAACAGACGCACTGCACCTTTAATGACTTTTAAAAGGTTTCCCCCCTTTTTAAGGATTTTATGAGATCAAACTAAAGATTCATGTTTCACAAATCTTGGTGCAAGTAAATTTTTTATTTATTTATTTATGTTGTTTTACATTTGCACCAGTGCAGCTTTACTCACAAATGCATTTGGAGACCTACAGTTGGTGGATTGCACCGTCGTGGAGTGGCTCGGTATCAGGTTTTTGATGTGTAATGTGGTGGGGGCACTTAAAAGAAGATTTTCCTCCGTTTCAAATGAAAGACAAACGTCTGCAGACTCGGCCTGGTTGCTTTTGTAACCACAGCACGCAGCAGTTTTACTGGCTTGTACAAAAGGTTGGCCAATGTGTTAAGTAGTATATAAATATAAACTGTCACTCATTTAGAAAACGTGGCAAATAATTCAGAACTGCATAAATGTTTAACTGTTGAATAATGACATCACTTAAAGTATACGTTAACGATCTGTGCAGAGGCAGGTCTGACATGAAACTGCTCCACGGACGGTGTGAGGGTCTGTCCTCCAGCTTCATCATGATACCAGAGGAGAGCAGTCAGGGTCACCCCCCCTCCCCGCCACCCGCAGCCCGTCCAGAAGCCAAGCGCTCCCCGCGGGGCTGTGCCAGCTCGGCTTGGCGTGGTGCCTGACATCAGTGAATCACGTCCCGCGCTGGGCAGCGGCCCCCCAGCACGCTCTTCTTCTCTCAGCCTGATTGGATTGAAGGTGCTGCACGTTCACGGCCGCCGGACAGCAGTGAGGCTTTCTCCTGGCTCTGCTCTCCATCACCGCACCCTGACAGGACGGAGCTTTCACAGCCAAGCACAGCTGATGGGATTGATCCCCCCCTGCCTCCTCTTTGTTATGTAGATGGAGAGTTTTTAGTCATACTTTTTAAGGTGGAAGCAACCAGCAGCAGCAATCTGGTGAGAAGCAATCCTGAGGAGATGTGGCAGCCCAGAAAAAGAAGTGAACAAACATTTTTCTGCATTTAAAGTGAAACCAAACTCGTGACTGGCGCTTCAGGTACCTGCAGCCCCCACCAAGCCGTCCCGGAGCACAAACTGAAGCTATAATGTTGTTTATACGCTTTTTCTTCGTAGTTCCACGTTTTAGTGTCTTTCAGTTGATCTGGATCGTTTGCTGACGGCAGAAGAATCCATAACTATCACTTACAGTGTTTGAATTTACCGCGACCGTCTTCTTCCTGCATCAGAACTGTGGATGCAGCGTCAATGACGTCACGTCTGCAGGGCAGCGCGGGAAATTCAGACACCGAATTGCAGCTTTATGCAGCAAACAGCCTGTTCAAGGCAACGGAGAGAAACGTGGGGGAAACGTTATTTTTGGGATTTAGCGCTTCATCACCCATTAGTATGAAAAACACGGATATGAATGTTTGGTTTTTAAGTTCCTGCCTCTGGTCCCTTTAAATTATGACCTCATTCTCGTAAAAAAACTTTTTCTAATTAAATAACAACTTTATTCTTATAAAATGACGACTTTTTCTTATAAAATGACGACTTTATTTTCATGAATTACAACTTTTTCATGTAAAATTACAACTTTACTCTTGTGAATTAGTTTGTACTTGTACGTTTACAAATTTATTCTAGTAAAATAACGACTTTCTCATTAAATTATGACCTCATTCTTGTAAAAAACACTTCTTGTTGTTTCTTGTCTGAAGTTTCCCCGTGAAAATAAAGGTTTGACTTGTGTGAGTGAAATCCGTCTCAAACCTTTGGGCCTCTGCTCGCCGTGGTGCGTTTGAATGCATCTCTCTCCTCCTGCCTGTATTTCGCTCTTTAGCTTTGTTTTCTTGTGTTCGGGACGTTTCTGGGGGGAGATTTCCGTTTCTATCAGCAGCCAATGACAGAGCTAAGAGCATGACGCTGTGTGGGAATAAGCTCATGATTGGAGCAGACGCAGTCACTCCAACTCTGGAAGGAAAGAACAAGAAAGATAAACGTGGATGCACTGAGGAAACGGTGAGAGCTTTAGATGCACGTTGGAAAATCAGGTTAATATTAGTTTGGCTTTTGCTGTTTCTGAGCTCTGAAGGAGTCGCTGAAGCTGAATAGTTTGAAGAAGGAGGCGGCTGTTAGCCTGAGAGGGAGGGGGTCAGTTTGATACTCCTGTTTGCAAACAGAAACGGTGTGTGTGTGTGTGTGTGTGTGTGGGGGGGGGGGGGGGGGCCTCCGGACTCTACCTTTAAATTACAACCTTATTCTTGTAAATTTACAACTTTTTCCCGTAAAATAACTTTATTCCTGTAAATTATAACTCTATTGTCAAAGTCTGGTAAAAAGATTTTGTTCTTATTGCGGCCTAATAAGTTTTACCGAGGGACCACCCATAACACATCACCCCCCATGTCCATTTTTTCTGTGGGATAACTGGAGAGTTGAGTTGAACTGAAATTGGTCAGCACGCGTTTCCACCAGCAGGAGACGATCATTCAGAGATGAATGCATTGCAGCTATAAGTGACTCACGGACCGCCGTTAGCAGCTCTCAGAACGTGCACCATGTCCACACGATGTCCAGAACAAACGATCACGGTGGGACGGACTGATGAAACCTGCCCTGATTCAGACGTTCATGCTCGTACATGATCTCAAACATAATTATCAGAGGGAAAAATTATTCTTAGCCTCCAAAAGAAAACAAAAATGTATCCAGGAAGCAAATGAAGTGAAATCACCTCACGTCCCGTTAACTTTTTCCAAACCACAGAGATGATGGTTCGCATCGGACCAGTTTTATCAGAGGACCTCGGGGTTCAGCGACTGTGCGGGGAGGTCATTTGTGGGGGGATTTTTACATCGGAAATCCCCGACAGGCCGATTCACACGGGATTAACGATCTCTGGTCGCTACTGGTCCCGTCAGAATGCTGCGTTTGTGACTTTCTTCTGTGTCCGCTGTCCTGCTTCTAGATATCGCTGTTAAACTGGGAACATTTGAATGTTTTAATGATAACTGAACCACCGTGAACTATTTTTTTAATGGACTTCTTCTTTTTGACATCCATGCGATAAACCTGCAGCTTTCTGTGTGCAGAGCAGGGTTGTCACGTATCCAGAAGCACGATAACTCGAGCATGAGTAAGGTTCAAATCATCATGCCAGTCTCTGCATGCATTCAGATGTGGCCACAGCTTCATGAACCTTCTTCGCTCGTGCCACATGAACAGCTGTGGTCTTCTTCGTAAACAGGATGCTTGTCACGTTTCTGTGAGGCTGAAATGCAGTGAAGCTGATGCAGAAGCATGTGTGTGGCTGGAGTCTCGTCCTGCAGGATTGTCTTCGTCTTCTCCTACATGTCGTCATTCAGCGCGACCGTGTGGCAGGACTGGAGCTTTTTCTTTATGCAACGGTGCCATTGGAAGCTCTGTGCCTGCGATGAAGGTCTGCAGACAACGCTGACCACAGCAAAGCAACCAGTCAGCTCCTTTACGGCACGAATAAACCAGCAGCGTAGAGGACCATATGAATAAAAGCAGATGTCTCAAAAGTAGGCATTGATCGATACAGATTTTTTATGGCCGATACTGATACCAATATTGTCTCGTCAGCCTCAGCCAATACAATCTGCCGATATTTGGGGCCGATACTGCATTTGACTCCCAAATTAGTATGATGAAGGATACCATGAAAAGCGTCCAAAAAGACATTTTAAAAGTTTTCTCAAAATGGATGGAAAGCATATTTTTGAGTCTGGAACAATGTTCGTTAAATTACATTTTAAAGTGTTTAAACTGTTTTACTGTTTTACTGTATTTCTATCTTCCGTGCAAAACAATGTCAGGTGGCGCGGTATCTTCAATACCGTATATATATAGTATATATATATACTATATATATATAGTATATATATATAAACGGTATCTTCAATACCGTTTATATATATATACTATATATATATATATATATATATATATATATATATATACTATATATATATAGTATATATATATTTTTACATATATATATAGTCATCAGTCATTTTCTGTACCGCTTATCCAGTTCAGGGTCGCGGCGGTTGCCACTACACTCACATTCATTCCTAGGGGCAATTTAGAGTGATCATTTAACCTAACATGCATGTCTTTGGATGGTGGGAGGAAGCCGGAGAACCCGGAGAGAACCGACGCATACACGGGAGAACATGCAAACTCCACACAGGAAGGCCATAGTTGGAATTGTTCAAACCCCCTCCCCAGCTGGGAATTGAACTAGCGACCTTCTTACTGTGAGGCTGCGGTGCTAACCACATATACATATATATATATATATATATGATACACTCAGACACAAAACTATGCACATCATATCGATGACCCATTTACAACTGTTTTAATATAAACAAAAGAACAAAGCACCTCCAATAGAAATATAAAAAAGATACGGTGCACTTGTAAACAAATATTAAATAAATCGTGATGAATCGTGATAAATCATGATGAATCGTGATGAATCGCGATGAATCGTGACGAATCGTGATTAATCGTGATAAATCGTGACGAATCGTGACGAATCGTGACGAATCGCGAGGAATCGTGACGAATCGTGATTAATCGTGATGAATCGTGATTAATTGTGATGAATTGTGATTAATCGTGATTAATCGTGATGAATCGTGACGAATCGTGACGAATCGTGATGAATCGTGATGAATCGTGATGAATCGTGATTAATCCTTGGACAGCCCAAACTTGATGTTTGCTGTCCTCTGATGTTCCTGGCCGGACGTGGTCCAGCATGTCGGCCCCCGTCCTGCAGCATCTTCTCACCTCGCTGCCTCCCGCTGCGGGATGTTGCTTGGACATTTGTTGTGCAGTTTCTGAAGCAGAGAAAGTGAATTTTGAAAGTGACGCTCACACGGAAGCA
Organism: Atherinomorus stipes; assembly: GCA_023101725.1. NCBI lineage: Eukaryota > Metazoa > Chordata > Actinopteri > Atheriniformes > Atherinidae > Atherinomorus > Atherinomorus stipes. The sequence goes on along the minus strand of JALJCO010007930.1, from coordinate 115,137 downwards.
GCTTGATGCTGGTAAGGAGCGCTCCAGTGGAGCTGCTCTGCGGCTCTCAGCTGGAGTTTGCATGCGATGTTCCTGAAGCCGGAGCTGAGACTGAGCAGCGCTGGCAGACGGAGGCCCACCTCACCTTCAGCACCTGCTCGTTTGCAGGACCACCACAGCCGCTGCAGGTTTGCCTCGGACGACCTTCTGCAGCGAGCAGCCACACATGCACGCAGAGTTCACACCGTGTTTGCACGATGGCGGCCTGATTCGGCCGTTTGTGGACGACACGAGTGTTTCTGCAGTTTGACCCGATTTCATGTGAATTATGGAGACGGAGCCGCAGAGTCTCTGCAGCTCGCCAGAGGTTGGAAGAAACGCTCCGAGGAGGAAAGAGCAAGCCAAGCGTGTGGCCATGCGGTCGCCCCCCCACCCACACACATACCGGGGGGATGCAGGCACACTGTATCTGAGGAACAGCTGAAACGGTACGGAAATAAAGGAGGACAGAATATGCATGCACCGATTCCAAGCCAGCACGCACACATGCACGCACACGGAGGCCACAGAAGTCCTGATTAAGACTGGAGACGCTCATGTGACTCAGGAAAGCAGCATCGTGGTCTCTGTCCTTCTGAACGCAGCACATTTCCCACGATGCTCGTACACAAACAGAACCGAGAAAAACAGCAGCATGGAAACATGTCAGTCTGATTAAAATGATACCAAATCTAAGTCTGAAATTCTGAACGGTCTGACACACTCATGTGGGCCCCCCCCATCCTGCTCGTCAGACGATGGACCCCAGGTTGGTTTCAGCTTCACTCTCATCAGTGATTTTCTTTACACGTTCACTTTTCTTTAAAGGGACAAAATCTGATTTTTCACTGCTGTGCTGCTGCACACCATGTGTGTGTATGTATATATATTAGGGATACATGATACTGGAATTTTGGCCGATATCCGATATGCCGATGTGCCAATATTTCAAAATTCTTGTGGCCGATAACCAATAACAATAATGATATTAAAGCTGAAAAAATAAGCAGTCATTGCAAATAGCAGTTTTGTTTTCCGTTTCGGACACTTTCAAAAAAAGGGGTGGGAAAAAATATCGATACACTGAAATATCATGATATTTTCATATGCTGATATCAAATCAATATTTAGAAATGTGGTATGGATCTATTTTACTTGCAAAATGTTGTAAGATTTCATCATTCTGTGAAAATGTCACGATATTTCATGAATACTCACGAGATTTTGTCAGTAAAATAGATCGATATCGCATTTTTAAATGTCAATATGATATCAGAATATGAAAATGTTGTGATATTTCAGTGTATCGATACTTTTCGCCAGTATCCTTCGTTTCGGGCCAGACGGAGTGCAGGTTTGGAGGCTGGATTCAGAGGCTCCTTCAGACGTTTTTGAAACAGGACGGTACCTGACGCGCCGCTGTGACGTACTTAGCCGACGAATCCGCAGATGCAGCATGAAACAGCTGCAGTCAGGGACAAGTCCAGTTCCTGTGTCTAAGTCGCCCTAAAACCAGCTGTTCAGGGCACGTTTACAGGCTGTTATCTGGATAAAACAACATTAGCACCCAGAAAAATGACCATTTTGTAACATTAACTACCTTAAACGATAGCAGCTTGGCTTGACCGCACCGGCCGCTATCGACAAAAGATGGTAAAATAAAAATAGATATTATGCAGCAGAGAGGTAACTGATCCATAACATGGACCTAAACTAAGATAATACGATGGTTTTCCTCATATTTATATCTCCATTAACAAAGAAAATGCTTCATTTGTAACTCGCCTTCTTTGCTGCTGCATTCTGGGTAATCTTACTCACAAGGTGTGAGTGAGGTCATCACATAATTAGTGTGTGTGTGTTTGCGACACACACACACTGAACTGCTTATTACATGCAAAGAAATCTTGGAAATAAGTCATCATAAGAAATCATTCTTGAAATAAGTAAAAAAAAAAAAAAGATTTATTTAATTTTTTTGCCTGTAATAAGCAAAAAAAAAAAAAAACAACCCCCCCCCCCCCCAATCTGCCAATGGAACAAGTGAAATTTTCTGATAAGATTTCCTGAAATAAGACGCATTTGTCTTAGAATAAGTTCCTGTATCTCACTGAAATGTTCCTCTTTTGGTGATTTTGTCTGATTTTGAGTGTGATGAGATATTTTGAAATGAGAAAAATCTACTTGGTAGGATGTGAGTGTTTGCAGTGTGTTGTTAAAATTAAGGAAGTTTGCTGCAGATAATGCCTGATAGAGGCTCATTCGTCCTGCCCCCCGTCACTGCCGTCATGTATGCGGATCTGCGTCTGATCTGAATACAGCAGAGGAGTCAGAGTGATGCAGAGATGTCACTGATGAGCAAACGCACGGATAAATTCCAGAGATAATGTCCAGGCTGAAAGAAGTAAAAGTTTTTCTTTAATAATCCTTGGCCCCCCCTGCCATTTTCTCCGGCCACCCCTAAAAACAATGTCTACGGGCCCCCCCTGATGCTGCTCGCTCCCGTCTGCACACTCACTTGTACTGTGGTGGAAATCCGTTTTTATAAGCACGTGTAATAGCGGCGGTGATAAGCGGTAAGTTACCGCTTACATGAGCTGACCATCGCCGTTTAGTGACCCCCCCCCCCCCCTCTAATCTGTAATTGGCGAGCATGCTGCCTTTGTTCGTTGGTCTATGTCATGATTGAATCGCAGGATTGGCAAACAAGATGCATAAAATGTGGAGTTCCCCAGGGCTCTATCCTGGGGCCTCTTCTGTTTAACATCTACATGCTCCCACTGGCTCAGGTTATAAAGAACAACAATATTAGTTACCATAGCTACGCAGATGACACACAGCTATATATTACAGCATCACCAGGAGACCGGGGCCCTGTACAGGCTCTTGGTAAATGTATTGATGAGATTAATGACTGGATGCGCCTCAACTTTCTTCAGCTGAACAAAAACAAAACTGAGGTGATTGTTTTTGGAGCCAAAGAGAAACGACAGCAGGTTGTCACAGAACTTCAGTCCATCCACCTAAAAACCACCAATCAGGCCAGAAATCTGGCTGTAGTGATGGACTCAGACCTAAAAACCACCAACCAGGCCAGAAATCTGTCCGTAGTGATGGACTCAGACCTAAAAACCACCAATCAGACCAGAAATCTGGCTGTAGTGATGAACTCAGACCTAAAAACCACCAATCAGACCAGAAATCTGGCTGTAGCGATGAACTCAGACCTAAAAACCACCAACCAGGCCAGAAATCTGTCCGTAGTGATGGACTCAGACCTAAAAGCCACCAATCAGACCAGAAATCTGGCTGTAGTGATGGACTCAGACCTTAAAACCACCAACCAGACCAGAAATCTGGGTGTAGTGATGGACTCAGACCTAAAAACCACCAATCAGGCCAGAAATCTGGCTGTAGTGATGGACTCAGACCTAAAAACCACCAATCAGGCCAGAAATCTGGCTGTAGTGATGGACTCAGACCTAAAAACCACCAACCAGGCCAGAAATCTGTCCGTAGTGATGGACTCAGACCTAAAAACCACCAATCAGACCAGAAATCTGGGTGTAGTGATGGACTCAGACCTAAAAACCACCAATCAGACCAGAAATCTGGCTGTAGCGATGAACTCAGACCTAAAAACCACCAACCAGGCCAGAAATCTGTTTGTAGTGATGGACTCAGACCTAAAAACCACCAATCAGACCAGAAATCTGGGTGTAGTGATGGACTCAGACCTAAAAACCACCAACCAGACCAGAAATCTGGGTGTATCGATGGACTCAGACCTAAAAACCACCAATCAGGCCAGAAATCTGGCTGTAGTGATGGACTCAGACCTAAACTTTGAAAAACACATCGAGGCGATCACTAAATCAGCCTACTATCACCTGAAGAACATCTCAAGGATAAAAGATCTGATGTCTCAGGAAAATCTGGAAAAACTAGTCCATCATCATCTTCAGTCGGCGTGACTACTGTAACAGCGTCTTTACTGGTCTACCTAAAAAACCAGTTAAACAGCTGCAGCTCATTCAGAACTCTGCTGCCCGAGTTCTCACAAAGACCAGAAAAGTGGACCACATCAGTCCAGTTCTGAGGTCTTTACACTGGCTGCCGGTCCATCAGAGAAAGGACTTTAAAGTTCTGCTGCTGGTCTATAAAGCTCTGAATGGTTTAGGCCCAAAATACATCAGTGACCTCTGACCCACTATGAACCAACTAGACCCCAGGTCATCTGGATCCGGTCTCTTATCAGTTCGAGTCAGAACCAGACCTGGATCTGGTCTTTTATCAGTTCCCAGAGTCAGAACCAGACCTGGATCCGGTCTTTTATCAGTTCCAGAGTCAGAACCAGACTTGGATCAGCTGCGTTCAGCTTCTATGCTCCACATGTCTGGAACAAACTCCCAGAAAGTCTCAGATCAGCTGAAACACTTAGTTTATTTAAATCCAGGTTGAAGACCCACCTGTTCTCAGCTGCATTTACGTAGATTTTATTCAAAAGTTAAAATCCACACATCTCTGTATTCTCTCTTTTTAATCTTATCTGCTTTTAATTTTGAATCATGCTTCTAATTGTTTTTTCTCTCCCTTTTGCTTATAATGTTTTATGTAAAGCACTTTGAATTGTTCTGTACATGAAATGTGCTGTACAAATAAACTTGCCTTGCCTAAAATGGCAGCATTAGTCCAGGGTGGGCTCCCAGGGGGGGCACAGCCCGTCAATGCCCGCGGGACTGACACATCTCACCAAACTGCACGTGAGGTTGTGGTTGCAGACAGATATCCTTCTCATCGGAGGCATGTACCGCCCAGCAGAGGCCTGCAGTCAAAGACGGGTTTCTAATGGTTGGAATGAAATTTCCTCCTGGAATGTCGAAGACTCCGTCTGTGAAAGTCTGGAGAAAGCAGAGCATCTTGAAAATAACTTGACAAGGATACAGGAGTTTGTATTTCACCTGGATGAAGTCTAAATCTTCTGCAGTGCCGAGTCAGCACAGGAATCTGCAGCGCGTCGTGTGACTTCCGCTCTCAAGTGTGAATTTATCAGCCCACATGCTAATGAATCAGCTGGCTGAGACGAGGCGCACGTCCCGCTCAGGAATGTTTTATGTCTGTTCATAAAAGTGCCCGAACACGACACATTCATGTTTATATTACAGGACAGGTGATGGGGAAGCTGCAACGTGAAATATGCTGGAAGTTAATCAGAGCGTTTGTCCAGCTGATGTTTACGTATCTGAGCTTTCGGAAATATTCACATGCATGTGTCTCCCCTTCCTGAGGAGCGGGGGCCATCTGTGATCATCTAATATGCACGATCTCATGGATTGTGATTCACAGAGTCGGTTGTTCTTTGGTCTGAATGATGTGTTTAAATTCCTTTTATACAGTCGTGCTCCAATTAAAGAAGCCTTCAGGGAAATAACTTGAAATTGACAAAAGTAATAATGAGGGATGCAAGATATTGGAAATTTGGCCGTGTCTGATTTGCCGATATTTTAAAACTCATGTGGCCAGTTACTGATATCTATACCGATATTAAAGCTGAAAAAATAAGCAGTGATTTCAAACAGCAGTTTTGTGATCTGTTTCTGACACTTTGAAAAATAGGGGTGGGAAAAAATGTCGACACACTGAAATACTGCGATAGTTTCATATGCGGATATCAAATCGATATTTAAAAATGTGGAATCGAGCTATTTTACTTACAAAATCTCTTGAGATTTTATGAATTCCCACAAATTTAGTAACAGAACGATGAAATATTGCAAGATTTTGTTAGCAAAATAGATCGATACGGCGTTTTTAAATTTCAATATGATATCAGCATATGAATATATCAGAAAATTTTCGTGAATTCTCGCGAGAATTCGTAATAAAGAAATATGAGATTTCAATGGTAAAATAGACCGATACTGTTTTTAACATAGCATATGAAAATATCGTGATATTTTAGTGTATTTTAGCCAATACAAACACTGAATGCACCAAAGGAAAGCTTAGACTCTCTTCTTTTATCAGAAAACACCATTTGTTTCTAGCTTTTTCCGTTCTTTAGTAATCTGCAGTAGAACATGGGTTTGTTGCAGCAAAAATGCTGCTTTTGACCAAAAAGATGAAAAAACGAGCTTTAAATGCTGCAGAGCTTCAAGTGGAAAAGTGTCTTTGATGCCGATATTTTTTTACTTTAGTGACACCTAGAGCCCTGCACTGGAGCCCCAAGCCCGCGGGCCCTGATGGAAGCTTCGGGCCAGTGACCCTATCATTACCTCGGGCCAGGCCGGGCCGGACAGGGCCCTCCTTTTTTTAAAACGAGATGTGTGCGGTGTTTGAGTTTACCCAATTTAAATGGCAACACTTGAACGCAGCAGCCGCTTTTCCTCTCTCCCCCTCCCATCGCTCACATCCCTGCCGCGCAGGTAAGATTGATAGTTCTGCTGCTCCCAGTTGTTGTTTTTATTAAGATAAAGAAAAACTTTCTGATCAGCTTTTGCTACGTTTATCAGAATAACACAGATACGGTTTAAGATGTATCTTATGGCTGCGATATGCAGGTCAAATTTCAGTGCATCGCTGAGTCATTTAAAAATCAAAATCATGAATTAAAACCAGCCAGAATGCTTCACACACTTTACAAACGAATGTTAATATCAAAAGGAAACGAAATAAACCCACTTGTGCCATAAAAGTTCTCAGATAAGATCGGAGGTGAACATATAACTGCACGTACACGCACCAATTCTCATTAATAAATAATGCAGTCATTAAGTTAAATCAGTTCATGAACTTTATTTTAATCAAAAATATAATGAAAATAACGCAATATCACGCCAACATCCCCAATGAACATGCTTTAATGACGGCCTGGTTTAAGGAGAAAAAAAAGTCGGGCCTTGTTCGGTTCGGGCCTGAGAACTTTGGAAATCTGTTGGGCCGGGCCGGAGCTCCACCCCGTCGGGCCAGGGCCGGACTCGGGCTCAGATGTTAGGCCCGTGCACGGCACTAGTGACACCTTCATCATCTGATCAGCTGTTTACTTCTATGAAACAACAAAAACAACACTGAGAAAAGAGTTTTGGAGGCAAAATAATTATTTACTAACTGAATAAGACACAAGTTTGTTTCACAGCATAACATTTGACAGAAACGTCTTCCTCTATTCCTCCCTCCCTTCTTCTACTCAGCCACTCCTGCTTAGGTGTGGACCCCCCCCTGCCTCAGGAAACGCCCACAGTTGCTGCTTGACCTACGTTCACTCTCAGATGGCCACTTGGCTGCTGTATTTCCATCGTGTCTTCGATCGATCGTGTCTGTCACCGATCACTTTTCCACAAACTTTCCCCTCACGTCCGCCACCTAAACGAGCGGTCGCCATGTTCTTGGTTAGGTTGGTTGAGCGTTTCATTTCCGCTTTAACGCTTCATCACCCATTAGCATTAAAAAGTGGACATGCATGTTTATTCTGTCACAGTTCCTGCCTCCAGCCCCTGTAGGTGGAAGTTCAGCGGGTGGGTTCTTTATTTTAATCTAAGCAGTCTGACACAAGCGTGACCTGTTCATGGGCATCCAGCAGGGATCGCTTATGTTAGGGAGCAGCATTGCAATGATAAGCCAGACCGTTATAGGGGGGTCTGTCCACATTGTCCCTCATCAGCGTACCCACTCCCACATTATTACCAGCTGCTCACCCGACGGCAGTTCTCTGTCTAACTGCTGCTGCACTGTTAGGAAAGCTGTAGTATCGCAGCAGTGACATCATCATGCACATGCACGTGAATGCAACACAAAGCTAATTTATTACAATCTAAAACTCTGGTTGTGGTGTGACGGCGTGGCTCTGGACAAGCAGTAAACAACCCTACAAAGACACGAGGAAACATCATTAAAACTATGCACAACAAGAGATCTGAGGATCTGCTCATGTTTTTGCCCAGAGCAGAGGGAAGCCTGCACATGTTCAGCAAGCGCAGTATTGTGTCTTCTGCTTTGATGGGAGATGCAGAATTCATGGTTTAAATGAGCAAATCATGAATTCAAGGACATCATGCAGTGGGCCGGCTGATGGGGTCTCATGCACACGCTCCCGTTTGGCTACAGACTGAAGGAAAGAGGGAGATGGTGAGATGAGGCACGGATAAGAAATAAAACCTGCCGACGACGGCCAGAGATTAGAAAAAGACGATTTCAGGACGTAAGAGACACAGATTCAATAACCAATGACAAATAAACTGGACATGCGTGTTCGTTCTTTCCCACTTCCTGCCCCCAGCCCCTCAGCGACTTCAACAAACAAGCAGAAGGCACTCAGCTAGCCGCTAGCCTGTAGCAAACGTTGGAAAGAAGAAGTAAAAGGAAATAATGAAGACAAAAATGCCCCCCCCCCCCAAAATATATATATATATATATATATATACATATATATATGTGTGTATATATTAGGGATGTAACAATCGTAGATAAAACGATAAATGGGGATATGATTCCCTTACAGTTTGTAGTAGTATTAGTTCAGATCCTACTGTACACATACAGATCTGAGCATGAAAAAGTTCCCCTTTCAGCCGACTTGTCTGCTAATTCAGTCGCACAGAGAAACACCTGTGTGCCCCGGGGAAACGATTTCAGAGCATAAATGAACGCCCGGAACAAGGACGTTTCCACACGCTAAGTTTGGACACCATACGTGATGACGTATTTGCGGGACAAATCGCTCAGCCAGTGATAGTGCAGTAATGGTGCACTATTACTGCACCAGTTCTGGCAGAAAAAGGAGGAACTTTTTCATGCCCGCATCTGTACAGTATGCATGGTGCCCGTTTGTGGCGGCGGTACAGAAAAAGGAGTATGCAGTACTAAACCTTAGTGTAACTGACTGAGGATGTCTCTTACGGTGCCGCGGTGCAGCAGCGCCTGTCAAATGTTTCTTATTGCTGGCGCGCCGGCTTGTTTTGTGGTATATTTTATGTATAAATGTACGTGAGGGATAATGTGTGCAACGCAGGTCATTATGGGGAAAAACTGACCGACAGGGCGAATGCAGACCCCGACGCCAAGCAAAGTAGCCGTCTGCATTCACCGCTACATGCAAAAAATAAATGATACTCTTCTATTTTTGTGAGGGTCAAATAACTTTCTGATGTTTTACGCTCAGAATAAAAAGTTCCCCGCAGTCGGGCCAGGTCGGGGCACCTGTTGCTTAGCAACGTTTGTTAGTAGAGTCATGGCGGCTGGAATTTGTGCTAGCAGCGGCTGTTTCTGTAAGACGCATACAGCTAACAGCTGTTAGCTGTTAGCTGTATGCGTCTTACCACTGGTCTTATTTTTGTCTTTTTTGTTTTGGGGGGGGTGAATCCTTAAACTCAGCCTGGACCCAGCGCTCAAAATCTCCACAGTCACTGAAGACGTTCAAATTAAATGGGAAGTCGTCCATTTTTGGTCACAAGGTGTCGCCTCGTGCTCGCTTGCTGTCGTGACCGGACTACTTGCGATGCGGAAGGATATTAAAAACAGAAAAAGATCTGTTGCCATTGACAGCGGTCATTATACTAAAATAACGTCGGGAAAACCCGTTCAAGTCAGCGGAGCGTTCTACAGCACCTAAAGAGCCGGATAATAGATGATACGTGCAGCTTCTGGATTCTGCAAACAGTGTTTTGTTAACATTAACATCCTGCTTTAAGTTCAGTCAGGTTTTCTCACCGATGTGGAATCACTGGCGTTTTAGCCTACGTGTAGATAATATGTGAGGTTGTGGATTATATCTGTTTTTTGTTTGTTTGTTTGTTTTGTTTTGTGCTATGGATCATAAATGTGTCTTCATAAAGGTTTGATTGATTGATATCACTGTTTCAGTAAAACGGTGGTTCTGGTTCTGGTAAAAACTGCCAGTGATGCTCATCAGCAGCAAAAGCAGCATCAGTCCCTCACACACAGTTTCCATGTTTGTCCTCTGAAACATGGAGGAAGGACCGCATGGAAGATGCACATGTTTCCTTCTAAAAGGACGAAGTAAAGTCTGGATGTATTCTGGATGTTTTTAAGATGCTGGGAGGAAACTTTCTTATTTCTGGTTTTATTTTAATGTTTCTGCCACATTTAATCTGGTCGTGTTGCTGTGATATGAACATGTGATTTCTACTACGGTGATGAAACAGTTAAAGTTTCCTTTCTGGACCAGTTCTTTCGAAACCTGTCAGACTAGATCAGGTCTGGATCAGGTCTGGATCAGGCCTGGATCAGGTCTGGATCAGGTCTGGATCAGGTCTAGATCAGGTCTGGATCAGGTCTGGATCAGGTCTGGATCAGGTCTAGATCAGGTCTGGATCAGGTCTAGATCAGGTCTGGATCAGGTCTGGATCAGGTCTGGATCAGGTCTGGATCAGGTCTAGATCAGGTCTAGATCAGGTCTGGATCAGGTCTGGATCAGGTCTGGATCAGGCCTGGATCAGGTCTAGATCAGGTCTGGATCAGGTCTGGATCAGGTCTGGATCAGGTCTGGATCAGGTCTGGATCAGGACTAGATCAGGTCTGGATCAGGTCTAGATCAGGTCTGGATCAGGTCTAGATCAGGTCTGGATCAGGTCTGGATCAGGTCTGGATCAGGTCTAGATCAGGTCTGGATCAGGTCTGGATCAGGTCTGGATCAGGTCTGGATCAGGTCTAGATCAGGTCTGGATCAGGTCTAGATCAGGTCTGGATCAGGTCTGGATCAGGTCTGGATCAGGTCTAGATCAGGTCTAGATCAGGTCTGGATCAGGTCTGGATCAGGTCTGGATCAGGTCTAGATCAGGTCTGGATCAGGTCTAGATCAGGTCTGGATCAGGTCTGGATCAGGTCTGGATCAGGTCTAGATCAGGTCTGGATCAGGTCTGGATCAGGTCTGGATCAGGTCTAGATCAGGTTTAGATCAGGTCTAGATCAGGTCTGGACCAGTTCTGCTGAAATCTGTCAGAAAATTATTGATACATTTTTTTTGTTTGTTTTTTGTTTTCAACCACAATTCAACAGCAATAGGCTATTTTTTTTTTGTAACTTTTAATTTTGTAAATTTTTATTTATTATGTGTTTCTTGTCTGTCTTCTTGTTATTTGAATTTTTATATTCAATTTAGCTTTTCTTGAACAATTTTAAAGGATGACTGTGTACATATATGTATATATATATATTTATATTAGGCTACACACATTTGAATTCAACTTTGTCAAGTTCTCTGACATCAGCAAACACTTTTTTACTATTTCACAGCTTCTTTCAAGCCACTCCCCTTCAGATATGCCGTGTGTGAGCAAACACGGCTTTGTTCTGCGGCCAGCGCTGTCTCCGTCCGGAACCATGACCGATGCGTCCTTATTTCCACATTCTGACCCGTAACTGCACCGTTGCACCGTGTGACCGGTAAACACTGAAGCAGATTGTATCAGAATCGTGTTTGGGCTTCAGCAGGAATCTGTCCATGACTGCAAAGATTTCTTTTAAGCAACGCAGTTTTAAAAAAGAGACGGGACAGAAGACGGAAGCTGAATCAGCCAAAGTCGGAAAATCCGCCGAAGTTCAGTCGTGCAGTTTTAACGAGAATAACCGAGCATTACGTCTCCCAGAGTTGCTCCAAGTCTGGGAAGTTAAAGCTGTGGACTTGAAGGCGTGAATCATCACAGGTGGGGCCGTAACCTCCGCTGCTTTTGGTGGGCCGTTCCCCTAAATATCAATGTTTAATATGTAATACGTCACTTATTCATTTTCATCTTAAAATTCAGAGAAAAAGAACAGAAATATGAAGGAATATCATAACTTACGTTCCTGTATCGTGTTTTCTGACCTCATTATCCTGCTGGGGTGTCTCACATTCACCAGCATGACTGCAACGTGTTTATTTCAGCAACGTCTTGATGAAAGTGGTGGAATAAAAACTATTGTGTACGTGACAAAGTGTTGGAGCAGATAGAAACCAGGACTGAAGGACTCGTCAGGAGCTACTGTACACGATGTGTGAGTGCGAGTGTGTGCTTGACTGAGTGGATGACAGCGTTTGATAAGAATGGAAAACAGAGCTAGATTTTCCTTTGATGTGGACCCCCCCCCCCCCCCCACACACACACACACACACACACACACACACACACCAGAAATCAGATTTGGGAGCTGTGAAGAATAAATGCATGAAGGCTTGAAAAATGAGGCCTGTCTAATCATTCAATTAGGATCCAAGGCAGATGGCCTGGACACACACACACACACACACACACATGCACACACACACACACACACCTGCAAGCACACACACACCTGTTACACACTTTCAGCCTTCCTCTGTTCAAACTCAGGTCTCAGTGATCCTGCAGTCAGTCTCTGTCAGTGAACTCTACACTCGACTGTTTCAGAGCGTGAAAGAGACACTTCATTACCTGGGCATCCCATAATAATCTGACAATAGACCTGGATATAACAGCATAATATTATATTAACTTGTGTGTGTGTTTGTGCCATTTCAGTCCACACTCTCAGAAACAGAGGTTCAGACAGGAACATTTCTGTACGTACATGTGTTACAAATGTTCTCTCAAAAGTACAATATTGGTCTTTATGAGGCCAGAAGTACCTATATACTAAGAAAATGGCTCCAAAGTAATAGAAAGTACACATTTGTACCATTCCAACCCTAAGGGTACCTGCAGCATTGAAAAATGTGTGTAGCTTGTACAATAACTATAAATAGCAGTACTTCTAAACAGTAGTATAATTATAGTTATTATATTATGATTTTCATAATAATCATAGTAATAATTATATGTATAATTATATATGTGTTTGGCCTAATATTTCTATAATAATTATTCATTTATTATTAGCATCTTTGATTGTTGTCATAATCTCTATTTTATTGACTTTTTTTCATCATTTTTAAATGGTTTAATTGTACTTTATTAACTCATACAGCTTGATAAGGTACAAAAATGGACCATTAAGGTACAGAAATGTCTTTCAGAAAGGACCCCCCCCAGCAACAAGCTTTGGACCCTTTTAGGTACAAACTGCTACCTCTGTTTGTGAGTGTGCAGGAAAACATGATGGAAATAAGAAGTGATTTAGGTTTTCTGTTGGATGCATCGTTCCTCCACATTGACTGAACACCTCTGACTAACATGGAGCACGGAAACCTCTGCAGCCTCACAAATGCTGTCCTGAAATCACCTTTGCAAAATATATGCAAGCAGACTGAATTAATAAGAGATTGTGTGAAAGATTAGCACTGAACACCATGAACATATTTGTTCTCTGTCGCAGTGCTGTTTTCAGCAGCCATCGAAGTTTTAAAGGATCACTTTCTTTGTTTCTTCCAACCTGGACCTTATTTGTAGGAGTTTTTGACGTGCATTTACTCACCGGTAAAATTTCTGTATCACTTTGACTCATTTGGATGATATTTAGATTAAGTCGCCCTCAGTGTGCACCCATGTAATGGGAGAGACGGGGGCGCAGGAATGGGGCTCTGTATACATACGGCATTATGACATATGCCAATATGGTATTGAGCTATTTTACTAACAAAATCTCACGAGATTTCATCGTTCTGTTCTAAATCTCACAAGATTTTGCTCCATCAGTGTTGGTCCAGCATGTAGAACGTCTCTGCTTTCCACTGATGTCTACGTGCATCTGCAGGTTCAGGCTAAAGTTAAAATGTGTCCAGGTTTTCACAGATTAGAATGACTGAAATGTTTATTTCTCATATGCACTATGTGTTTTCATATACTCATATTCTACTATGTTTCACTATTTTACTAATTTCACATCATTTCATGGACATTTCTACTATTCCAGCACAGCTGTGGTAATATTATTTTCAAAAGCATTTTATTTTCATTTTATGTGCACATCTATCCAGTTGGGTTTTTCCCAAAGAGAGAAATATTCATGTTCAGGGGGACGATTGTAAACGCTTTTATTACGAGACCCAAGTGGAAAGAAACCTGTCCAAGTTTGATAAACGGGACCTGGAGAAACTGGATTTCATAGGTACAACTTTTATTTAGTTTTTATTTAGTAACTAGAATATCACAAAATATTGCAGTGTTGCAATATCACAACATTGTATATCGCGATACATATGGTGATACGTATCGTATCATGAGGTCTTTGTCCATACGCACCTCTAGCAGCAAAACCTCTTAATTTCACCAATACTTTAGGACGAATGAGCGAACGAATGCGTCCTCGTTCCATCAAACGAGTCCGGGTTGGAAAGTTATGCAACGCATCTTTAAAGGTAGAGTCCGGAGTTTTCCCCCTGAAAATAAACACTAGACTAGTGAGTGAAATCCGGCTCAATCTGCACCTTTGGGCCTCTACTCTGGTGTGGCGGTGAGTTTTGTTTGCAACTCCTCCCCCCGTGACTGCATTTCGCCCTTTTCCTTCGTTCTGGTGTGCTCAGGACATTTCTGGGTGGAGACTTGTGTGCTGTCCCCAGCCAATGACAGAGCTAAGGGCGGAGCGTTCTGTTGGGATAAACTCATCAATCGGAGATGGCACCAGATTCACTCAAATTCTCGATAAAAATGGATGCAGCGAAGAAAAGGAAGTATTTTGTGGTGAACAGAGCTTTAGATGTGCAGGGTTCATATTGGTTTGGCTTTTACCTGCTTTCTAGCTCTGAAGGAGAGGATGGGGGATTCTTCTGCACAGGAGAGCTTTGTCCTGGTTGGTTATGCAGCTGGTGAAAGGCTGCAGGGCCGCAAAGTTTTAGACAATCAGTTCTCTTCATTAAAGGAAAGAAACCCATGAGGGTGCAGATCTCCTCCCTGCATCCAAATGAGAGACGGGAAGCCGAGCTGATCCAAACTCCTCCAATTTTAAAGTCCACAAAAACGTGTCAATATTCCTCCATACTGCTCGTCCAATGTAAGCCAAGTGTCCTGAGTTGGTAGCGTCCAGAATTTAGTGGAAACCACATCATTTAGTAGATTTTTATAGTCTAAACAGTAGAACATCGTACTTCTCCGATGCGCATCCATGTGAGTTCATGACACTATGGAAGCTGCAGCGTTGAGCACCTACTCTGCTGATAATGCAAGTGTAGAAGAAGAAATTCGCTGTTTACATTGTGCTAAGAGCGACCAAGAAAAAAACACAAGAGGGGTTGGATATAGATTTAAATCAAAGAAAAAAAGAAAGAAAGAAAGAAGCGTCTGGTTTAGTGTGCCATGGCTTCCGTCGTGTTGTGAATTCACATGGACGTGTATCGGAGAAGTACGATGTTCTACTGTTTAGTCTGTAAAAATCTACTAAATGATGTGGTTTCCAGTAAATTCTGTAGCTATTAAGTTGCTGTTAGTTCAGATTATGTCGCACTGGCTACAAATTTTGCTTTCTGTTTCACATGCACTAATTATAACAAATTACCAATAGGATTATCACGCTTACCGGAACTTCCCGGTATTTGGACACTTCCTCTTCCGGGCCATGTTAACGACAGCCGTTCCTGCTCTGTTATACTGTTTAAATCGTATAAACTCCAAACATACTTAAGTTTTCATTCCAGACCGAAGTGATACTGGATCAAAAGCTGGATCAAAGCGATTGATTCGCCGCGGTGAAGGGCCGAACTTTATAATAAAACACACGTTTGTTTGTCGCTGGTGGGGCACAACACCGGCACTTCACAGCATGCTAGCATTAGCCAGCTAGCGTTTACCGACGTGCTTAACATTGTGCGTCTTAAAACACACAAACATCTGAAAATCTGGTCTGTACCCCCCGTTTCCAGTGGAACAACTGGGGACTGCCAAGAAAGGAGACGCTTTCAGATGCTTGTGTGTTTTCAGCCGCACAAAGTTAGGCACGTCATCAAGCTGGCTAATGCTAACCTGCTAACACGACTGCGCAGTCTGCCGGCTACAAACAAACGTGTGTCGTTTTATTATAAAGTTCGGTCCTTCACCGCGACGAATCGGTCGTTTTGATCCACTTCTTCCTTAGCATCACTTCAGTCTGGAATGAAAACTTGGCATTGGCGTTTATCCGATTTACAAAGTTTAACAGAGTAGTAGCTGACGGACTACTGTTAGCAGGCTAGCATTAGCCAGCTTGATGACGTGCCGAACTTTGTGCGGCTGAAAACACACAAGCATCTGAAAGCGTCTCCTTTTTGTGGCAGTCCCCAGTTGTTCCACTGGAAACGGGGGGGTACAGACCCGATTTTCAGATGTTTGTGTGTTTTAAGACGCACAATGCTAAGCACGTCAGTAAACACTAGCTGGCTAATGCTAGCATGCCGGTGTTATGCCCCACCGGCTGCAAACAAACATGCTACGTTGTTTTATTATAAAGTTCGGCCCTTCACTCTGGAGAATCGCTTTGATCCACTTCCTCCTTAGTATCACTTCAGTCTGGAATCCGTGAAAATTTCAGTAGGGTTGGCGTTTATTCACGTTATCTACGAAGTAAAGCAGGGACATTGAGCTGGGCCGGAAGTGGGCCCTCTAAGTGTTTCAAACCGGAAGTTCGGAACACGGAAGCGTGATAATCCCCTATTATAATTTTGTGGTGAGTTCATTAATTCATTTTACAAAATAATAAGCCACGAATTCCACTAATAATGGGGTATTAATTTAGCAGAATATATCTTGTTGTCTTGCATGGTGTTCACTCAGAGCACGGACGGTAGAAATGGAGATCATTGCCTTCAGCCACTGGCTTGGAACGACTCAGACTGACTGTAGCGCTTTCAGAACGGTTAATAAATGCTGCTGCTGCTTTGGGAATCATGGATACACATCGCAACGTCTTTCATAACTTCATAATGGGGGGGTAGACATCGCTGCTTTCAGGATCTTCTGATTGCAAACATACTACAACAAAGGGAAAAAGCGAAATGCAGACAGGGGGAGAGGGAGTTGCAAACAAACTCACCACCACACGAGAGTAGAGGCCCAGATGAGCCGGATTTCCCCCACACAAGCGGGAAACTGCGGACTGTACCTTTAAGGTTCAGCTGGGCTCCTGTTGTGTCTGTTCTGCGTTGTTTCTGTGTGTCTCTGCAGTTTTATCCGCCAGTCTCCCCCCAGCAGGCTGTTCCCTCTCAGGTTTCGCTCCTGACATGAACTTATGCTTTGACTCGTTCTGAAGCTTCAGTCAAATCAAATCAAATCAGAGATGCTTTATTGATCCCAGAGGGGAAATTATGTTTCAGTACAACCGTCCAAGGAACACCAACAAAACACAAACAAGACGGGATAAGGCAGGCCGTGGTCTCGCACCGTTGCAGATATGAAAACAATGACATGAGAAACGGTGGGTAGGGGGCAAAAAAGAGGTCTCCGAACCCTCCACGTACACAGGTGGAGACCGGGGAGACAGACAGAAAGACACAAACTCCCCATCACAGCATGAGCCACATGGTTCAGCTTGTCTCCGTGTTTTATAGTTGTGGACAGAAAATCTCCGTTGGACTCTGCGGCCCTGATTTACAAAGAATTCAAATAAAGAGCGCTAATTTCTTTGCCGCGTAGATAAATGGCGTGCGTTGTTTCTTCAGTGTTTGTGGGTGATCTACAAAGATTACACGCGTAGATAAATGGCGTGCGTTGTTTCTTCAGTGTTTGTGGGTGATCTACAAAGATTCCACGCGTAGATAAATGGCGTGCGTTGTCTCTTCAGTGTTTGTGGGTGATCTACAAAGATTACACGGGTAGATAAATGGCGTGCGTTGTTTCTTCAGTGTTTGTGGGTGATCTACAAAGATTACACGGGTAGATAAATGGCGTGCGTTGTTTCTTCAGTGTTTGTGGGTGATCTACAAAGATTACACGCGTAGATAAATGGCGTGCGTTGTCTCTTCAGTGTTTGTGGGTGATCTACAAAGATTCCACGCGTAGATAAATGGCGTGCGTTGTTTCTTCAGTGTTTGTGGGTGATCTACAAAGATTACACGCGTAGATAAATGGCGTGCGTTGTCTCTTCAGTGTTTGTGGGTGATATACAAAGATTACACGCGTAGATAAATGGCGTGCGTTGTCTCTTCAGTGTTGGTGGGTGATATACAAAGATTACACGTGCAACCTGTAAAAGACGCAAACAGCAGGGTTTAAAGTCCTGTTTCCAGCTTTCATGTGGCTGGTGCTTTCATAGTCTGTAGTCGTAGAAAGCTGCTTTCTGAATATTCAGGAATGTCTCATAGATTTATTCTCCATGTAGGGAAGGTGTGCATGTTAGTTCGTCCAGGCAGGAGTTTGGTTCCGTTTAACCCGAAGAGAACAGACTTGCTCCAACGCGACTGGAAATTGGAAACCTCTTTCTGGAAGTGATGTTGTGCACCAGACCTTAGTGATGTGAGGAAAGTGATGCAGGCAGCCGTCATGCTGCCGCTGCATGATCTAAGCGGGGCAGGAGGAAGCAGGTGTGACTGAGCCCATCACGCTGATCAGAGGTTTCCAGGCTGATTGCTGCGGTCTGAAACAGCAGTTTAATGCTGGGTGAGGTGAGACTGTGGGCCATCCCGAGCTCCGAGGACGCAATCATGCTACGAGTGAAGATGCCGTTCAATCAAGGCTCCGTCCCCACACTCAAATCAAACGCTCCTCATCTCATGACTCAAGGATTCAAAATACACTCAACAGGTGTTTGAACAGTCTGACATCAGATAATCGTTAAAGGGGACGGCTGGGATTAGATCCTGTTTCCAACGGAGCTCCACTGATGTGAAAACGGAAGAATGTGAACGTCGCTCCTTCTCTGTGGCATGTTCAATGATCACAATCAGAGCCGAGCCCCGGCACATCCTCCTCCTCATCATCATCGTCATCATGTCAGTTCTGCTGGGGGGAAACGGACGCATGAACGAGGCAGAGACTCGTGACTCAGTGCAGAAGTTCCAGGGATGATGAGAAAGTAACTGCTTTTTTTATTCAAACTTCATTTTACCAGGAAAGTCCCACTAACAGTACTAATGTCTTTTTCAAAGGAACTAGAAAGCAACCGTCCACATTCCATGACAGAAACATTAAAGGGATAGTACACCCACAGAATGATGCTCCTTCATCTTCTCCTCATTCTCATGCTGAGCAAGACTCTGGAGCACTTGTAATATCTCAAAAACAAAGTGTCTTGCTCAGCATGAGGGTGAGGAGAAGATGAAGGAGCATCATTCTGTGGGTGTACTGTTCCTTTAAAAGGGCCACTTCCCACTCTGCTCTGAAACGACCTCCCTGCAGTATCATAGCTGGAAATAATTGTTTTTTTTGTTATACTTGTATGATTGCTGAGGGGAAATCAGGTTTCTGCATGTCACCATCTCTGTGAGTATCAGAGAGCAGTGGGCTGCTACTTAAAGCGCCGGGGAGCAGTTGGTGGGGGGTTAAGGACCTTGCTCAGGGGTCCACAGTGGTACACCCAGGGGTCGTGTCGGGGAATCGAACCCGGTTCCTCCCACTGGGCTACCCACTCCCCTTTTACGGGTACGACGCTACTTTTCCCTTTAAAACCTGCTGTTACGCTGTCCTGATCCCGCCATCGGCTGGTGGTTCTCCTGCTGAGGTGTTGGGTGATGCAGGAATGAGCGCAGCCGACCCGGCGGGTGGCTGAGGCGGTACGAGATGCAGGAAATGTTGTGATGATTCCCTGTTTGTGCTGGTGTGTGTGCAGCTGGTATACTGGGGCAGTCAGCAGCAGGATCAGGATGAGAAGATGGCTGGCTGTGTGTTTCCAATGGGACCAGAGAGCTTTCAGCGCTTCACGCCGGACTCCCTGGCGGCCATCGAGCAGCGCATCGCCCAGGATGAGGCTCGCCGCAAAAAACAGTACCAGGAGGTATGACCACGTTTGGAAAACACTCTGGGAAGAGCAGGGATGCACACTTTGCAAAATTTAGTGGTCTTAATATGGGTTTAAAAACACTGAAAATGAGAAGAATCAGACGATAATCAAGTGAAATTATCTGTCCATGCAGTAAGAAAATGACACTTTCTAAGATTTATTGAAAAAAGAAAAAATACTGAGACTCTAGACAGGAAGAAATACAAGTTATAAAACTCTCATTTCAAGTTCCTTGTCTACTGAAAAATCTCTCAAAACTAGTCTGGTGATGCTTCTTTTGAGTGTTGTTTATTTTAAAATAAAAAATCTTAAAACAAGATCTTTATTTTATTTCAGAATTGCTTAAAAGCCGCCTTTGTAAAGCAGCACAACAGCCACCAGCTTCCACGCCCTCAATTACTTGAACAGAGCCGATAGTCAGATTGTTTGGACGACATGGGACTTGAACTCATAATCTTCTGAGTACCAGATCAGTGATTCTTAACCTCCAGCGCCACCTAGAGGCCGCGAGGACCGTATATTTACACTGTTATTATGACTGGATGAGTTGTAATGTAGCCTCCCCCCACCTGGTGGCGCTAATCTGTCAGAGTTCAACAAACAAGCAGAAGAAGACACTCAGCTAGCCGCTAGCCTGTTGCTAACGTTGTAAAGAAGAATTAAAACTAAATAATGAAGATAAAAATGGTCCAAAACCGCCCCTAAAGAGGCAAAACCCACTCCAGGTTATTAAATACGGATTAGTGAGTGGAGATAACAAAGCAGAGCTGAGAAGATGGATGGAGCACCAGCTAATGCTAATGCTAACGCTAACAGCAGCCCTGAAGCATCTGCAGCTTCATCTAGAAACAAACATCTAACACTCGTTGGAAAGAAAGAATTTTTTAGAAAAAGAGAGAAAATCAGCTGTTGATGCAGAAAATGTCTGTTATGTTTGGAAGTTCTTTAAAAAATCTAAGAAAAGTTTAAATAAATAAATTGTTGAATGAAATTTTGTGCTTTAATTTCCTGTCTAAACAAATAAAATCCAGGTTTTTACAGATTATTTAAACTGAGCCTTTTTATTTCCAATGTGATCTATTACTGCAGCATTTTATCTCTTTTTAAATCAGTTTCCATCAGTTTTTTCTGTTGTTCCTCTTTTTGTAGTAAAATGTTGTAGATTTTGTGTTTATAGCCTAATTCTGATTTGTTCTTGTAGGAGTCTGATTTTATTCCATGAATTATACGTGTGATATAAATGTGTTTGTGACCATCTCAGAATATATTTTAGATGATGTTATTCATGTTTATCAGCCACATTTTACAGGTTCAGTCTGTTAAAGGCAGCTGGATTTGCTTTAGTTATTAAAGAAATAAACCAGAAATGATCATTACACTGATACAGAGTTAAATATGAACCTGGACCAGTTTGGACTGGAACCTGGACCCATCATGAAAAAGGCTGAGAACTGCTGTGCTAGACAACCAGCTCTACTCCCCCAGCCACTGTTTCAGTTTCTTAAATGCACCTTTGCTACCAGTTCTTGAATTCCCAGTTAGTTGTTCTGGTTTTAAGATCTTTTCTCTCAAAATAAGAAAGCAACAACACTAAAAATCAGTATTACCAGACTAGTTTTAAGTGTTTATCACTTAATAAGAAACCTGAAATGAGTGTTTCATGACAGCTTGTTTAAGCTAGCTCCCACTGGTCTAACATCTAGATATCTTTCTAATTACAAGAAACCTGTGTGTGAACTGGTACAGGAGGTCTGAAAACAGGTTTTACAGCTAAAATCTGGAGTGAAAGACACAAGGTGATTTGAAACAGTGTCTTAGTGACATCATTTAACATAATATGAAGATAAAATATCCAGTTTTAGGATTTAGTTACTAAGTAAGAAAGAAAAGACAGTAACTCTCAAAACATGATAAAAAATCTTACACATTCTGCTCTGAAGTAGATTACACTCAAACTGAGATGTTTAGGACAGTTTTAGCTGAATAAGGCTGTAGAACTTGGTCAGATCGACTGTTTTTGCAGTGCAGATGTCAGATTTCACCTTTTTTTGTGCGGGGGGTGTGTGTGTTTCAGGACCTGGGCGACGTGGAGCTCCCCCGGCCCCGGCCCGACCTCGAAGCAGGAAAACAGCTGCCGCGCATCTTCGCTGACGTCCCATCTCATCTGGTGGACGTTCCCCTGGAAGACATCGACCCGTACTACTTCAAAGACCAGAGGGTAGGCTGCCGTGTGTGTGCGAGTGAAGATTTCCGGAAATACCGCCTCTTTTCTGGCAACGAATCCGTGGAAGATAAATTAGTTCTTTGTCAGCTTCATTCACTGAAGGCTTGAGAAGAGTGTGAGTGTGTGTGATGGGTCATGTGGGGGCATCGATAATGTCAAACCTGGAGACAAGAATAAAGTCTAAGAGTCAGTCATACGGGCGGGTTTAGGGTTATTGTAAGTTCTGTAAAGCTGTAAAGGAGCAGGATAATTAGATATAAAGCTAAAATGCAACAACAGGAGGATGAAATAAGGGAACAGAAATAAAGACAAACATGAAATAAAGGAGCAGAGTCAGTGAAAAGCAAGCTGAGTGGCCCTGTCCCATTCAGTTTGCTGAGGTAAACCCGCCTCCGGCTCTCAGGTTGCTCTCAGCCTAGTAGAGTATCGGGAGGTCAGCCTTGTCTTCAGGAGTTCATCTACAAGCCTAACAAGTCATTGAATTCTTAAAATCCACTCTAAAGTTGACTTTTACCTCCTGCTGGGCCCGTTTAAGAGTCTGTCTGAGGATTAGGGCCAGATTCTGATCAGGTCCTTTTGGGATTAACAAACTATGACTTAATTAAACATCACTCGTCATTGCAGCTGAAGCTGAGAGCCCTTATTTGTAACCTCACGGTAAAAACCCGCCTCCCTGCTAATACAACTGTTCACCTACAGTCCTCAAAATCATCATCATCATCATAGGGGATTATCACGCTAACCGGAAGTTCCCGGATTTTGACACTTCCTCTTCCGGGCCATGTTAACGACAGCCGTTCCTGCTCTGTTATACTGTTTAAATCGGATAAACTCAAAACATATTTAAGTCTTCATTCTAGACTAAAGTGATACTGGATCAAAAGCTGGATCAATGCGATCGATTCGCCGCGGTGAAGGGCTGAACTTTATAATAAAACACACGTTTGTTTGTCCCCGGTGGGGCACAACACCAGCACTTCACAGCATGCTAGCATTAGCCAGCTAGCGTTTACTGACGTGCTTAACATTGTGCGTCTTAAAACACACAAACATCTGAAAATCGGGTCTGTACCTCCCCGTTTCCAGTGGAACAACTGGGGACTGCCAAGAAAGGAGACGCTTTCAGATGCTTGTGTGTTTTCAGCCGCACAAAGTTAGGCACGTTATCGAGCTGGCTAATGCTAACCTGCTAACAATAGTCCGCCAGCTACTACTCTGTTAAACTTTGTAAATCGGATAAACGCCAATGCCAAGTTTTCATTCCAGACTGAAGTAATGCTGAGGAAGAAGTGGATTAAAACGACCGATTCGCCGCGGTGAAGGACCGAACTTTATAATAAAACGACACACGTTTGTTTGTGGCCGGCAGACTGCACAGTCGTGTTAGCAGGTTAGCATTAGCCAGCTCGATAACGTGCCTAACTTTGTGCGGCTGAAAACACACAAGCATCTGAAAGCGTCTCCTTTCTTGGCAGTCCCCAGTTGTTCCACTGGAAACAGGGAGGTACAGACCCGATTTTCAGATGTATGTGTGTTTTAAGACGCACAATGTTAAGTACGTCAGTAAACGCTAGCTGGCTAATGCTAGCATGCTGTGAAGTGCCGGTGTTGTGCCCCACCGGCGACAAACAAACGTGTGTTTTATTATAAAGTTCGGCCCTTCACCGCGGCGAATCGATCACTTTGATCCAGCTTTTGATCCAGTATCACTTCAGTCTAGAATGAAAACTTAAATATGTTTGGAGTTTATCCGATTTAAACAGTATAACAGAGCAGGAACGGCTGTCGTTAACATGGCCCGGAAGAGGAAGTGCCAAATGTTTCAACTTCCGGTAACCGGAACAAGGAAGCGTGATAATCCCCTATTATTATACTAATAATTAAGATTATATATCCTGTATATACTGTATTACAATGTGTTTTAAGGATGTAGCGATTACCGGTAAAATGATTAACGGTGACAAAATTCCCAAAGATTATAATACTGTTTCATATTTCAATCATCGTTAAAACCGTGAGGGATTTTTGAACTTTGAAAAACTCGCAGTGATGCTGGAGAAGCAGCAGCCGGTCCAGTTTGCAATGTTTGATTTATGAAACATGGTGGACGACAACGGAGGCCCCCACATGGACGGTTCTGCAGAGGGGGGGGGGGTTTCAATGACAGCAATGATAACCGTGATCATTTTGGTCACAATAACCCTGATATGAAATGTTCATATCGTTCCTTCCCTGATATGTTTTCATGTGTGTGGTTTTCTTGCAGACTTTCATAGTCCTGAACAAAGGGAAGGCCATCTTCCGTTTCAGTGCCACATCTGCCCTCTACATCTTCAGCCCTTTCCACCCCATCCGCAGAATCGCCATCAAGATCCTGGTCCACTCATATCCTTGAACGCTGCGCTCCGTCTGAGCTTGTGTGTTCTGCAGGGAGGTCAGAGGTCAGCAGCAGAGCTTGGCGGTCGGGCTGGAGGGTGTCGCGTGCAGAGAGCTGGGCCCCCCTGCCAGCGCTCTCTGGCTGCTGGAGACGCTGCCTCGGCCTCGTGGCTGGTTCACTGCTCCAGCCCTCACATGCAGGGATGTCATCCCGGCCCGATGACCAGGGTTTGTGCTCGGTAGGACGAAGAGAACAGAAGCTGACAGAGATTTAGGGGTTTTCATGAAGATCTGTTTACCTGCTAAGGATGTCAGATGTCTGCTGGTTTGGGGGGAGACTCAGAGGACGGCCCTCCCCCACTCCTCACCCCGATGATGCCTGAATAAGAGGGGAGGGGAAGGACGAAGGAGTGAGGATGAAAAAGTACAAGTGGAGCAGGAGTAAGATAACAGGGATGATGTGGATGGATGAGGGAGGAGGGAAAGAGGGCTGATGGATGGAGAGGAATGAATAAAAGGATGTATGGAGGAGGGAGGGGTGGATGTAGATGGATGGATGCACGGAAGAGAGGAGAAGCAGATGAAATGATGGAGGAATGAATGAGTGAATGAAAAAGGGAGGATGGAAGAACAGAAGGGAGAGGTGGACCCGAGAACAGCTCTGATTGGCTGAAACAGGTAAAAGAGGGCGGAGCGGTGATGAGAGGCGTGATGTCGTTCCTGGACAGACACGAACATGTTTCAATGCTTTTAGCATCACGCCGCCGTGAAAGATCCCCACACGGGCACGTACCTGCTGTTCGGTACGTACAGCAGGTACAGAAAGTATTCAGACCCCTTTAACCTTCTCACTCTTTGTTTCATTGCAGCTAAAATCAAAAAGTTCCTTTATTTCTCATTAATGTCACTCAGCACCCATCAGGACAGAAAAAACAGAAATGTGGACATTTTAGCAAATTTATTAAAAAAGAAAAGCTGAAATATGACATGGTGATAAGTATTGAGTACTTTGCTCAGTACTGAGTAGAAGTACTTCTGAGCTGGTACATTCATGAGTCTTCTTGGGAATGATGCAACAATGTTCCACACCTGGATTTGGGATCTTCTGGTTCTTCTTGCAGATCCTCTCCAGTTCTGTCAGGTTGGATGGTGAACGGTGGTGTTCAGCCATTTTCAGGTCTCTCAGAGATGCTCAGTTGGGTTTAAGTCAGGGTTCTGGCTGGGCCGGTCCAGAATGGTCCAGAGTGGTTCTGATCCACTCCTTTGTTATTTCAGCTGTGTGTGAGGGTCATTGTCTTGTTGGAAGATGAACCTTCGGCCCAGTCTGAGCTCCTGAACTCTGGAAGAGCTTTTCTTCCAGGATCTCTGTACTTGGCCGCATTCATCTTTCCTTCAACTGCAACCAGTCGTCCTGTCCCTGCAGCTGAAAAACACCCCCATATCATGATGCTGCCACCACCGTGCTTCACTGTTGGGATGGTATTGGGCAGGTGATGAGCAGTGCCTGGTTTTCTCCACACATACCGCTTAGAATTAACTCCAAAAAGTTCAATCTTGGTCTCATCAGACCAGAGAATCTTATTTCTCTCAGTCTGGGAGTCCTTCATGTGTTTTTGGCAAACTCTATGCGGGCTTTCATATGTCTGCACTGAGGAGAGGCTTCCATCGGGCCACTCTGCCATAAAGCCCCGACTGGTGGAGGCTGCAGTGATACTGACTTTGTGGAACTTTCTCCATCTCCCTACTGCATCTCTGGAGCTCAGCCACAGTGATCTTTGGCTTCTTCTTTACTCTCTCACCAAGGCTCTTCTCCCACCATTGCTCAGTTTGGCTGGACGGCCGGGTCAAGGAAGAGTTCTGGTCGTCCCAAACTTCTTCCATGTAAGGACTATGGAGGCCACCGTGCTCTTAGGAACCTTTAGTGCTGCAGAAACTCTTTTGTAACCTTGTCCAGATCTGTGTCTCGCCACAATTCTGTCTCTGAGCTCCTTGGACAGTTCCTTCCACCTCATGATCCTCATTTGCTCTGACATGCACTGTGAGCTGGAAGCTCTTATATAGACAGGTGTGTGTCTTTCCTAATCACGTCCAATCAGTTTAATTAAACACAGCTGGACTCCAATGAAGGAGGAGAACCATCTCAAGGAGGATCAGAAGAAATGGACAGAATATGAGTTAAATATGAGTCACTGCAAAGGCTCTGAATACTTATGACCATGTCATATTTCAGTTTTTATTTTCTAATAAATTTGTGAAAATTTCTACTTTTCTGTTTTTTCTTCTGTCCTGATGGGTGCTGAGTCATTAATGAGAAATAAAATGAACTTTTTTGATTTTGACAAATGGCTGCAATGAAACAAAGTGAAAAGTTTAAAGGGGTCTGAATACTTTGAGCATGTTCTCTTCTGTTAATATTCCTGCTTTAAATAATTATTCGATTGAGAAATTGAGGAGAAATGAATGAAAAACAGAGGCTGTGTTTTTGTGGAAGTACCTGGCAGCAGCAGCTCTCGCTGATCAAACACTCTCTCACAGATGACGGCCCACACAGGATTAGTCATCACACACTCCCCCAACACCACATCATGGTTGCGTTTTGCTTCAGACTGGCAGAATCTCCTGTGAGACTTTTTACTGGATCCACAGCTGGATGGTGTCCAGACACACCTGCAGGGATGATGGTGTGTACGGTTATCACATCAGCTGACTGTGTGTGTGTGAATCAGACTCATGTATCTCTGAGCCAGACACCATCTCCAGCTTTCTGGGGAGCCATGCATGAAACCGTAAATATTACGCAGCCTTCATCGGGACTTATCTGGACACAGCTGCATGAAAAAGGATTCGTCTCGCTCTCCGTACACGGGCCGTTCCCGTAGATCTGTCTCTGGGTCGCTCTGACAGCACCTGACTGTGATGCAGGTTTAATAAGTCTGAAGACCCAGAAGAGGTGAAATAATCTGAGAGTCTCAGCTGGGCTGGACCGCTGGTTCAGCTCTGGACTAGAATCTGCTGTTGGGCTGTCAACCAATATTCTAAATTCGAATATATACTTGAACATGAATAAAAACCAGAGATTCCGATTCAGCCAGTTCGTTTTCTTATTTCCCGGGCATTATTAAAGATGTTAATACTGAAATAAACATAAAAAAAAAAGCTATAGACTGATCTGGCCAAACACCACAGCTAGACCGAGAAAGCCTTTCTGTACATGTGTAATCAGAACTAATGAGAATCGGACGTTTTTTCTTAAAGGAGAACTTTCTTTTTTTCAACCTGGACCTTATTTCTAGTTTATACGTGCATTTACTCACCAGTAAAGTTTCTGCATCACTTCCTCCAGTAAAATGGGAGATACGGGGCAGCCGCTATCACACATTACCTGCAGTAAAACTCCTTCATTTCATCAATACTTTAAGCAGACTGAACGAACGAATGAGTACTATTGTCCCGTGAGTCCAGGTTTAGCTTTTTGTTAGTTATCAGGGTTCTACACACTTTTCAGGGCCGCGCGTTCATGATGCGCTTCCTTAGTACAGCTGAGACGATCAGCTGCTACCCAGACAAGAAAAACACGATTAGAGAAACTCTGAACTCACAGGACAATACTGCCCTACAAAGCAAAAAAGGCAGTAACTGCATTTTTGGTCAAAAATGAGTTATTATCATTTTCATGACATTCAAGGTATCCTTTGTTATGTGACAAAATATCTTATCTCAAATGTGTGTCATTTTGGAGAAAATGGTAGCTGTTTGTGCAGTAACTGCAAATAGCCCTAGTAAAACAAAGCAAAAATACAGTCACATCCATTACTGTATTCTTGCTTTGTTTTCATGTCAGTTACTGTACTTTTGCTTGGTATTACATCACGGAAAACACCCATTGTTGCTTAAAAAGCCTTTGAAAAAACAAGACAAAATTATTTTGAATTTAAAGCAGAACTCAGTAACTTCAGCTCGGGGCCCCCCCTAGTGGGGTCCTTTCACTGTCGTGTTCAACCCCCTTACACCCCCACAGCACACAGACGGCTTCTCTACTGTCTTTCCTCTATTCTGACCCCTGGATATATTTCTAAGCGTTTACTAGCTTGTTGATGCTACGTTGCTGCGTTGGTAGCAGCACAGCATCTCCCTCTGCTCAAAGCAAAGACCTGTCTCTTCTGAAACGGGACGTTTTACCCGCGATTTGCGGGTAAATATGCCGTGGATTATATTTTTCTCTGGTGTTGGCGAGTAGCAGGTAAGAATACAAACTTTTATTTACTTTTTGCGGACGTGACAAGTGATTATTGAGCCTGAAGCAGTGATGCTTCACCCGGCGCCCAGGCAGCGCAGCTACGTGAATCACTCTGGTCCAGCAAAGAGTTGGTTATGAGAGGCAGGAGCCGTGTTTAGGTGGTGTGAAGCTAAAGAAATGTTTTCTTCGAATTAGCGCTGGTAGTCTGGTTCAAATCAGAGCTGGAAGCAGCTCGGTAGATAGGGGACCTGAGTACCGTACAGCGGTTTCTGTTGTCGCAAGTTCTGCTCGGGTCGGCGCAGGCAAAGTTGTATTTAGCTGCTCGCAGGCCAGAGGCGCCGGCGGGAGGGGGGGAAAACATTGAATCGCTCCGTAAACACTTTGTTTCGCCCCACGGGGATTCCGAAAAGCATTTATTGAGGTAAAAAAGTTACTGAGTTTCCCCTTTAAATTAACTGAATTTCTTTGCATTTTTTTGCTCTGTTGTATCGGAGGTAGCCTAAATATTTCATCAAAGTAAAGTTGTTTTGCAGTGCTTCAATGTTAATATTTGTTGTCAGTAATTGCAGATACATTATGGCAGAGGTGGACAATGGGCTTCACTGTATGCACAGCTCCAGTACTTCCTGAACTTAGTACTGCACCTTAGTTTCCTGTCTTGCATGACTGGATGAACTGATGAATCCAGGTGTGTCTGACCTCAGCAAATGGTCAGACACACCTGGAGTAATTAGTTCATCCAATCATGAAAGAGAGGAAACAAAGGTGCAGTATTAAGTTCAGGAAGTACTGGAGCTGTGCATAAAGCCCATCTCTGCATTACAGATAAAGAAACACACCCAGATACACAATCTAATACTCACACATAATAATGTGGTTTTATTAAAAATGAATGGTCCCTGTTTTGGCCTTTAAACAGCTTGATGTGAGATATCTAAAGCAGTAACTTCAGCAACAGAAAGACTTCTGGGGGGAAATATTTCCTTAAATGGTCAAATAACTTTGAGATTGGTATATCCATGTTCAGGAAAGCAAATGGTTCCAATAAGTCCAAATACAGTGCATCTAACACACCTAGAGCCCAAGTTGTGAGAACAGTTTTTGAAGAACCTGCAGTTACCTCCTTTTTCCCTGTTATGGTGCCACATTTTTGGTAAGTATTACAAAGAAAGAATACAGTAAGTGCAAAATAGGGTAAACCATCATATCAAATATGAATATTAATATGTACAAAGAATAAGCCACGATAAAGTAACAAAATTGCCACATGTCCATTATTCTACCTACAATGACTCTGGCTGTACAACAGGATAACTTTGAAGTCATTTTTCTCAGTTTTAGACTGTGTGTAGTTACTGCCTTTTTGCTTTGTAGGGCAGAATAGTACTCATTCATTCCTTCATTCTACTTGAAGCATTGATGAAATGAAGGAGTTTTACTGCAGATAATGTCTTATGGGCCTTTTCCACTGGTAAACCAATGAGAACGTCCTGCGGTCTTTATCTCCAACATCATTGGCTGCTCGTCACACTACAGCAAAACAAAGATTGTCATTGGCTATCATATTTTGTACTGAGTAATGAGGACGCTCAGGTAAATGTAACGAAGTAAAAGTATTGATTTTTGGGGGAAAATGTAGTGAAGTAAAAGTAAAAGTCGTCAGAAATAGAAGTAAAGCACAACTATAAAAAAACACAACTCAAGTAAAGTAAAGTATTTTTACTTTGTTACTATACAGCACTGTGTACTAGTTGTTATGTCTTGTATTAGTTTGTCCTCCGGTTGGCACATTGCTCAATTGGATATTTGAATTTATTTGAATTATGTGTTAATTTTATCACTATCACTGATGATGTGTCCGAGGTATTTGCATCACAGGATGTATGTAACTACTAATTCAGTCTGGCTTCGCCAGTGACGTCCAGGAATAGACTGGCTGACGACCATGAATAGAGTGGTGACAGCTTGGAGAGACAGCGGGCAGCACGGAAAGACGGCAACCGGGGCAGGAAGGGCTAGCAACCCGACCTGCATCTCCTACGAGGAAGAACCCTATCTCAGCTACAAAAAGTCTTAAAGGAAAATACCCCCAGGGGAGCCCGAGGGGGGGGGAGAATGAGCACCCCAAACGGACAGCTAACCAGGTAACGACCAATGGAAATGGACAATCGACGATGACTGCCGTATGTATTTGCGGCAAGAGCTGCAAAAACCCACGAGGTCTAAAGATTCATCAGACCAAGATGGGATGTCTGGTGAGTGTACAACCAGAGCAGCGCACAAGGGTTAGCCTCAGAGAGATCCAGAGGGAACAGGGTGAAACTCAGAGTACCCCTCATGCTCCAGAGGACCTTGGTGAGATGCAGGAGGAGCCGGGCCAGGAGTCACCCCACAGCGCCCGGAACCTCCATGCTCGGGAAGCTCAAGCGCTAGACATTCCACAACATCAGAATCGGGTCAAGTGGCCCCCAGCCAGCAAAGGGAGCGAATGGCAGAAATTTGAGGATGACGTGGATGGTACCCTGGAAAGCACCATGAAAGGCGGACCTGACAGGAAACTTCAAACCATGGCAACAATAATCATTAGCATAGCCACTGAACGGTTTGGCTTAGTGGAGAAAAGGGCTACTACAGACCAGTATTCCAAGAACAGAAGGGCAGGAAAGATCTCGCAACTACGACGGGAGCTCCGGGATTTGAAGAGGCAGTTCAAGCTGGCAAGGGAGGATGAAAAGCCAGGACTGGCTGAACTGCGTGGTTTCCTGAGAAAGAAGCTGCTGACACTCCGCCGAGCAGAATGGCATAGGAGGCGAGCTAAGGAGAGAGCAAAGAGACGCACGGCCTTCCTAACAAACCCTTTTGGGTTTACTAAACAGCTGCTTGGCCAGAAGCGCAGTGGCCACCTCACATGCTCAAAGGAGGAGGCAGACGCATACCTCTGTGACACCTACAGTGACGCTGCCCGGGAGGAGGATCTCGGGGAATGTAAAGATCTGATCAATCCACCAGAGCCAGTCACAGTTTTCAACACCAAATCACCTAGTTGGAAAGAAATCCAAACTGCTGTTAAGGCGGCCAGAAACAACTCAGCACCTGGACCCAACGGTGTACCTTACCTAGTTTACAAGAGGTGCCCCAAGCTACTACACAGGCTGTGGAAAATCCTAAGGGTGATTTGGAGCAGGGGAAAGGTTGCCCAACAATGGAGATCTGCAGAAGGAGTGTGGGTACCGAAGGAAGAGAAGTCAACCACCATCGAGCAATTCAGGACAATATCATTGCTCAATGTCGAGGGGAAGTTATTTTTTAGTATCCTTTCCCATCGGCTATCAGACTACCTCCTTAAGAACCAGTACATCGACCCCTCAGTGCAAAAGGGGGGTATCCCGGGGGTTCCAGGGTGCCTTGAACATAGTGGCGTAGTGACGCAGTTGATCAGGGAGGCTCGAGAAGGGAAAGGAGACCTGGCTGTATTATGGCTGGACCTGGCTAATGCATATGGCTCTATACCCCACAAGCTAGTGGAAGTGGCTTTGGCGAGGCATCATGTCCCATGCAACATCAAAGCCCTCATCATGGATTACTATGGCAGGTTTTACCTGAGGTTCACCTCCGGCACTATCACATCAGTGTGGCATCGACTGGAGAAAGGGATAATCACTGGATGTACCATTTCAGTGATACTCTTTGCCCTAGCCATGAATATGCTGGTCAAATCTGCTGAGCCGGAGTGCAGAGGGCCAAAAACCAAGTCAGGAACCCGCCAGCCCCCCATCAGAGCATTCATGGATGATCTGACAGTGACAACAGTGTCAGTGCTTCCCTGTGATTGGCCGGTCCTTCCCACTATCTGCGGTGCTTCCCTGTGATTGGCCGGTCCTTCCTAGGATCCGCGGTGCTTCCCTGTGATTGGCTGGTCCTTCCAACTATCTGCGGTGCTTCCCTGTGATTGGCCGGTCCTTCCTACTATCCCCGGTGCTTCCCTGTGATTGGCCGGTCCTTCCTTCTATCCAGGGTGCTTCCCTGTGATTGG
This sequence comes from Atherinomorus stipes, assembly GCA_023101725.1. Classification (NCBI taxonomy): domain Eukaryota; kingdom Metazoa; phylum Chordata; class Actinopteri; order Atheriniformes; family Atherinidae; genus Atherinomorus; species Atherinomorus stipes. The sequence goes on along the minus strand of JALJCO010007930.1, from coordinate 82,437 downwards.
CCGGTCCTTCCCACTATCTGCGGTGCTTCCCTGTGATATGCTGATCCTTCCTACTATCCCCGGTGCTTCCCTGTGATTGGCCGGTCCTTCCTACTATCCGCGGTGCTTCCCTGTGATTGGCCGGCCCTTCCTGCTATCTGCGGTGCTTCCCTGTGATTGGCCGGTCCTTCCTACTATCCGCGGTGCTTCCCTGTGATTGGCTGGTCCTTCCTACTATCCCCGGTGCTTCCCTGTGATTGGCCGGTCCTTCCCTCTATCCGCGGTGCTTCCCTGTGATTGGCCGGTCCTTCCTACTATCCGCGGTGCTTCCCTGTGATTGGCTGGTCCTTCCTACTATCCTCGGTGCTTCCCTGTGATTGGCCGGCCCTTCCTGCTATCTGCGGTGCTTCCCTGTGATTGGCTGGTCCTCCCTACTATCTGCGGTGCTTCCCTGTGATTGGCCGGTCCTTCCTACTATCCGCGGTGCTTCCCTGTGATTGGCCGGTCCTCCCTACTATCTGCGGTGCTTCCCTGTGATTGGCCGGTCCTTCCTTCTATCTGCGGTGCTTCCCTGTGATTGGCCGGCCCTTCCTGCTATCTGCGGTGCTTCCCTGTGATTTGCCGGTCCTCCCTACTATCTGCGGTGCTTCCCTGTGATTGGCCGGTCCTTCCTACTATCCTCAGTGCTTCCCTGTGATTGGCCGGTCCTTACTTCTATCCGCGGTGCTTCCCTGTGATTGGCCAGTCCTTCCTATTATCTGCGGTGCTTCCCTGTGATTGGCTGGTCATCCGTTCTATCTGCGTACTTCCCTGTGATTGGCCGGTCATCCCTACTATCTGCGGTGCTTCTCTGTGATTGGCCGGTCCTTCCTACTATCCGCGGTGCTTCCCTGTGATTTGCCGGTCCTCCCTACTATCTGCGGTGCTCCCCTTTGATTGGCCGGTCCTTCCTACTATCCTCAGTGCTTCCCTGTGATTGGCCGGTCCTTACTTCTATCCGCGGTGCTTCCCTGTGATTGGCCAGTCCTTCCTATTATCTGCGGTGCTTCCCTGTGATTGGCTGGTCATCCGTTCTATCTGCGTACTTCCCTGTGATTGGCCGGTCATCCCTACTATCTGCGGTGCTTCTCTGTGATTGGCCGGTCCTTCCTACTATCCGCGGTGCTTCCCTGTGATTGGCCGGTCCTTCCTACTATCCGCGGTGCTTCCCTGTGATTGGCCGGTCCTTCCTACTATCCGCGGTGCTTCCTAGTGATGGCCGGTCCTTCCTACTATCTGCGGTGCTTCCCTGTGATTGGCCGGTCCTTCCTACTATCCGCGGTGCTTCCCTGTGATTGGCCGGTCCTTACTTCTATCCGCGGTGCTTCCCTGTGATTGGCCGGTCCTTCCTACCATCCGCGGTGCTACCCTGTGATTGGCCGGTCCTTCCTACTATCCACGGTGCTTCCCTGTGATTGGCCGGTCCTTCCTACTATCTGCGGTGCTTCCCTGTGATTGACCGGTCCTTCCTACTATCTGCGGTGCTTCCCTGTGATTGGCCGGTCCTTCCTACTATCTGCGGTGCTTCCCTGTGATTGGCCGGTCCTTCCTACTGTCTGCAGTGCTTCCCTGTGATTGGCCGGTCCTTCCTTCTATCCGCGGTGCTTCCCTGTGATTGGCCGGTCCTTCCTACTATCCGCGGTGCTTCCCTGTGATTGGCCGGTCCTTCTCGTTTGCAGTGAGAACACGTGCAGTATCATGAAGAGACGAACCAGACCACACCGGTGGCTGAGCAGCTGGAAGCAGAAACTGAAGCAGATTCAATCAATCAATCAATCAACTTTTATTTGTATAGCCCTTTACAATAACCAGAATGGTACTCAAAGTGCTTCACAATTAAGCCATAAAAGTACATCAATACATAAAACAGAAAAATCAATAAAACAGGATAGGAAAGGAATAAGAAGTAACTGGGAAGTGCCATAGCGCTGCAGGGTATTAAGAGCCTGTGGGAAACGCATAAAATAAGTTAAAAATAAATGGACAAATAAATAAATAAAAACCTTACCTAAAAACTAACCTAGATGGAGTTAAAGGCTAATCTGAAAAGGTGGGTCTTTAGCTTTGATTTAAAAAGGCCGAGATCAGTTGTGATGCGAATGTCCAGGGGCAGTTTGTTCCACAACCGAGGAGCAGCAACAGCAAAAGAACGGTCACCCCACTGCTTGTGTCTTGACCTTGGGACCTCAAGCAAAAGCTGACCTGAAGAGCGCAGGGCCCTACCGTGATCACGGACAGTTAAAATATCTGATAAATAGGAGGGCGCCTGGCCGTGAATAGCGTTAAAAACAAACAACAAAAGTTTAAAATTGACTCTGAAACGAACCGGAAGCCAATGAAGCGACGACAGCACGGGGGTGATGTGTTCACGTCTAGACGTGCCTGTTAAAAATCGGGCTGCAGCGTTCTGAACGAGTTGAAGACGTGAAATCAAAGACTGGTTTAGGCCGACATAGAGGGCATTGCAGTAGTCCAGTCTTGAACTAATAAATGCATGAATTGCCTTCTCTAGGTCTTGCCGACTGAGAAAAGGCTTCACTTTGGCCAAGAGGCGAAGCTGAAAAAAACTGGTTCTCACCACGGCGCTAACTTGTTTGTCAAATTTCAGCTTGCTGTCAAACGTTACTCCAAGATTCTTGACATGTGATTTAAAAAAGGGGGCCAGAGAATCACAGTCTGTGAGAACATTTGACATGGGAGACGTACCAAACAAAATGCATTCTGTCTTACTGTCATTTAAGAGCAGAAGGTTCTGTGCCAGCCACTGTTTAACATCACTTAAACAGTCCAGTAACTTATTTAGTGCAGTTTTCCCATTTGATCTCATGGGCAAGTATAACTGCAAATCATCAGCATAAAAGTGAAAAGACAGATCGTGTTTTCTGATGATTGATCCCAGAGGTAACAAATACAAAGAAAAGAGAATGGGGCCGAGAATGGGGCCGAGAATTGATCCTTGCGGCACCCCACAGGATCATTCATCTGAAACCTTGAGCACGACTCCATCCCCGCGTTTCTACGTGTGTGCTTCTCACCTGGAATAAAACTGTGATTATGGACCAATCAGCATCGAGGATCACCGCTGATGCTGCTGGTCCAGATGTGGTTTAAAAGCAGGCCAGCAGTGGGAGCTTGGCCCGTCCTCTGCTGCTAACCGGCTCCACAGACATGCCCACATGTCACATTTTACTTCACACCCAAAATCCAGCCCCCCCCCTCCCCCAAACCCTCAAACCCCTTTATCCACACATCACACTTGTCTATTTTTACCGCGGGAGGCGGCTGCTGGTGTTGAGCGATGTCGAGCCGGCGGACACGCCGCTGTTGTCACGGGGATAAGTGGGTGAAGAGGTCGGCAGAGGAGGTGTGGCGCTGCTGATGTCGTCGGTGTGTGTGTTACAACCAGAGGAAAAGCAGAAATGAGAAGTGTGTGGATGTGAGGGAACAAGCTGTGGAGGTGAAGTGGAGTCTGAGTTTGTGCTTTACAAGTGTTTGTGTGAGATCAAGTGTGTTCTGGATGTCTGCCCGACCACAGTGGCGCCACTATGACAAGCTGTGGTGTGAGCCGGACACATACACACACATGCACGCACACGCACACGCACGAACGCACACACACACACGAACGCACACACACACCAGATGCACACACACAAACGCATGCACGCACGCACGCGCACACACACACACACATGCACGCACACACGCACGCACACACACACACGCACGAACGCATGACGCACACACACACACGAAGGCACACCCACACACACGCACGCACACACACACACGAACACACACACACACACACAAACGCACGCACACACACACACACACACACACACACGAATGCACGCACGCACACACACACACGAACGCACACGCACACACACACACACGCACGCACACACACACGAACGCACGCACGCACACACACACACACGAACGCACACACACACACACACACACGCATGCACACACAGATGTTTGTTTTTCTATCCCTGTGGTGTACATCCATTGACATAATGCATTCCCTAGCCCTAACCCTAAACCTAACCCCCATAACTGATTGCCTAAACCTAACCCTTGTCCTAGTCCTAACCAAAACCTAATTGTAACTTAATCTCTAAAACCTAATCTTGACCCTCAAAACGGGATCTGTACCCGTGGGGACCGGGAAAATGTCCCCACAAGGGGAAGATGTCCCCACAGTGATGGTAAAAATCCAGAACATGGTCCCCACAATGGTACAAAAACACGCCCACTCTCACACACACACACACACACACACACTTTCACACGCACGCACACACACTCTCACACACACACACACTTTCACACGCCCACTCTCACACACACACACTTTCACATGCACACACACACACTCTCACACACACTTCTGATGCTGTAATGCTAACGTTGTGACTTTTATCTCAGGTGATAAACAGAAAACACACTTTTGAAGGAGCATGTTGTGTTCGGCCAGCGGGGCTCGCTCTAGAGGACACGTTTTGTGTCCCACGAGACATTCCTGTTGGACAGTCAGTGTGTGCTGCAGATCAGACCCTTCCCCTTTCCGCTGCATGGACTCCAGTGCATTGCCGTCCATGTTGGGGGCAGCCTGAACAGCAGCTATCAGGAACAAAATGACAGGGGGGGACTCAAAACTCAAAATCTTACCAAGTATATTTGTCTAAATTCTAGTTGAAATATCTCATCACCCTCAATATCAGACAAAATACCTACAGAGAAACACAGAGATTTAGGAACTTCTTAAACATGTCTTAAAAAATTCACGTGTTCTATTGGCAGATTTTTGTGCTTAGTATGAGAGAAAAAAAATTAAATGAAATAAAATAAAATAAATTAAAAAAAAAAAATAAAAAAAATATATATATATATATATATATATATATACATATATACAGGTACTACCCAAAAAATTAGAATATCCTGAAAACGTTCATGTATTTCTATAATTCAACTTAAATGGTGCAATTTACATATTGTATATATAAATAATATGCAAATCAATATATTTCAAGCTTTTATTTGTTTGGATGTTGCTGATTAGAAGTTGCAGCTTAAGAAAACCTCAAATTCAAAAACTAAATAAATTAGAATATTGCATGAAATCAATTTCAAAAGGACTTTAAATCCAAAAATATGCGTCCTCCTGCAGTAAAATCTTGCATGTGTACTTGGTTTTGTCCTTTTGCATGAATGACTCCTTAACCTGGCGTGGCATGGATGCTAGCAGCTTTAACCCGGCGTGGCATGTATGCTAGCAGCTTTAACCCGGCGTGGCATGTATGCTAGCAGCTTTAACCCGGCGTGGCATGTATGCTAGCAGCTTTAACCCGGCGTGGCATCTATGCTAGCAGCTTTAACCCGGCGTGGCATGGATGCTAGCAGCTTTAATCCGGCGTGGCATGTATGCTAGCAGCTTTAACCCAGCATGGCATGTATGCTAGCAGCTTTAACCCGGCGTGGCATGTATGCTAGCAGCTTTAACCCGGCATGGCATGTATGCTAGCAGCTTTAACCCGGCGTGGCATGTATGCTAGCAGCTTTAACCCGGCGTGGCATTGATGCTAGCAGCTTTAACCTGGCGTGGCATGGATGCTAGCAGCTTTAACCCCGCGTGGCATGGATGCTAGCAGCTTTAACCTCGCGTGGCATGGATGCTAGCAGCTTTAACCTGGCGTGGCATGGATGCTACCAGCTTTAACCTGGCGTGGCATGGATGCTACCAGCTTTAACCCCGAGTGGCATGGATGCTAGCAGCTTTAACCCGGCGTGGCATGGATGCTAGCAGCTTTAACCCGGCGTGGCATGGATGCTAGCAGCTTTAACCCGGCGTGGCATGGATGCTAGCAGCTTTAACCCGGCGTGGCATGGATGCTAGCAGCTTTAACTCGGCGTGGCATGGATGCTAGCAGCTTTAACCCCCGTGGCATGGATGCTAGCAGCTTTAACCCCCCGTGGCATGGATGCTAGCAGCTTTAACCCCCCGTGGCATGGATGCTAGCAGCTTTAACCCCCCGTGGCATGGATGCTAGCAGCTTTAACCCGGCGTGGCATGGATGCTAGCAGCTTGTGGGATATCTCAGCTGTTATGGAGACCAACATGCTTCCATCACAGCCTTGAGCTCTTCTTTATTGTTTGCTCTCTTCCCGTTCAGCATTCTCTGACGATGTCCCACATGTTTTCAATGGGGTTCTGGTCAGGTGGGTTTGCGGGCCAATCCAGCATGGTGATCCATGGTTGTTGAAGCAGGATTTGGTAGTTTTGGCAGTGTGGGCAGGTGCCAAGTCCTGCTGGAAGATGAAGTCTGCATCCCCATACAGCTGGTCCACTGAAGCAAGCATGAAGGTCTCCAAAATGTCCTGGTAGACGGATGCATTGATGCTGGACTTGATGAAGCTCACAGGTCCATTCCTTATGAAGTCCTCCACACGTCTGAAAGGCCCTTTCCTGACCATCTTCTCCAGGCTGCTGTCAGCCCTCCGGCTTCTACACCGTTTTCTTCCACACTTCTTCCTTCCACTTAACTGTCCATTAATGTGCTTTGAGACAGCACTCTGAGAACATCCAGCTTCTTTTCTATCACTTTTTGTGTCTTTCCACCTTGTGCAGGGAGTCAATGATGGTTTTCTGCACAACTGTCAGATCAGCATCTTCCCCATGATTGTGAATTCTTCTAAACCAACACAGAGACTTTTTAAAGGCTCAGGGTACTTATGGAGGTGTTTGGATTACTGACCTGATTAGAATGTGACACTCTGAACCTACAAAACTGGAGCTTTTCACAATATTCTCATTTTTGGAGTTTTTTAATTTGAGGTTTTCTTAAGCTGCAACTTCTAATCAGCAACATCCAAACAAATAAAAGCTGCAAATATATTGATTCACATTTTATTTTCCTTTACAATATGTAAATTCCACCTTTTAAGTTGAATTATAGAAATACATTAACTTTTTCAGGATTTTTTAGTTTTTTGTGTGGTACCTGTGTGTGTGTACATATAAATACACTGCCTGAAAAAAAGTGGCCACCTGGATTTAACTAAGCAAATAGGTACGAGCCTCCTATTGGATAATTACTGCATGGGGGATTATCTTTCAGCTGGCAACAAGTTATTAAACCCCAACTGGTGCAATGACTTGCTTCTCATTTCCTAAATAACCATGTGGAAAGACACATCCGTGGTCGTGGAAAAGATGTTAGTCTGTCTGAGAAGGGTCAAATCATTGGCATCAAGAGGTGAAAACATCTAAGGAGATGCAGAAACTACTAAAACTGGGTTCAGAACAGTCCAACGCATTATGAAAAACTGGAAGGATAGTGGACCATCGTCTTCCAGGAAGAAATGTGGCCGGAAAGGCAGATGAAGTGATGCAGCATCATGCCTAGTGCTACTGTATTAGCCTGTGGGGGCAGTGTGATGATCTGGGGTTGCTGCAGTTGCTCAGGTCCAGGTTCAGCAACAGTATGAGCTCAGATAATGAGGTCAGCTGATACCTGAATATACTGAATGAGCAGCTTATTCCATCAATGGATGTTTCTTTCCTGGTGGCACGGCCATATTCCAAGATGACCGTGCCAGAATTTATCGGGCTCAGATTGTGAAAGATGGTTCAGGGATCATCAGACATCATTTTCACACATGGATTGGCCCCCACAGAGTCCAGACCTGAACCCCATTGAGAATCTTTGGGATGTGCTGTGGTCAGACTCTTGGTGAAAAATTAATGCAACACTGGATGGAAATAAATCTTTTGACATTGCAGAAGCTTATGGAAACACAGCAAATGCTGCCGCAATCAAAGCTAAAGGCGGTCCAACAAAATGTTAGAGTGAAGGACCTTTTTTTTGGTGGCGACTTTTTTTTTGGCCGGGCAGTGTATATATATATATATATAAATACATATATTACATATATATATGTATGTATGTATGTATATGTATATATACATATATATATATATATATATATATGAAATCTTGGACATTCTAAAAATAAGAAAAAATTGAATCTGCCAACAGAGCAAGTGAATTTTTTTTATACGATTTCTTGAAATAAGATAAGATGCATCGTCTGAAACAAGTTCCTGTATCTCTGTTTCTCTTTAGGTGATTTTGTCTAACTGAGTGTATTGAGTTATTTTGACTAGAAATCAACAAAATCTACTTTTGGAGTTGTTGCAATGATCCGACTGAACGCAGGTTACGAGAGGATGATGGAGAGGATGATGAAGGTGCATGAATGTGGACATGGAAAGAAAAAGCAGAGTAAGGCAGATTAGTGAGAGCAAGATGAATCCCGCCGTGGGATGTGGGCGGATAATGACATTACCGGTACGGTGGCCTGGGAGGTCCACAACAGCAGGGCTATCATTAACGGGTAATTAGCTTCTGGCTGCGTGGCTGCCACGGCGGGGGGCACGTTCGCGTTGTTTGTCAGGCGGTAACTGTATTATCTCCGCGCCTGCCACGGCGTCATTACAGCCCGCACTCAATCAACAATTACCCCCACCGCTCAAACAAGTTTCAGCTGGAGTTTGGGCTGCTCTCACCCAGGCAGCATGTTCCTTCTGCCAAATTACAATAATTATGATTCATTTATAGCTGTGATTGACAGCTGAGCGAGGCCTCGGCGACTCTCCCACCTGATCACGTGCAGCTCGCTGAATCCGGCAGGTGAAGCCGCTCTGCTGCTGCTGGCAGTTTGGAAAGTTAGCGCTCCCCGTTATGAATTGATTAGAGGCCTGGGGTGGAGGTGGGGGGTCTGCAGGGGTGCTGGTAATGGCATATTAATTTGCTGTATTGAATGTGGCAGGCTTTGAACGGGGAGCAACATGCTAACCTGACTCAACTCAGGACACTTCGTCTTTATTTAGCACTAATGGGATATCGGTGCAAGGTAGTTAAAAACACACTGCATGTTAAATCTGCACACACACGCGCGCACACACACATACACATACACACACACACACACACACACACACACACACACACACACCCACATACACACACACACACGCACGCACACACACACACACACACACGCACACACACACACTGAGTGGTAAAACAGGGATATTTTTGCATGTGCATACCAGGCATTATCTGAGGCTACAATGAGAGAATGAATCATAAAAGCTTCACTTCCTCAGTCGCCAACAAAACACTCGGGACATTTTTATTCAGCGTTTGAGCTGCTGCTCCTCTCCAGCCTGATGCGCTGTAAATTACAGAAGTGGACGCTGAATGAAAGCTCTAATTCTCTGCCCGGCGTGATTAACTCCAGCTTCGGGCCAACCAGCAGACTCTACCAACTCCTCGGAAATTTGAGGTTATTGTCAGTCTGACCTCTCGTTGCCGTGCAGGTGCTGGCAGATCCGTCAGACTTCTGCGCGGTTCTTTCTCGTTGCCGTGCAGGTGCTGGCAGATCCGTCAGACTTCTGCACGGTTCTTTCTCGTTGCCGTGCAGGTGCTGGCAGATCCGTCAGACTTCTGCGCGGTTCTTTCTCGTTGCCGTGCAGGTGCTGGCAGATCCGTCAGACTTCTGCGCGGTTCTTTCTCGTTGCCGTGCAGGTGCTGGCAGATCCGTCAGACTTCTGCGCGGTTCTTTCTCGTTGCCGTGCAGGTGCTGGCAGATCCGTCAGACTTCTGCGCGGTTCTTTCTCGTTGCCGTGCAGGTGCTGGCAGATCCGTCAGACCTCTGCGTGGTTCTTTCTCGTTGCCGTGCAGGTGCTGGCAGATCCGTCAGACTTCTGCGCGGTTCTTTCTCGTTGCCGTGCAGGTGCTGGCAGATCCGTCAGACTTCTGCGCGGTTCTTTCTCGTTGCCGTGCAGGTGCTGGCAGATCCGTCAGACTTCTGCGCGCTTCTTTCTCGTTGCCGTGCAGGTGCTGGCAGATCCGTCAGACTTCTGCGCTGTTCTTTCTCGTTGCCGTGCAGGTGCTGGCAGATCCGTCAGACTTCTGCGCGCTTCTTTCTCGTTGCCGTGCAGGTGCTGGCAGATCCGTCAGACTTCTGCGCGGTTCTTTCTCGTTGCCGTGCAGGTGCTGGCAGATCCGTCAGACTTCTGCGCGGTTCTTTCTCGTTGCCGTGCAGGTGCTGGCAGATCCGTCAGACTTCTGCGCGGTTCTTTCTCGTTGCCGTGCAGGTGCTGGCAGATCCGTCAGACTTCTGCGCGGTTTTTTCTCGTTGCCGTGGAGGTGCTGGCAGATCCGTCAGACTTCTGCGTGTTTCTTTCTTGTTGCCGTGCAGGTGCTGGCGGATCCGTCAGACTTCTGCGCGGTTCTTTCTCGTTGCCGTGCAGGTGCTGGCAGATCCGTCAGACTTCTGCGCGGTTCTTTCTCGTTGCCGTGCAGGTGCTGGCAGATCCGTCAGACTTCTGCGCGGTTCTTTCTCGTTGCCGTGCAGGTGCTGGCAGATCCGTCAGACTTCTGCGCGGTTCTTTCTCGTTGCCGTGCAGGTGCTGGCAGATCCGTCAGACTTCTGCGCGGTTCTTTCTCGTTGCCGTGCAGGTGCTGGCAGATCCGTCAGACTTCTGCGCGGTTCTTTCTCGTTGCCGTGCAGGTGCTGGCAGATCCGTCAGACTTCTGCGCGGTTCTTTCTCGTTGCCGTGCAGGTGCTGGCAGATCCGTCAGACTTCTGCGCGGTTCTTTCTCGTTGCCGTGCAGGTGCTGGCAGATCCGTCAGACTTCTGCGCGGTTCTTTCTCGTTGCCGTGCAGGTGCTGGCAGATCCGTCAGACTTCTGCGCGGTTCTTTCTCGTTGCCGTGCAGGTGCTGGCAGATCCGTCAGACTTCTGCGCGGTTCTTTCTCGTTGCCGTGCAGGTGCTGGCAGATCCGTCAGACTTCTGCGCGGTTCTTTCTCGTTGCCGTGCAGGTGCTGGCAGATCCGTCAGACTTCTGCGCGGTTCTTTCTCGTTGCCGTGCAGGTGCTGGCAGATCTGTCAGACTTCTGCACGGTTCTTTCTTCCTCCGTGAAAAAGACCTTTTAGGATCGGCGGATGTTTCCTGCACGCACCTTCACTGGCTGCGTCCAAACCTCTGCTCACGAGCAAGCTCCTCGCCTCAGCCATGCCAGTTTACAGGTGGACAGACGTGGAACCTCTCTGATTGGCTCGTGTGTGGGTGTGTGTGTGGGGGGGGGGTTATAATCAGAAGTGGAAAGTAACTCATTACTTTTACTCAATTTACTGTAATTAAGTAGTTTTTGTGAGTAGTTTGTAATTTTTGAGCAGTTTTTGCTTTACTTCATGACTTTGGAAACGTCCCCATTACTGAGTAAAAACTGAAATGCAGGGGGAGAAAAATCAGCCTGAACCAGCGTTTCTGTTCATGTGACAGAGATGAAGAAGGAAATCCAGCCAGTTCTGTGTGTTCAAACTCCAACGAAGATAATTCATCATGCAGATGCTACAAATGTGTAACGCTGGTTATCAGTGGGCAGAATATTCTGTGGAGCGTGAAACTTTATTTAACTTCTTATAAGCAGTCAGTGGCTCATTTGTTCAGACTGATTTATTTAGTTATTTATTTATTATTATTTCAGATTTATGACTAATTTTTGCAATAAAAGATACAAAAAAAGAGCACAATTTGTTAATTTTTTAATAAGGGAAGGCGATTTTTGCCATCTTGGAAGCTTTGATTTGGTTTTATTTTCTTTCTTTTGTTGTAGTAAAAGTTGATCAAAAACCATGTTGGACTGGATTTATAACTAGTCCTTTATTACAGCAAGTAACTGAAAGTAACTAAGTAACTTTTGCTCAGTAAATTTTAGACTAAGTACTTTTTACTTTGACTCGAACACATGTTTAATGGATACTTTAACTTTTACTTGAGCAGAATTTAAGAAAAGTAAGGATACTTTTACTCAAGTACAATTTTTCAGTACTTTTTCCACCTGTGGTTATAATTCAAGGCTGGGGGAGGAGACTCGGGGTGGGACTATCAGGATGTGTTTCCATGTTCACATCAAACCTCCTCAATTCCAAACAGAGCTTTGCTGTTTGATGTAAAAACGACTCTGATTATGACGTTTTGGTCCAAATGACAGTGACGGACTCGCTGCTTTCTCACCTGTTGGTCCGGTACATGGTTCAGTTCTGTAGCAATGTTGCAGTTCTCTTCCAGTCCGGTTCACATTCACACCAGAGTTTCTGCAAACAAAGCAGCAGCTGTGGATGTTCTACATCCTCCAGGCTCGTGGTGGCGCTGTTCAGAAAATACTGGGTTTTGTGTTGAAGCTGATGGTGAAGCAGGTGAAGAAGAAGAATCACACTCTCAGAGGTACAGACAGGAACATTTCTGTACCTGTAGCTACATTTATTACAAATGTTCTCTCAAAAGTACAATATTGGTCTTTATGAGGCCAGAAGTACCTATATACTATGAAAAAAATTATACTATGAACCGACATGCGTCATCCATCTGCTGAGTACGCTACCGTTGGGATTTTACTCCGGAGCGTCACTGCTTTTTACTTTTTTTTCCAAGAACAGGAAAAAGAGCATGAACAGAGGTGAAAACCGTCGTAAGTCAGGAAATGTTGTCGTTCCATCACGCTGATGGAACGATGTCTCGTTCACGCCCGTCGCAGGGAGCGACGTCATCACTCGCGGCGAGTGGAGTAGTCCACAAAGCGGCCTCAAGTAAATCCTGAAATTATCTAAAATCTTTGTGGCTTTTTATTTTTTCATTGCAGGAAAAATTTTCATAGAAATCTATAACCAACATATCTGGAATGCAGGACAGAGAACGACTGGAACCAGAAGATCATTATTTTCTCCCCATTGACTTCCAGTCATATTTTTTCGTCTCTTAGGTCCCATGATGCGGACGTAGAGGGGCGGGACTTCGGCTCCCTATAAGTCAGAGGACTAGCCATGTGTTAATGTACGAAATAAACGGTTCAGGTCCTAGTACTGACCTTTGAGGTGCCCCGCATGTTAAACTGCATGATTTGATAATACTTATGAACATACTGTTGTACTTTTTGTGAACATGTAATCCAGTGAAGTTCCACAACTCTGATACCACAGTTGCAAAGTGTTTTATGAAGACAGGAGCATCGTGACCCATTGTGTCAGATGCTTTTCTGAGGTCAGGGAAATTAGCTTTCTATGGTCGTGGATAATTCATCTGTTAATTCCAGAAAGAAGTGAGGGATGAAGAGGTGGATGGATGGATGGATGAGTGCACCTAAGCTCCACTTACACTTGAATGTTATACAAGTCACAAAAGGACACGTAACAAAGGGGCGTCTGAGAAAACATGTAAATAATCCCACCCTTAGCTCTGTGCTTAAATGAGGATGAAATGATGCTGATGACGTCTCCACTTCAGAGTGAACTCCCGAGCTCGACTGTCTGAGAAGAGAAAGCAGCTTTGCACGAACCACAGTCCAGATGAGATGTTTTCTCATGTGTGATGTTCTTCCTTAACCTTCTCACATTATTCAGTCTGTTCATCATGTGCACCATCCTGACCAACTGCTGCTTCATGGCCATGTCAGAGCCGGCGAACTGGGCCAAATACCTGGAGTAAGTATACCCCAGAGGCTTCGGTCACTGCACGTGCACAGCTAACGCTAGCTCACCTGGTCTGCCGGGTTAACGGTGGGATGAATTCAGAGGTCGGCAGGATGGAAATGTCAAACAGAACTCCTGAAAAATTCTCCATCTCACATCAAATCTGATATCATTTTTCTAGGGATGCAGGATATAATCGACCCCTATCGGTATCGGCCTTAAAACTGATATTTAACCGATCAGGCTGCTGTTTCTAAAGTCTAAAAAAAACTTATTTTTTACAGACTTTAAAACTTCTGAAGAAAGTTTCTTTTAGGATGTTCTGTGTGATCAGAGATTTTACACGCTCACTTGTGTAAATAACCAAATATTAGGGCTGGGAAAAATATTGATACACTGAAATATGGTGATATTTTCATGTGCAGATTTCATATTGATATTTGAAAACACGACATTGATCTATTTTACCTATGAAATCTCATGAGATTTCATTGTTCTCTTATGAAGTAGTAAAATAGATTGATACTGTATTTTTAAATATCGATATGACATAAGCATATGAAAATATCACAATATTTCAGTGTATCAATATTTTTTCCCACCCCTACCAAATATCCCCTGTTTTGGGGTATTGTTAAGTTTGACCTGTTCTACAAAACACAAGTTGAGGTATTTTTCTAATTTGCACAAGGAATGAATATTACATCACTTATTTTTAACATCTTTAATATCGGTATCAATATTGGTTATTGGCCACAAGAGTTTTAAAATATCGGCATATTTGATATCAGCTAAAATTCCAATATCGTGCATCCCTAATTATATCCATATTATAATTGTTTTGGGAGAAAAGCAACAGTTTACATTAAATTATTGCTCTCAAGTTTTATTTTATGTCTCTTTCTGCACCAACACTGAAAAATGAAGATTTAAATGAGCAGTGGCAGTTTAGTGCAGTTTTCAGCAGGTTGTTTTCAAGCATTTTTCCAAATCTCCTTTTGGCATTAAAGTCCAGAATGTAGCTGGATGAATGTAAGTTAAAGCAGCCCTTGCTGATGTTGCATTGTTCCACTATTTTTTAATAGGGTAAAATGTCATGGATGAGGAAATGGAACTCTGAAATACCAGACAGACCCCCCATTACTCAAAATAAAATATCATTCCAGTCTCTAAATATTCAATGAAAACTCCAACCAATCCTTGAAGTGGGGTGCACCCCCAGGATTGGCTGAGGGACCTGCCTGTCAGACCTTTGCTTCTGCATTGGGAGGCAGAGGGAAGTGGGGGGGCTCTCAGGAGTGAGGCGGGACTGTTCATATTCGGTAAGGGCTGCTTTAACGTCTATCGTGTTTTTGTGACCTTTTCACTCTTTTTCATAAAGCTGAACGAGTTCCGACTCCACACAACCGTAGAAGAGTGTCCGGCTGCCAATCAACCAATCGCCGGCTATCAAAATAATCTCCAACTAATTTAATCCAACTAATCGTTTATTGTTTTTGAGCTTTTTTTTCCCCTCAAAATTTCCACTGTACCTTCCACTACCTCGTCTGACTTTTTTGTCCTATTTTTGACGCACATACGTAGTCGTAGCTATCGGGGTCAGCTTTGCTTGAACACACATACAACCAGCCAAAAGTCTGGACACATTTTTCAATTAGATTCAATTACAAAGTATTCTAACCTTTGACTGGTTCTGTAAATATGCTACAACTTACATACGATCTGATTCATCGACTTATCGACAAAATAAACTCAATTACTAAGAATAATCGTGATGTGGCAGCTCTAGAAGAGAAGTTACATGTTGATGTTAACATGGTTGTAAAGTTCCCAACCTGATCTGACAAAAATATGTGAAATGAGCACGAACAGAGTTGAGGTCCTACCACTTGTTTACGTGTCCCTGACACATAACTGCTTCAAATTACGTGTCACTGACACGTAAAACTGTGCAATGTAAAATCAGCAAGTCCTCTAAAAAATCACACCCATATCAGGTCGTTTGTGCACAAAAATACGGACTATATTACGTTTTTAATATCCTCAGTTTATATCTGCGATCCTCAGTTCTTCACTCTGACGGAGCCTATATCCTTTTAGGTTTTTTGGCTGCATGTTGCCTGGAGAAACCTGGAATCCATCTCCTGAACTTCTGCATGACGGACACCTGCTCTGTGTCCACGTCTGTTCCTCCAGAGCTGCTGTCCTGCAGCGGTTAGATGTGATCTTTCCCCAACGTCACCTGGATTACCTCATGCACCTCTGCAGAGGTAATGAGCCAGGGTGCAGCACAGCAGCTCTGGAGGAGCAGGTGTCCGTCATCCAGAAGTTCAGGAGACGGATTCCAGGTTTCCTCATGCAACCTGGAAGAATGTAGGCTATGTCGAAACGAAATAAACTATGGATCGCATAGAAACTGAGCGGATATTAAAAACGTAATATTGTCCGTATTTTTGTGCACAAACGACCTGATATGAGTGTAATTTTTTAGAGGACTTGTTGATTTTGCATTGCACAGTTTTACGTGTCAGCAGCACGTAATCTGAAGCAGAAAAGTTTGTGTGCAGGGACACGAAAAGCTTCACCATTGACTAAACATTGACACCTGGCGTGACTGTTTCCGTCTTCTTACGTTTGAGCAGACTCCGGTCGGTCAGACTTGTATCTGGGGACAAAATGGAGAGTTTGACTTACCCGGTTTCCATTTATCACGTTTTCTGCATTCATCTGTTCTCTGCTGCCTCCTTATTTCCTTTATCTATCATTTCTATTACATTCTTATTTCTTTTCTTCTCCTCTTTCCTTCACATTTTCCCTCCCTTCTCCTACTTGTCTTTCGTCCTGTTTTCTTCCTCATCCCTCTTCTCTTCAGGTACACCTTCACAGGTATCTACACGTTTGAATCCCTCATAAAGATCCTGGCGAGAGGTTTCTGTGTGGGGCCCTTCACCTTCCTGAGGGACCCCTGGAACTGGCTTGACTTCAGCGTCATCGTCATGGCGTAAGTCGCAGCTTTGTGTTTCCTGAATGATCCATGAATGTCAGAATGATAAAGGCTGGATACGATGCTGGAAATAGTTCTTATATGGTTTTAATGATATGAATTAGGGGTGGGACTTTAATGCATTAATGAGGTTTAATTAGTTACAAAAATAATGCGTTTAATGGTAGTGTGCATTGCAAGCAGCATGGAACGTTTGTCAGTGCCTCTTTCCTGGGACCGTTTTGATGCACACGACTTTGGCTGTGTCCAGATTTGAGGGCTCCGTCCTTCCAAGTGCTGATCTGAAGACCGTTTACGTCACAGCGATGCGTTCAAGGCCGTTCAGATTCAAGGTTCTTAAACTGCAGCCTAAGAATGTGGCCTTATTTCCCCCAGATGTACCCTTGGTGGCTAATCCAATCCCAAGATGCATTGCAGGTCAAACAGGACATTCAGTAGCAGAGGTGTCTAGATTTCAGAGACATCTTCATTTTATTTATATCATGTTATCATTGAGTACACGTTAATATTAACATCTTTCATTTGCTATTGTCTCGGGTCGGGCATTGATAATTGAGTATCAGTGGGAACTGGGACGAACTCTAACCTTTGTTAGTACCGAGTTTCTGGTACACCTGATTACGCTGACGTACGCGGCACAACTCTGCTTCTTTTTCACTATATTCAGCGAGTTTTCAGACCCTCTGATAACTTTCTTTTAATAAAACCGCTCGTGACAAGTCTAGTGACACTTTCTGGCCCTTTTGGAGACTTTTGAGACCGACGTGAACAAACGTTTAGTTTACTGCGCGCTGTCGCCCCCAAACGCCGCCCTCAAACCTGGACACAAACTCTGCTGCTATATTTAGCGACTCTTCACACCGCTTTAAAAACTGTGATGAGCAATAAATCAAAGCTTACAGTCACTTTTTACCGTTTTTTTTTCAAATATATACAGTTATATGAGGAGTTCATTTTCAAAAGCAGACAAATACCATTGTGGAAGAACGGAGTTAACTGCTTTTTGTTGCTGTCGGGTACAAACATCTCCATTTAACATGATTGAAACCATCTACTTCATGTGAGCTTGATTTGGTGAAAACATTCACAAAGTTATTGAAGAGTCAGTAAGTCAGTCAGTCACTTTCTGTACCGTTTATCCAATTCACGGTCGCAGGAGTTATTGAAGAGTTTATTTGCAGAAGCAGTTAACTCCGTTTTTCTAAATGGTGTTTACCTGTTTTTGCAAATGAGCTCTTCATATATTGATCCAAACTGGGAAATTCAATCTGTGCATTAACCCATCTCTAGTTAGACCGTAGAGCAGTGGGCTGCCACGTCTTGGCACCCGGGGAGCAGTTGGTGGGGGTTAAGGTCCTTGGTGAGGGGCCCACTGTGGTTTAACCTTAGTGCCACACCTGGAAATAACAAGGTCCAGAATTAGAATTAAGAATCATAAGCTGGATCAAGTCGGGAGTCGAAGCCTTGGAATTAATTAATTACAAAGCCTCTAATTAATTAGATAAATAATGGAGTCCCACCTCTAATATTATTATTAAAACCTAAATGTTTTAACTTAACCTTTCTGCATGACCTGCTGCAAACAGCAGCCTCTCATCATGACATGAGAAGGTTGATGATTAGAACTGAAATGATAAATGCAGTGTTTATCTTTCCAGTATATCAGCTAGTTTACCTTCATTAGTATTTTCATTACTGCTGGAAAGTTCATTTTAAAGTGCCCTCTTTAATGCTCCACAAACTCTAACGAAGTTTTCCAAATTTGAGCTGCGTTGATGAAACGGTGAAATCAGCAGCTGGCAGAATGTACTGGGAGCGCGGAAAGATTATGCCGCCTTAAAACTCAGCCCTACAGACTGAAGCGTCAGGTTTGGTGATACAGGTTACTAATTAAACATAAGACTTTAACAGCAATAGTTGGGTTTCCATTTATGTTTTTAATTTTTTAGTTAATTAGAGATGTAAAAGCGATGTGAGGAATCTAAAACGGTAGAAAAATGAACAACCTCAGATACAGCAGCCGTACCTACGGTGCGACGGCGTATTCAGCATCCATCCTGCATCCTGTCTCTTCTCTGAGCGCTCTCTGGCCTGCATAAAGGGCCATCAGATAGGACGTGCAAACGCAGGCCGTATGATGGCCTCCAGTTACTAGCGTGAGACGCGGTGCTATAAAACATGTCACAGCGGTCAGATGACACGCTGGGTTTTGAAGTCAGAAACGTATGTAGCGTAAATTTAATGCAGAAAAACGAGCGGCTCGGACGGTTTGATGCACAGAAGAAGGGAAACAACTTTGAAGGCTGCATCTGGCCTGAGGAAGCCTGAACTGATGTGACTCACCAGCTGCTTCTGGTCTGATCTGCCAAACTTCTTTCAGGATAAAATACCCAGATAGTCCGAGAGAATAAAAACCCCTGAGTGATTAGTAAATGGAAACCCAGCTGCAGCTCACAAGACTGCTGTTCATGCAACACGACCCATCTCACTTTTTTCCATGCATGGGAACAACATCGCCAGTGGATGTAACAGCAGGACCATGTGACTGAAAACCAGACGATTCGCTCATCATCTCTGAAACCACCGAACAAACTCATGCTGGAGAGGACCGTAGACATCAGAAATACCAACGGAGGTGGAAAGCGAGCCTGACGCCCAATCTCAATGCTTCCCCTCAGACCTTTCATCGAGGGGTGTTTCAGTCCTGTTAGGACAGAGGGGTAGGAGCATCTCGGTCCTGTTAGGACAGAGGGGTAGGGGCATCTCGGTCCTGTTAGGACAGAGGGGTGGGGGTGTCCCAGTCCTGATAGGACAGAGGGGTAGGAGCATCTCGGTCCTGTTAGGACAGAGGGGTGGGGGTGTCCCAGTCCTGATAGGACAGAGGGGTAGGGGCGTCTCCCAGTCCTGTTAGGAAAGAGGGGTAGGGGTGTCTCGGTCCCGTTAGGACAGACGGGTAGGAGCATCTCGTTCTTGTTAGGACAGAGGGGTGGGGGTGTCCCAGTCCTGATAGGACAGAGGGGTAGGGGTGTCTCAGTCCCGTTAGGACAGAGGGGTAGGGGTGTCTCGGTCCCGTTAGGACAGAGGGGTAGGGGTGTCTCGGTCCTGTTAGGACAGAGGGGGTAGGGGCGTCTCAGTCCTGTTAGGACAGAGGGGTAGGAGCATCTCGGTCTTGTTAGGACAGAGGGGTGGGGGTGTCCCAGTCCTGATAGGACAGAGGGGTAGGGGTGTCTCAGTCCCGTTAGGACAGAGGGGTAGGGGTGTCTCGGTCCCGTTAGGACAGAGGGGTAGGGGCGTCTCAGTCCTGTTAGGACAGAGGGGTAGGGGTGTCTCGGTCCCGTTAGGACAGACGGGTAGGAGCATCTCGGTCTTGTTAGGACAGAGGGGTGGGGGTGTCCCAGTCCTGATAGGACAGAGGGGTAGGGGTGTCTCAGTCCCGTTAGGACAGAGGGGTAGGGGTGTCTTGGTCCTGATAGGACAGAGGGGTAGGGGTGTCTTGGTCCTGTTAGGACAGAGGGGTAGGGGAGCTCGGTCCTGTTAGGACAGAGGGGTAGGGGCGTCTCAGTCCTGTTAGGACAGAGGGGTAGGGGTGTCTCGGTCCTGTTAGGACAGAGGGGTAGGGGTGTCTCGGTCCCGTTAGGACAGAGGGGTAGGGTTAGGGTTATACAGGCACATCGCCGCTCAGGCCCGGATTTACAAAGATAAAAAATTTCTTGTAGTAATTTGCGCGTTTAATCTGAACCACGGTTTGTGATTTACAAAGAATGATCGCGCAAATGACAGCGGATGCAAACATGTTGGAAACGCTCCTACCTCTAAATAAACGAGGGTTCCCCTGTGGTGAACTGCGAGAACGACAGTTCAAAAGGAAATATGACCCACGGATGGAGATATCACTGCTGAGGAAGATGAAAATATAATTTATAATAAGTATGGTAAGTATAAACATGTAAATGATACAACATGTATCTGTGCAGAGTCTCGGAAGTGTCCAGTTTATGAGGACGTGGATCAGGATTTGCTGAACTAATGAAGCGTCTGCAGCTCTGACATGGTCTCAATTACACACGAGGTGTGCAGTTTGGCACAATGCAGTACCAACGACATCCGAGGCTCGCGCTGCCAGGTGATGTGATCCTGTCCAGCCGCTAAAATCCACCTTAGAATGTGACATTGGCAAAAAGGGAAATAAAAGGACACAACTAATCAGCTTTAGGTCTCATTAAGCTGCAGCGGCTGCAAACGTTTAATTTGTCCTGGATATTTCAGTGTTAAACAATGGTGTTTGCTGCGTTCATTTCTATTAAATTCATCAATGAGAACTTAAAACGCTGCCCTCACTGCTCATGAAAAATCATTTTTAACCAGATGTGTGCGTGTCCAGATCGTCCCTCTCAGAAGCTGAAGCTATTGGAGCTGCATTTCGCACCTGCTTTCAGACGTACTAAAATAGACGCAAAAATCAGCAAAGCAATGCGTGTCATGGTTGGTAAATCTCTTTGTGAGCGCTAAATTAATATATTTACATTTTCTCCTCCCATCACACACACAATTACATATTCATAGCAGCAGGAGCACTAAATGGATAAGAGGCGCTTTATCGCACGTTTGAAAGCTAGAACCCTTCCAGCACGCTGTTTACAGATCAGTTTGTACATTTTTCTGCATGTGCAGGGAGAAAGCTCATGTTTTTCTACGCGTAAACCTTTCATAGATCCGGCCCGAAGTGGTCACATGATGACCGCTGATAAATGCAAATACCCCAGCAGATTCACAGAAAAACATTTAGAAAAGCTTTCTGTGTTTGTTTGAGCTTTAAAACCTAAAAGAGAGATTAATTTGTTTCTGCTCTGATGACTGTGAAAGATCTGAGCAGGAAGTTGAGAGCAACACTGAGAAGCAGAGTCTGACACGGCCGTTGTTGTTCTGATGGGATTAATGTGGAATTAAAACTCAGAGCTCAGCTGCAGTTCTGTTGGCCTCGCTACGTCGGACGGTTCCTGCCTTTAAGCCTGTTTGTAACTTTGCAGAGTCAGGGAAAACTCTGCTGCGTAAACGTTGTCATTGTGCCGTCAGTCCAGAGAAACTTTAAAGAAAGCAGACGTCAGGCATGAAGTTAAGTCACGTTAATCAGCAGAAACCAACCAGAGATGAGAAAAGTGCAAAGTTAAAAACACTGAAGCGTCCACGCTGTAGCAGGTCAATCGAGCATTTCCTTTCAACGTTCATAATTATCCAGTCATTTACATGACAGTTACCATGCAGGTATGCACTCTTATTATATAAGTTCCTCTGAAATGAGTGCAAACTGGATGTGAACATAGTTTATAATTGTGTCTGCAGGTGAGTTTTATAATCCTGCAGGAACTCATGTTTAATTAGAAGCAGCGTTGATGTGAAAAAGCATCTCTGAATTTTAATCTGTGCTGACATTTAGACATGAAAGTGTCAGCTGTTTCAGTTTATCTGTTCATGGAAAAGCTTTCTGATATTTTGCACATTCATTTTTCATCTTCCGTCACTGAATGCAGCTGCTAATCAGCTGCTCATCTCTGCACCAGGAAACAAAAAAAAAAAAAACAATGCTTCACTGAAAATGAATAAAAGAAAATGAAAATATCCTGTCAAGGATTGTTCAGATGTGTTGACTATTGAATGCAGATTAAAAATAACGGAAAACAGCTGAAGAAACCTCTAAATGAATAAAATAGCAAATGAAAAACTGGAAGTGTGGAAATTTAAATGATAGAAAAATCTGGTGGAATATAAAAGATGAATTTCAAAGATAATTTGAACTTCATCTGTTGATTTACAATTCATTTTCCCCTAATTCCTTGTGTTTCTTGATGCACTTTTCTTGCATTTACCCTCATATTTATTACTAAGTGCAACGTTGTTAAAAAACAACAACATGTAAACATATAACCCAGATTTCAAGTTCTTTTATTTCATAACTGTAATTTTATCTGTAAGTCAGCATCAATATAGAAATGGATAAATAACAAAATTCATACAGAAATATTTAGATATTAAATTAAAAATGAAATAAATGAATCCATTTAAATACAATGAAAAAAATGTGTTTGGTGTATAACTTCAATATTTTATTATCTAAAATATTTTTAATTCATTATTTTTTAGGAATGCACGATATTGGAATATCCAATATGCCAATATTTGAAAACGCATGTGGCTGATAACAGATATCGTTCCCAATATTAAAGCTGGAAAAAAAAAAGCAGTCATTGCAATCAGTAGTTTTGTTATCCGTTTCCGACACTTTGAAAATAGAAGTGGGAAAAAATATCGATTCACTGAAATATTGCCATATTCTCATATGCCAAAATCTAACTGATATTTCAAAGCGCGGGATTGATCTATTTTACTTCGGTTAAAAACGTACGTGAGATTTTGTTAGTAAAATAGATCAACAGCGCGTCTGTAAATGTCAATATGGTATAAGCATATAAAAATATCGCAATATTTCAGTGTGTCGATATTCTTTCCCACTCCTAGTCTTCAGAAGTTTTAAAGTCTGTAAAAAAGAAGTTTTTGAAGAAGAAGTTTTTGGATGTTTTAGACTTTAGGAACAGCGGGCTGCTCAGTTAAATATCGGTTAAATATCGGTTAAATGTCGGTGCGGTGGCCGATGTCCTATATTCTATTATCTACTATTTTTAGGTTATAAATTATCCAATATTTCAGGCCGATATAGGCCGATACCGATAGGTGGCCGATTATATCGTGCATCTCTATTAATTCTGTGTTTATTAAGAAAACATGGTTTCTTAATTTGCCATTACTTTTTATTTTATGAAAATGTTGAATAATTTAAATTGAATGACATTTAATAATTTATTAGTAAACATATTTTTAAAGTTTTTAAATTTCTTTTTAATTCTTTGGTTTCAGTTTTCTTAATTTTTTATTTATGTTTTTTTTTTTTTATTTTTGCATTATTTTGTTGAATGTAATCCCATTCAAATTTCCTTTCGGTTTTTTAATCTTTTAAAATGTTTATTCTTTTTGCATCTCATTTATAATTGTTTATCTCTGTAAGGGCAGTTTAATCCTCGATATGAAACATTGATCCTGATACAGGAAGAAAAACTGTTTGTCTTGTTTTCGGAGCTTTCCTTTCCAAGCTGAGGTCACCTCCAGCTGCCTCCTCTGATGAAATGTGAAGCGATTAACACAGCCTGTTAAATGAAACTGTTTCTGTAAAGGACAGGATCGGGAGTGCTGCAGGAATGTAAATGCTTTGTTTTGTGGACACATCAAGAAAAAGATTCAATATTCTGGTGCTCAGTCAGAAAATTTGGACCATAAAGCTGCAACAGACAAAGTTATTCAAGGCTCAATTCTCCAGTGAAGCAGCTGAATCTGAAACGAACGCACAGGGACAGCATTTTAATCTGAAGTTTCCACTTTCTCCTCCAAGTCTGTCATTAAACTAAAAGAAATACAACATTTAAACGAAACATCAATATTTCGCAGGACATTTGGACTTCTTTTAAAAGTCGTCTTTGCACCAAAATGAGCACATGAACACGTAAAACAGACAGATGAAATCATGTCTCTGTAAGTTTTAGTGCGTTTTGCATCAGTGGTCTGAGGGCGACGACCACCACATCAGCATAAGTAGATGAGTCTGTAGTTTCTAACGGGACAGGGGGATCCAGCCTCACAGCAGGACCGCTGCAGCTGTCTCACAGACGGCACATCCAATAAAACTCCCCTCTTTTGTCTGTGAACGGTATCTGGGAGCATGTTTGCATGAGCAGAATCAGGCTGAACTGCTCCTGTCTGTTTGTTCCTAACTCACTCACTGCCAGACCTTTTCCCAGCAGAGCTCCATATGTACAGGGTTTTTAAGCATTTTCACTGATTTTGGGAGTCACAGAATATTGTGTACTATGCCAATACAAACACTGAATGTACCAAAGGAAAGCTTAGACTCTCTTCTTTTATCAGAAAAAAACCATTTGTTTCTAGCTTTTTCTGTTCTTTAGTAATCTGCAGTAGAACATGGCTTTGTTGCAGCAAAAATGCTGCTTTTGACCAAAAAGCTGAGAAAACGAGCTTTAAATGCTGCAGAGCTTCAAGTGGAAAAGTGTCTTTAATGCCATTTTTTTTACTTTAGTAACACCTTCATCATCTGAACGGCTGTTTACTTCTATGAAACAACAAATACAACACTGAGAAAAGAGTTTTGGAGGCTGAATAATTATTTACTAGCTAAATAAGTCACAACAAGTTTGTTTCACAACACAATATTTGACAGAAACGTCTCTTTCTGGCCCTCCCTCCCTCCTTCTACCCATCCACCTCTGACTCAGTACCCCCCCCCCCCCCCCCCCTGCAGGAAACACCTGCCATCGCTGCTTGACCTACTTCACTCTCAGATGGCCACTTCGCTGCTGTATTTTAATCTATGGATCGTGTCTTTGATCGATCGTGTCCGTCTGTCACCGATCACTTTTTCACAAACTTTCCCCTCACGTCCGCCACCTAAACTAACGGTCGCCATGCCCCCCCCCCGCGACAGAATCAAGCAGACTTCCTGTGCTAACAACACAGGCACCATAGAAGCACACCACCACTTCCTGGTAGAGATTAAAACAGCCCCCCCCCGATTAAAACCCGCACGTCACGTGTAAACACGTGAATGGCAGCCTGTGAGCTAACTGGACTCAGATAGGACCCAGTAAAGCTCCATCTTTTGCATCTTTTGTAAAACCAGTAAACTGTAGATATTAATTTAGCACTTGCAAAGAGATTTATCAACCATGAGACGCATTGCTTTGCTGATTTTTGCTTCTATTTTAGTACGTTTGAATAGCACATGCAAACTGGCAGCTCCAATGGCTTCATCCTCTGAGAGGGACGATCCTGGACACGCACACATCTGGTTAAAAATGATTTTTCTTGAGCGGTGAGGGCAGCGTTTTTAGTTCTCATTGTTGAATTCAGTAAAAATCAACACAGCAAACACCGCTATTTAATATGGGTGTGAAATATTCTGGACAAACCAAACAGAACATCTGCAGCCGCTGCAGCTTAATGAGAACTGAAGCTGCAGTAATTGTGTCTTTTTATTCCCTCTTTTTCATTGAACTTGGATTTTAGCGGCTGGACAGGATCACAGTCACCTGGCAGCGTGAGCCTCTGAGGAAAGAGGCATCGTGCTAATGTGCGCACCATAATTTACGCACAGATCATACAGGCCTACTGCACTAAAACCTTACTCCAGATTCAGGAACACGTGAAATGGTGTTCGGGAAACTCAAATTTGATTGTAAACACGTGTGTAGATCATGAATGTCAAACGACATGCCCATGAATCAGCAATGAGCTCCATGAAAGGAGGTTCAGATTGACGCCTCCGGCCACCTGTCAGTCACGGCACAATCAGAGAGAGAGAGGGAGAGAGAGAGAGAGAGAGAGAGAGAAAGAAGAACTTCCCTGAAGCAGAGAGAGAAATTATTTTGAGTGAAGTTGAGTTAAAAACAACTTTTTATTATCAGTTAGACAGGGACAGGCAAATCAAAAGCCTGGACGGAATATCAGATGCAGTTAATGTAGTCCTTTGTTCTGTATTTGCTTTCTTTTTCGGAGCCCCCCCCCCCTCATATGTGGAGCAGAGATCTGAGGACGCAGACAGTGCTTGAGATTGATAAGATAGCTGCTCCAGTAGCTACACGTGCAGCACGTCCTGCTGCTGCATGGAGGCTGTTTGTCCCGGCGATGCTGATCCGCTGCTGCGTGTGCGACTGCAGCAGTTCATGCGAGGCAGAATCAAACCATCACGGCCACTGTGGCCTTCCACCACAGACCGTGAACAGAGCGGGACGGACCCTCCGCTACGTCACCGTTGGTTTCTGCAGAGCTAAAAGTGGAGACTCACAGACTCATAGCTGGCCACCGGAGGCGCTGCTTGCCTCAGACATAAAGGCTCCTGTGCGTGATAGATGTTAGAGGCCGTTTTCACGGCTGCAGACACTTTCATTTGTTCAGCAGCTCCTGATCCATGTCCTCATGAACTGGACCCTTCTGAGACTCTGCATGGATACCTGCTGTATTATTTCCATTTTTATATTCATCAAACTTATTTTAAACCATGCTTTCATTTCCCTCCTCTTCGTATCTCCATTCTCATCTGGGGTCGTATTTCCTTTTGCGCTGTCGTCCCTCAAATCTCGCTGCAAGCCACAAAACAGGCATAACCTAACTTACATCACGGCGTTTCCAACACGTTTGCACCCGCTGCCATTTGCGCCTTCATTCTTCGTAAATCGCCCGTACACCCTGGTTCAGCCCCTCGCACAAAACTGCACGTGCAAATTACTGCACGCACATTTGGATGTTCGTAGATGCGGCCCTATGATGGCAGATGCTGAGGAGCTCTTCTGCTGTCACCTGTGGTCAGGTCCAGAACAGGCCAATCGCAGAGCCGATGCAGTTAGACGTGTTGGAGACACATTCCCCGTGTTCCAGCTCTGCCATATGACCGTTTGTGTGGAAGGCTCACATCCACTCCGTGTCCTTGAACCGACGTCGCCCTGCGGTTAGATAGCTCTCAGGCAGGCGAGGGACACATCCGTCAACTCCTCGACACGCACATCAAGATTGAGGAACATGTTAAGTGAATATGTTGTGAACATAGAGACACACGGGTGTTCTACGTCTGCACGGATGCATCAGCCCTCTGCACTGGAGCTTTATTAAAAGCAGACCGATAGCCGGTAAATAGACACCCCCCTACTGTCCCGCACGCACACACCGAGCGTCTGATTGATATCTCCTCCCTCCCACTGATTCCGTATTCCCATGGTAACAGAATCCTCTAATCTCCCCTGGGGAGGCACAGAGGCGGTCCTTCCCCAGGTCACCCGTATTACCGGTGTAATGACATGTTAAATGCTGCCATCAGCAGCTCCATTCTCCGCTTCCATTTTCACCGCATTAAACGTGCAACATTCGACGTGCCTTGTCATAATAAAGTTAATTAAATCACCTCAGATCATTACTGTAAGGAGTTTTGATGCTGACCAAGCTTTCAGGAGCTGCATGTCCTTCATTTTCCATGAAAATCCATCAAAACAAAATAGAAACTGGGAGAAACGGATGCGTTTTAAAAGGAAAACCTACAGCTTCATTTGATTTTTACATATTTTAAAGGTGATGCTGGATTTTTTTTGCTGAAAATGAAGGTAGACAACCAAAAAAAAGCACACTTTGAGAAAAAATGTAGTTTGTAGCTGTGTAAACTGATTAAATAGTGCAACATCATGTGGCTTTACATCTCACAATATAAACAAGGTGGAAAAGAGGCATTGCTGGATATTTTCCACACGGCAGATACGTCCACACCAGATGCAGAGCTGGACTTTTGGTCTTTCTAGGCAATTATCTCTGGTGTTACTGGTCCCATCCACTGGTGCATGTAAACGGCCTGCTCTGGCCGCCGTGTCCCCCGCCTCGCCTGTAATTCAATCATTCTGCCAGTCAGAGCTGCTGAAATATGAGCCATAATGGAGGGCCGTTAGCAGTGCAGGATCGGATGACTTGATCTTAACTGGAGGCCCAAAATCAGCCACCATGGCCTGGCGCCTCGGCCGCTCCCTCGTCCTCGTCTGATTGAATCTCGGTAGGATGCTGACAGCGCGGTACACGGCCTGTGTCCGTTATCTCATCGAACCTCGCTCTGTGCTTTATTGTTCTTACTCTTGATGCGTTGTTTGATTTAAATCAGGGACAGAAACAAACTAAAGCCGAGGTGATTGATGTTTCCATGCATACTGTATGCAGAGCAGATGACTTATGTGTTCAATGAACACTTTAATGTCTGTTTATGACATGATTTATACGGTAACAGCAACATCCTTACTGTGTCAGTGTCGCGCTGATGTTTCAGGCAGTAAGTTGGTAGTTTTTCAGCTGCAAAATTAAATGTCATATCCAAGTCATTAAAATGGACTTGAACATAATTATGACCTTTCTGTTTTTGCTTACAAAGGCAGAGGACAGAGCAGATGGAGTGGTGGTTGTTCAGTGATTCTTCATTTAAAATCTTGTTGAGATTTTAAAAATGTCCCTCGTGTCTGCTAAAGCTCCTCCTGGAACGTTTCTTACTGTGTGGGGAATTATTCACAAGATATTAAAAATCAGGACATTCGTTATGTTCAGTTTGTGAAAAAGACTCATTTTTCTGTTTCCCTGAATCTTTATATTTCACTAATAATCTCATCTTTTTCTCCCCCGTTCTGTAATTGACACCCTGATTATGTTAGAGTGACCAATGGTGCAAATCTCATAAACCTATATTTTATTGCCAGTAAAGTAGAACCGCATAGCAGATGCTGAGACGGAGACATTTTACCATTTCATTGAAAATACTGACGGGGCTCTATGCACGACTCCACGACTTCCTGACTTAAGCCAGCTCCTCTGTTCCCGGTCTTTCATTACTGGACAAACTGATTAATCTGGCCATTGTCGTCATGGTTACTGAGGTCAGGCACATCTGGATTAATCAGCTCATCCAGTAATGAAAGACATGAGGCTTAAGTTCAGGAAGTCGTGGAGCTGTGCATAGTCCATTTGATGGCAGCTGTAAACGCTGGAACAAGGGCAACGAACAGCCGGAAAAAGTCATGTGCACAACAGTGGGGGGGCATCAGACTTCTATTTACGTTAACTGGTAACGGGTCAGTGACATGACTGGGCAGCGCCTCTGAGAAGGACAGAGGTTAACCAGGACACTAAGGGCCAGTTCCAGCTCCTGTCTTCACCCTCAATCTTAGTCGCCCTCAAAACCAAGGGATAAGGGCTAGACTTAGAAATGGGCCCCCCCCCATAAATGCAGATACGTCTTTAAGCTGTGGGGGGCAGCATTACGCCAAAGCAGCGTTCAGTCTGTCAATTTAGAAGAAGAAGAAGAAAAGAAGCATTTATTTTCCTTAAATTCCATTTGTAGCTCGCCTTCTTTGCTGCTGCATTCTGGGTAATCCTTACTCACAAGGTGGCGTCGAAGAATCTCAGGATGGAGGATTTTCAGCCTCAAACTTAACGTTCTGGGAATCGGGAAGCACTTGCACTTTGCGGGAGCACATTTTTGAGACTGGGGGTTAGAACAGGAACTGGAATTCACCCGAAATTTCAGGAAAATGTTCCTGGACACAAAATGTTGAAGACTTTGAAGATCCCAACATCAGCAGCGTATAACAGGGTTACCCGATTCGGTCCTGCGGGGGCCACAGTCCAGCAGGTCTCCCTGCCCCAACACACCTGACTCAAACTCCATGGATCCATAGATCAGACATGGAAAACCTGCTGGAGTGAGCCCCCGTAGCACCGAAGTGAGTTACCCTAATATCAGCCAATCAGGGGGGGTTTCTGTGTGCACGGGACAGGGCTAAAGGTGAACGCCTGATGCTGGTGATATCAGGGAGCATTCACACCAGGGTAGTCTGGGGGACTCTGTTCAGTTGGGGGGGGGGGGGGGTTCTGAAAAATTTCCCACCTTCCTTTGGTTGAGTTTGCATTCAAACTGCACGAGTGAAGCGGCCCAAACGGGCTACACGACATCACATCGTTAAAACAACTGCTTGCTGGGGGGGGGGGTACTCCCTCATACAGCCACTGTTCAATGATGACACAGCGGGGGTCTGTTTAACGAAGCAGGTACGAATCGTACTATCGGTGGAAGCGGACCAAACAGCCGCAGTCTGACCCCGTCCTGGGGGTCTTCAGGCAGCAAAATGAACTCATATCTTCCATGAAATGGTGAAAAGCCTCAGTTCCAACATCTGATGCGTCGTGTTTGTTCTATTAGGAATAAGATATGAACTTACGAACAAATCTTTCTGTTCTGTTTTATGCGTCCGGACTTTTTTGGACTTGGGGTCAAGTTGGAATGCGATGCACTCGTTGGTGCTCTAACAAATCAGCATTGTACCTGCAAACCACCACAGGATTTTCAGACTTGTTATCTTTGTCTCCTTTTGTTGTTTGTTGACAACCACCACACCGCCCCCTACAGGCTGTTAACAGAGTTTATCAAAGTAGGGAACCTGCAGGCGCTGAGAACGTTTAGAGTGCTGAGAGCCCTGAAAACTATCTCAGTCATCCCAGGTAAGGCCTCACCAGCACCAGGGGGCCACAAGGCACAGCTCCAAAGATCTTCCTAAAAACGCTCGTAATCTCGTTGTGAACGTCCTCTTCTGTTCGTCCCGTGTCCGCCATGTCTTGCAACACCAGCCCCTCTTCCCATTCAGCCCACTCTGAGATCACAGGTGCAACCTGATAAGTAACGACCGAAGGGAAAGTCAGACACGTCTGAGCTGAGCACGTGAAAGTTAACTGAGAATCAAAGGTAAAAACGCTCCTGTTGGACATGCTTGATGCTTTTTAAGATCCATCAACAAACAGTAGCTCTAAGGATGGGCTAACCAGGTTAAGGTGGGGCACTGCAGGTAAAAACACTGTTTTTCATCACCTGGTCAGTTTTGAGATTTTCATTTTTTCCTCTTCCAACATGTTTTCTTTCAGACTCGTGTAAAAAACATAAAAAAATCAGCATTTAGGAGTTCATTTCCTGATTCTTTGTCTGATCCTCAAACTGCAGCTAAAGTTGGTGTTTTTAACGGAGCAGCACCGTGGTGCTCGTCTGAACCCGTCATGTCTGGTATGGAAACGGCTCTTTTTCCTGAACCATGTCATCTCAACCAAACTTGATATTTCCAGCTCATGAATCTGATTGGATCTGATGTCTGTAAATAGTTATAGAACAAAAATGTGGAGAATTTTATATCCAGAACTTTAAAGGCTGTTTTCTCTAAATAAGTTTTTTTTTTATTCCGGGTAAAAAATCTCCACTTCAGGAGCACTTACAGAAACCAAACTTTCAGTTTTGCTCCTGACTGGATTCTTAAAGTTTTTATTGAAGGATTCTTTGATATCTCATTCACAGCCTGATTTATAGAACATTTCATCCCAAAATATGCCAGAAAATGAGTATTTTCTGGTTGTTGACAGCATATTGTAAACTGTGAAATGATCTACAGAGATATCCAGAATCCCCTCTGGAAAAACTTTTGACTCAAATATGTGAACAAAACTCAAAAGAAACCCTGAACCTGGCTTGATCCTGTGTTTAAATTTTTTCCCAGAAATATATGCAAATTAGCCCATTTTTGGCTAATGACCTGATTTGCATATTTAAACACAAAATTTCAGAAAACTGGCAGTACAAGTAATGACAGCCCTGATGTGAGGACTAAAGCAGGAAAGTTTCATGGTGATAGCAGTGAGTAACATCTTTTACCGTTTGCCTGGAGCGTCCCACCTTAGATGTCTAAGATGACGTGAAAGTGGTATTTTCCTCCATGCAGTTCGTCTGACCTGCACAGCTTTGAGTGTCTGATTTTGCCTTTTTTGGCGGAGCTTCCGTCCGACCTGGCCTGTCTCTGCCTCTCTGTCTTTGGCTGGATCTCCGTCTTTCTGTCCCTCTGTGTTGGCTCGTTCAGTGTGGTCATACCCTTCTGTGTGTGTTTTTGTTCTTGTGCTTTTGTCTCCCGGCTTGTTGCAGATATGTCACTGAGTTTGTGGACCTGGGTAATGTGTCAGCCTTAAGGACGTTCAGGGTGCTGCGAGCGCTCAAAACCATCTCTGTCATCCCAGGTGAGAAAGCAGGGGAGGGCCCCGCCCCCCGCCCGGCCCCTGTCTGCTGGAAACACTGAGTGGCTGTGTTTGAAATCTCATCCTGCATCCTTCCCACTGAACATGATCCTGTCTGCTTATGAATCACCACGGCAGGAGAGAATACAGTGGTGGTATGCAGAAAGAAGCACGGGGTCTTCCTGATCATTGATTGGTTGTGAGGGGACAACAGAGGCTTAGCAAACTGAAATTTTATACAAAACTCGGCTCGGCTCTGACTTTAGCAATGATGTAGAAATGTCCTCAACATTTACAGTTCAACAGCATCCCACAGAATCAAACGCTCACTAATTCTCACTAACTACGCTTAAAGGAACAGTACACCCACAGAATGATGCTCCTTCATCTTCTCCTCATCCTCACGCTGAGCAAGATGCTGGAGCACTTTTTAATATCACAAATGAAGCTGAAGATCCGGGGGGGGGGGGGGTTTCATTATTCACCAACTTTCATATAATGGAGTTCACCAGCGTCTGAACCAAAAAGGTCCATAAAAGTCCACAAAAACTTGTCAATATTCCTCCATACTGCTCGTCCAATGTAATCCAAGTGTCCTGAGTGGGTAGCATCCAGAATTTACTGGAAACGACGTCATTTACTAGATTTTTATAGTCTAGACCAGTGGTTCTTAACCACGGGGCCGC
Organism: Atherinomorus stipes; assembly: GCA_023101725.1. Lineage (NCBI taxonomy): Eukaryota > Metazoa > Chordata > Actinopteri > Atheriniformes > Atherinidae > Atherinomorus > Atherinomorus stipes. The sequence continues at coordinate 49,496 of JALJCO010007930.1, read as the reverse complement.
AGCCCAAGCTTTGGCCTCCAGCGCCACCTAGAGGCCGCGAGGACCGTATATTTACACTGTTCTTCATCACTGGATGAGTTGCAATGTAGCCTCCCCCCATCTGGTGGCGCCAATCTGTCAGAGTTCAACAAACAAGCAGAAGAAGACACTCAGCTAGCCGCTAGCCTGTAGCTAACGTTGTAAAGAAGAATTAAAACTAAATAATGAAGATAAAAATGGTCCCAAACCGCCCCTAAAGAGGCAAAAACCCACTCCAGGTTATTAAATACGGATTAGTGAGTGGAGATAACAAAGCAAAGCTGAGAAGATGGATGGAGCACCAGCTAATGCTAATGCTAATGCTAATGCTAACAGAAGCCATGAAGCATCTGCAGCTTCATCTAGAAACAAACATCTAACACTCGTTGGAAAGAAAGAATTTATAATAAAAAAGAAAGAAAATCAGCTGTTGATGCAGAAAATGTCTGTTATGTTTGGAAGTTCTTTAAAAATTCTAAGAAAAGTTTAAATAAATAAATAGTTGAATGAAATTTTGTGCTTTAATTTCCTGTCTAAACCAATAAAATCCAGGTTTTTACAGATTATTTAAACTGAGCCTTTTTATTTCCAATGTGATCTATTACTGCAGCATTTTATCTCTTTTTAAATCAGTTTCCATCAGTTTTTTCTGTTGTTCCTCTTTTTGTAGTAAAATGTTGTAGATTTTGTGTTTATAGCCTAATTCTGATTTGTTCATGTAGGAGTCTGACTTTATTCCATGAATTATACGTGTGATATAAATGTGTTTGTGACCATCTCAGAATATATTTTATATGATGTTATTCATGTTTATCAGCCACATTTTACAGGTTCAGTCTGTTAAAGACAGCTGGATTTGCTTTAGTTATTAAAGAAATAAACCAGAAATGATCATTACACTGATACAGAGTTAGATATGAACCTGGACCAGTTTGGACTGGAAACTGGACCAGTTTGGACTGGAACCTGGACCCATCATGAAAAAGGCTGAGAACCCCTGGTCTAATCTACCGGTACTAGCAATAAAAGCATCAGTACTTCTGTGCTGGCAGCAGAGAGAAATGGATGGCCATTTAAGATGATGATTGTGCATATGCACAATCAATGAGTAATTTATTTTTATTATTTCTTTCACAACATAATATACCACGTAAGAAGCATTTTTCTTAGAGACTGGAATAAAAACAGGTACAGTGTCTTTAAATGGACTCAAATAACTTTGCAGCATAAACATGGATCCTGATTGTTGACTAAAATTACTGCTTGAATCTAGATTTAAATAAGTTATCCTCTGCAGGCATAATACATCAGTTCATTTCACTTTATTCATACAGCAGCAGTCCACGCAAACGGCAACTCAGAGCAGTTTACAGAGAAACAACGTCAACATACTGAACCGATGAAACCAACAGATACAGAAGATGAAGTCGTTCCAAAATTGATACGACGTAATTCCAGGCAAACATCAGGCATGTTCCTCATAATTCCAGCCAAACATCAGGCATGTTCCTCATAATTCCAGCCAAACATCAGACATGTTCCTGGTAATTCCAGCCAAACATCAGACATGTTCCTGGTTATTCCAGCCAAACATCAGGCATGTTCCTCATAATTCCAGCCAAACATCAGACATGTTCCTCATAATTCCAGCCAAACATCAGGCATGTTCCTCATAATTCCAGCCAAACATCAGACATGTTCCTGGTAATTCCAGCCAAACATCAGACATGTTCCTGGTTATTCCAGCCAAACATCAGGCATGTTCCTCATAATTCCAGCCAAACATCAGACATGTTCCTGGTAATTCCAGCCAAACATCAGACATGTTCCTGGTTATTCCAGCCAAACATCAGGCATGTTCCTCATAATTCCAGCCAAACATCAGGCATGTTCCTCATAATTCCAGCCAAACATCAGACATGTTCCTGGTAATTCCAGCCAAACATCAGACATGTTCCCCATAATTTCAGCCAAACATCAGACATGTTCCTCATAATTCCAGCCAAACATCAGACATGTTCCTGGTACTTCCAGCCAAACATCAGACATGTTCCTGGTAATTCCAGCCAAACATCAGACATGTTCCTCATAATTTCAGCCAAACATCAGACATGTTCCTCATAATTCCAGCCAAACATCAGACATGTTCCTGGTACTTCCAGCCAAACATCAGACATGTTCCTGGTAATTCCAGCCAAACATCAGACATGTTCCTGGTAATTCCAGCCAAACATCAGACATGTTCCTGGTAATTCCAGCCAAACATCAGGCATGTTCCTCATAATTCCAGCCAAACATCAGACATGTTCCTCATAATTCCAGCCAAACATCAGACATGTTCCTGGTAATTCCAGCCAAACATCAGACATGTTCCTGGTAATTCCAGCCAAACATCAGGCATGTTCCTCATAATTCCAGCCAAACATCAGACATGTTCCTCATAATTCCAGCCAAACATCAGACATGTTCCTGGTAATTCCAGCCAAACATCAGACATGTTCCTGGTTATTCCAGCCAAACATCAGACATGTTCCTGGTTATTCCAGCCAAACATCAGGCATGTTCCTGGTAATTCCAGCCAAACATCAGACATGTTCCTGGTAATTCCAGCCAAACATCAGACATGTTCCTCATAATTCCAGCCAAACATCAGACATGTTCCTCATAATTCCAGCCAAACATCAGACATGTTCCTGGTACTTCCAGCCAAACATCAGACATGTTCCTGGTACTTCCAGCCAAACATCAGACATGTTCCTGGTAATTCCAGCCAAACATCAGACATGTTCCTGGTAATTCCAGCCAAACATCAGACATGTTCCTCATAATTCCAGCCAAACATCAGACATGTTCCTCATAATTCCAGCCAAACATCAGACATGTTCCTGGTAATTCCAGCCAAACATCAGACATGTTCCTGGTAATTCCAGCCAAACATCAGGCATGTTCCTGGTTATTCCAGCCAAACATCAGGCATGTTCCTCATAATTCCAGCCAAACATCAGACATGTTCCTAATAATTCCAGCCAAACATCAGACATGTTCCTGGTAATTCCAGCCAAACATCAGACATGTTCCTGGTAATTCCAGCCAAACATCAGGCATGTTCCTGGTTATTCCAGCCAAACATCAGGCATGTTCCTCATAATTCCAGCCAAACATCAGGCATGTTCCTCATAATTCCAGCCAAACATCAGACATGTTCCTGGTAATTCCAGCCAAACATCAGACATGTTCCTGGTAATTCCAGCCAAACATCAGGCATGTTCCTGGTTATTCCAGCCAAACATCAGGCATGTTCCTCATAATTCCAGCCAAACATCAGACATGTTCCTGGTAATTCCAGCCAAACATCAGACATGTTCCTCATAATTCCAGCCAAACATCAGACATGTTCCTGGTAATTCCAGCCAAACATCAGACATGTTCCTGGTAATTCCAGCCAAACATCAGACATGTTCCTTGTAATTCCAGCCAAACATCAGGCATGTTCCTCATAATTCCAGCCAAACATCAGACATGTTCCTGGTACTTCCAGCCAAACATCAGACATGTTCCTGGTAATTCCAGCCAAACATCAGACATGTTCCTTGTAATTCCAGCCAAACATCAGACATGTTCCTGGTAATTCCAGCCAAACATCAGACATGTTCCTGGTAATTCCAGCCAAACATCAGACATGTTCCTGGTAATTCCAGCCAAACATCAGGCATGTTCCTGGTAATTCCAGCCAAACATCAGACATGTTCCTGGTAATTCCAGCCAAACATCAGACATGTTCCTGGTAATTCCAGCCAAACATCAGACATGTTCCTGGTAATTTCAGCCAAACATCAGACATGTTCCTGGTACTTCCAGCCAAACATCAGACATGTTCCTGGTAATTCCAGCCAAACATCAGACATGTTCCTGGTACTTCCAGCCAAACATCAGACATGTTCCTGGTAATTCCAGCCAAACATCAGACATGTTCCTGGTAATTTTAGCCAAACATCAGACATGTTCCTGGTAATTCCAGCCAAACATCAGACATGTTCCTTGTAATTCCAGCCAAACATCAGACATGTTCCTGGTAATTCCAGCCAAACATCAGATATGTTCCTGGTAATTCCAGCCAAACATCAGACATGTTCCTGGTAATTCCAGCCAAACATCAGACATGTTCCTGGTAATTTAAGCCAAACATCAGACATGTTCCTGGTTATTCCAGCCAAACATCAGACATGTTCCTGGTTATTCCAGCCAAACATCAGACATGTTCCTGGTAATTCCAAACATCAGACATGTTCCTGGTTATTCCAGCCAAACATCAGACATGTTCCTCATAATTTCAGCCAAACATCAGACATGTTCCTGGTAATTCCAGCCAAACATCAGACATGTTCCTGGTAATTCCAGCCAAACATCAGACATGTTCCTGGTAATTCCAGCCAAACATCAGACATGTTCCTGGTAATTTCAGCCAAACATCAGACATGTTCCTGGTAATTCCAGCCAAACATCAGGCATGTTCCTGGTAATTCCAGCCAAACATCAGGCATGTTCCTCATAATTCCAGCCAAACATCAGACATGTTCCTGGTAATTTCAGCCAAACATCAGACATGTTCCTGGTAATTCCAGCCAAACATCAGACATGTTCCTGGTAATTCCAGCCAAACATCAGACATGTTCCTGGTAATTCCAGCCAAACATCAGACATGTTCCTGGTAATTCCAGCCAAACATCAGACATGTTCCTGGTAATTCCAGCCAAACATCAGACATGTTCCCCGTAATTCCAGCCAAACATCAGACATGTTCCTGGTAATTCCAGCCAAACATCAGACATGTTCCTGGTAATTCCAAACATCAGACATGTTCCTGGTAATTCCAGCCAAACATCAGACATGTTCCTCGTAATTTCAGCCAAACATCAGACATGTTCCTTGTAATTCCAGCCAAACATCAGACATGTTCCTGGTAATTCCAGCCAAACATCAGACATGTTCCTGGTAATTCCAGCCAAACATCAGGCATGTTCCTGGTAATTCCAGCCAAACATCAGACATGTTCCTCGTAATTCCAGCCAAACATCAGACATGTTCCTGGTAATTTCAGCCAAACATCAGACATGTTCCTGGTTATTCCAGCCAAACATCAGACATGTTCCTTGTAATTCCAGCCAAACATCAGACATGTTCCTGGTAATTCCAGCCAAACATCAGACATGTTCCTGGTTATTCCAGCCAAACATCAGACATGTTCCTTGTAATTCCAGCCAAACATCAGACATGTTCCTGGTAATTCCAGCCAAACATCAGACATGTTCCTCGTAATTCCAGCCAAACATCAGACATGTTCCTGGTAATTTTAGCCAAACATCAGACATGTTCCTGGTTATTCCAGCCAAACATCAGACATGTTCCTGGTAATTTCAGCCAAACATCAGGCATGTTCCTGGTTATTCCAGCCAAACATCAGACATGTTCCTGGTAATTCCAAACATCAGACATGTTCCTGGTAATTCCAGCCAAACATCAGACATGTTCCTGGTTATTCCAGCCAAACATCAGACATGTTCCTCATAATTTCAGCCAAACATCAGACATGTTCCTGGTAATTCCAGCCAAACATCAGACATGTTCCTCATAATTTCAGCCAAACATCAGGCATGTTCCTGGTAATTCCAGCCAAACATCAGACATGTTCCTGGTTATTCCAGCCAAACATCAGACATGTTCCTGGTAATTTCAGCCAAACATCAGACATGTTCCTGGTTATTCCAGCCAAACATCAGACATGTTCCTGGTAATTCCAAACATCAGACATGTTCCTGGTTATTCCAGCCAAACATCAGACATGTTCCTCATAATTTCAGCCAAACATCAGACATGTTCCTGGTAATTCCAGCCAAACATCAGACATGTTCCTCATAATTTCAGCCAAACATCAGGCATGTTCTTGGTAATTCCAGCCAAACATCAGACATGTTCCTGGTAATTCCAGCCAAACATCAGACATGTTCCTGGTAATTTCAGCCAAACATCAGACATGTTCCTGGTAATTCCAGCCAAACATCAGGCATGTTCCTGGTAATTCCAGCCAAACATCAGGCATGTTCCTCATAATTCCAGCCAAACATCAGACATGTTCCTTGTAATTCCAGCCAAACATCAGACATGTTCCTAGTAATTCCAGCCAAACATCAGACATGTTCCTGGTAATTCCAGCCAAACATCAGACATGTTCCTGGTAATTTTAGCCAAACATCAGACATGTTCCTCATAATTCCAGCCAAACATCAGACATGTTCCTGGTAATTCCAGCCAAACATCAGACATGTTCCTCATAATTCCAGCCAAACATCAGACATGTTCCTGGTAATTCCAGCCAAACATCAGACATGTTCCTCATAATTCCAGCCAAACATCAGACATGTTCCTGGTAATTCCAGCCAAACATCAGACATGTTCCTCATAATTCCAGCCAAACATCAGACATGTTCCTGGTAATTCCAGCCAAACATCAGACATGTTCCTCATAATTCCAGCCAAACATCAGACATGTTCCTGGTAATTCCAGCCAAACATCAGACATGTTCCTCATAATTCCAGCCAAACATCAGACATGTTCCTGGTAATTCCAGCCAAACATCAGACATGTTCCTGGTAATTCCAGCCAAACATCAGACATGTTCCTGGTAATTCCAGCCAAACATCAGACATGTTCCTGGTAATTCCAGCCAAACATCAGACATGTTCCTGGTAATTCCAGCCAAACATCAGACATGTTCCTGGTACTTCCAGCCAAACATCAGACATGTTCCTCATAATTCCAGCCAAACATCAGACATGTTCCTCATAATTCCAGCCAAACATCAGACATGTTCCTGGTAATTCCAGCCAAACATCAGACATGTTCCTCATAATTCCAGCCAAACATCAGACATGTTCCTGGTAATTCCAGCCAAACATCAGACATGTTCGTCATAATTCCAGCCAAACATCAGACATGTTCCTGGTACTTCCAGCCAAACATCAGACATGTTCCTGGTAATTCCAGCCAAACATCAGACATGTTCCTGGTACTTCCAGCCCAACATCAGACATGTTCCTGGTAATTCCAGCCAAACGTCAGACATGTTCCTGGTAATTCCAGCCAAACATGTTCCTGGTAATTCCAGCCAAACATGTTCCTGGTAATTCCAGCCAAACATCAGACATGTTCCTGGTAATTCCAGCCAAACATCAGACATGTTCCTGGTAATTCCAGCCAAACATCAGACATGTTCTTGGTAATTCCAGCCAAACATCAGACATGTTCCTCGTAATTTCAGCCAAACATCAGACATGTTCCTGGTAATTCCAGCCAAACATGTTCCTGGTAATTCCAGCCAAACATCAGACATGTTCCTGGTAATTCCAGCCAAACATCAGACATGTTCCTGGTTATTCCAGCCAAACATCAGACATGTTCCTCATAATTCCAGCCAAACATCAGACATGTTCCTGGTAATTCCAGCCAAACATCAGACATGTTCCTGGTAATTCCAGCCAAACATCAGACATGTTCCTCATAATTCCAGCCAAACATCAGACATGTTCCTGGTACTTTCAGCCAAACATCAGACATGTTCCTCATAATTCCAGCCAAACATCAGACATGTTCCTGGTAATTCCAGCCAAACATCAGACATGTTCCTGGTAATTTCAGCCAAACATCAGACATGTTCCTCATAATTCCAGCCAAACATCAGGCATGTTTCTGGTAATTTCAGCCAAACATCAGACATGTTCTTGGTAATTCCAGCCAAACATCAGACATAGTCTTGGTAATTCCAGCCAAACATCAGACATGTTCTTGGTAATTCAGCCAAACATCAGACATGTTCCTCATAATTCCAGCCAAACATCAGACATGTTTCTCTTCAGTGGCTGGAACGACTCAAAAATGGAGATTATTCCTACAGATGTGCTGCCTCTGTGTGTCCCACTGCATGTTAGCATGAAACGCTAACAGCCAACAGTTCCTGTGATAGAAATGTGTTATAACACTGTTTACTACATGTTATAACTGTGGTACAGTCAGGCATCACCTCACAGACACGTCGCCATCTCTGCAGTCTGTGGAAAATCCACTCAGACAGAAAAAGTGCTTTCAAGTGATCAAGAGTCGATTTCTGTGATTGGGTCAAATTCGGCATCGCTGGCTTGTCTGCACCCTTTGTGTTCTGACTGTTTTTCTTCCTGCTGTTTTTACCGTGCGTTCATGTGTGTGTGTGCGTGTGTGTTGGTATCTGATTGTTAACTGAAGGGGGGATTATTGTCTATTGATGAACTTTTTCACTGTTAAACCCTGAAATCATGAGGATGAACTCAGGGTGTCTTTGATTAGGGATCGACCGATGCAAATTTTTAGAGCCGATACTGACATCAATATTTTCTCATCAGCCTGAGCTGATCCAGCCTGCCGATGTTCGGGGCCGATACTGCATTTGACTCCCAAATGAATATAATAAAAGACACAACAGTGTGTTTCAAAAGAAGAATAAAGCACTTCAAATAAATATAAGGAAGAAACAGTGCACTTGTAAAAAAGTATTAAATATAAACATTAAATTGGTAGTACCTATACATATATATATATATATATATATATATATATAACACTATATATATATACACACACACACAGTCTTCCTCAAAATTATTCATTCCCTCCAATTGAAGAAGGGTGAATGAAATAAATTGAAACTGACAAAGTAATAAATAAAAATTCTGTGAAAATGATGACTTTGATTTTGAATCGTGGTTTACCAGAAATATTAGAAATAAACACAATATAAAACAATGAAACGAGCACGATGGGGCTCCTGATCTGCTCTGTTTCATTTCTTTTGCTTTTTATTATTGTTTTTCTGACCACAATTCCAAAACATCTTATTTCACTAAAGTATAATTTAGTAAATTTTAATTTATCGTTAATTTAATCAGTGTCTTATTATTTGAATTACTGTTGTGAATTTAGCTATTTTTTTTAAGTGGGGGGGTATGAGGACGGCTAAATATGCTGAGTGGGAGTATCGGTCAACACACCCAATGTATCGGCTGATGCCGATATCAGCAAAAAATGCAAATATCGGCCTAAAATATTGGCCAGGCGATATATCGGTCTATCCTTATCGTTTCTTTCTTTCTTTCTTTTCAAGTTTTCGTGTTGGAAATGTTTTCCTCCGTGTGCATAAAGATGGCCGCCCTTCAGCTTTCCTCCGCTAGTCGTAGCTACGATCTCAAACTCTGTAAAAACAGTTTCATGCTTTTTGTCTGAGTTGAATTTGTGGATTTGGCGCATGGATGCTGTGGAAATGAGTCCAGCTGGCTGCCATCTTTATTGCACCTGCTCAGTGGAGGCTTAGATGCAGACTTTTCCCCGTGTTAATCATGGCTGCCCCCCCACGTCCCCGGTGGTCCCTCAGGCCTGAAAACCATCGTCGGCGCTCTGATCCAGTCGGTGAAGAAGCTCGCCGACGTGATGATCCTCACCGTCTTCTGCTTGAGCGTCTTCGCCCTCATCGGCCTGCAGCTGTTCATGGGAAACCTGCGGCAGAAATGTGTCCGGAGCACGGTGCACTGCATCAACGGCAGCCTGCCCGCCAACGCCACCTTCTACTGCAACAACAAGACCTGGACTTCCATCAAAGACTTTATAGAGGACGAAGGTGAGGCTTTTTTTCTCCTTTCAGTGTAAAAAGGGAAAGCTGCAGGGTGAAGGTCTGTGCACAAGAATGTCCAAACGTGGACGTCCGTAACAGGATGCAGAGACTCTGCTCTGAATCGGTGGTCCGACGCAGACGTGTGAGACGTCTGCAGCTTCAGTCTGCACCCATGGTTACACCGATTATTACATAGTTTGTCTCCTCGTCACACGTGTTTCCGAGGCGCCTTGAACGTACCATCACTATATTCTAAGTTTGGTTTTTAAAACATGGAGCCGGATGGTGCAGCTGCAGCAGTAAACAGCAAACATGGAGGGAGGGGCGGCAGGTGGGGAGGATTTCTGTGTCTGACACACAAATCAAAAGTTTGGTGATACTTGGAAGATGGAAAACCTGAAAAGAAATCCGTGGTTTGAAAACAATGTGGCGCTGCTATCCACGTTATTCCGATGTCCCATGAGCCCGTGCGTGAAAAATGCGAGCAACTTCCGGTTTGACCGGAACCGGCCTCTATTTACACGCTAGATGTTCACGCTGCTCCACGTTTTACCAGCTTTTTAGGTAAACTACACGGGAACATCAGCTGTCACAGCTCAGACAGGACGACGTCACATTCCCTCCCCCTCCTACTACAGAGGAGGAGGAGGAGGATGAAGATCTGGCCAAAAATAACAAACAGCAGCATTTAGCGTCTTAGCTCTGTAACGTATGACTGGGAAGCAATGAGCAATCGTAAAAGCTCCGAGGCTGATCAGTACCTACATAATAATAATAATAAAAGTAATAGTGAAAATAATAATAATGATAATAATAATAATAGTAATAATAGTAATAATAATAATAATCTGACAGACGCCTGATCAGAGCACCGCTGTACAAAGCGGATAAAACATGAAACTAAAGCACGAAGCAGAACACAGAATCAACGTTGGATTGATGAACATGGAATCGGGTGAAATCAGACGTCTGTGCAGGAGTCTGAGTCTGGATATAAGGGGGAGGGAAGGAGTCCACCGTGGAGATGGGGAGGGAGGGAAATCCAGAGATGGGAGCAGAGTGTTACAGAGGAATAAGGTTGGTCGTGTTTTGTTGAAAGAGGTGGTATACGATCTTATTTACGTAAAAGCAGATGATATTTTAGTCCGAACATGCGGCCTCTATGTGGCAGTCTGGATCCCTGCAGCCTCTCTCACTCAGACCGAGGTGCAGGTTCTACAAATCGCTGTTGGTGCCACAAATTCAACTTCCTCTGCTTATTACCACGAACCACACAACGTGTTCCCGAACCGTGCAGGTACATTTTTCTGGGGAAAGTTGTTCAGAAATGTTCTGAATACTCATGTTGAAATGTTCGACTAAACTGCTAGCTAAAGCTACATCTTACACTGTGAGTCAATGGTGAAGCGCTGTTTCCGGTATCACAGGAAGCCGATCGCATCATCGTTTCTACACGTGCTAGCTCAGGAATAAGGCGGATAAAAGACCTCAGTTGCATGACGAACATGGCGAGGTGGGCAGCATGGCATGGATGCTCCCCCCACTTCGTCCTCAGAGGATTCTATAGATAAATGTGAGGTGAACAGAAGCAACGCTGCATTTTTCTGACGCTTCCTGCCAGCATCTGTACCAGAGTGAACTGCATCAGTTTAACATGAGTTGTTGGTTTGATTAACAGAAAACAATAAAAACATCCTTCACAGGGAAACGGAGAAGTTAAAATAATTGTGGTGATGTTTAGAAACCAGATGGAGACTTCTAAATGATTTCTTTTGTGTTGAATCATTTTGAATCGCAGGATCAAATCGTATTGTATAATTCAAATCACTGGTGTATCGTATGGGCAGAAGGCTGCACTGTATCGTGAATGTATCGCATCGGCAGGAGGCTGCACCGTATCGTGAATGTATCGCATCGGCAGGAGGCTTCCCCGTATCATGAATGTATCGCATCGGCAGGAGGCTTCACCGTATCGTGATTGTATCGTATCGGCAGGAGGCTTCACCGTATCGTAAATGTATCGCATCGGCAGGAGGCTTCACCATATCGTGAATGTATCGTATCGGCAGGAGGCTGCACCGTATCGTGAATGTATCGTATCGGCAGGAGGCTTCACCGTATCGTGCATGTATCGTACCGGCAGGAGGCTTTACCGTATCGTGAATGTATCGTATCGGCAGGAGGCTTCACCGTATCGTGCATGTATCGTACCGGCAGGAGGCTTTACCGTACCGTGCATGTATCGTATCGGCAGGAGGCTTCACCGTATCGTAAATGCATCGTATCCGCAGGAGGCTTCATCGTATCGTGAATGTATCGTATCGGCATGAGGCTGCACCGTATCGTGAATGTATCGTATCGGCAGGAGGCTTCACCGTATCGTGAATGTATCGCATCGGCAGGAGGCTTCCCCGTATTGTGAGTGTATCGTATCGGCAGGAGGCTTCCCCGTATCGTGATTGTATAGCATCGGCAGGAGGCTTCACCATTTCGTGAATGTATCGTATCGGCAGGAAGCTGCACAGTATCGTGATTGTATCGCATCGGCATGAGGCTTCACCGTATCGTGAATGTATCGTATCGCCATGAGGCTGCACCGTATCGTGAATGTATCGTATCGGCAGGAGGCTGCACCGTATCGTGAATGTATCGTATCGGCAGGAGGCTGCACCGTATCGTGAATGTATCGTATCGGCAGGAGGCTGCACCATATCGTGAATGTATCGTATCGGCAGGAGGCTGCACCGTATCGTGAATGTATCGTATCGGCAGGAGGCTTCACCGTATCGTGAATGTATCGTATCGGCAGGAGGCTGCACCGTATCGTGAATGCATCGCATAGGCATGAGGCTGCACCGTATCGTGAATGTATCGTATCAGCAGGAGGCTGCACCGTATCGTGAATGCATCGCATAGGCATGAGGCTGCACCGTATCGTGAATGTATCGTATCGGCAGGAGGCTGCACCGTATCGTGAACGTATCGCTTCGGCAGGAGGCTGCACCGTATCGTGAATGCATCACATCGGCATGAGGCTGCACCATATCGTGAATGCATCGTATCGACATGAGGCTGCACCGAATCTTGAATGCATCGCATCGGCAGGAGGCTGCACCGTATCCTGAATGTATCGTATCGGCATGAGGCTGCACCGTATCGTGAATGCATCGCATCGGCATAAGGCTGCACCGTATCGTGAATGCATCGCATCGGCATAAGGCTGCACCGTATCGTGAATGTATCGTATCGGCAGGAGGCTGCACCGTATCGTGAATGTATCGTATCGGCAGGAGGCTGCACCGTATTGTGATTGTATCGTATCGGCAGGAGGCTGCACCGTATCTTGAATGTATCGTATCGGCAGGAGGCTTCACCGTTTCGTAAATGTATCGTATCGGCAGGAGGCTGCACCGTATCTTGAATGTATCGCATCGGCATGAGGCTTCACCATATCGTGAATGTATCGTATCGCCATGAGGCTGCACCGTATCGTGAATGTATCGTATCGGCATGAGGCTGCACCGTATCGTGAATGTATCGTATCGGCATGTGGCTGCACCGTATCGTGAATGCATTGTATTGGCATGAGGCTGCACCGTATCGCGAATGCATCGTATCGGCATGAGGCTGCACCGTATCGTGAATGCATCGTATCGGCATGAGGCTGCACCGTATCGTGAATGCATCGCATTGGCATGAGGCTGCACCGTATCGTATATGTATTGTATCAGCATGAGGCTGCACCGTATCGTGAATGCATCGAATCGGCATGAGGCTGCACCGTATCGTGAATGTATCGTATCGGCAGGAGGCTGCACCGTATTGTGATTGTATCGTATCGGCAGGAGGCTGCACCGTATCTTGAATGTATTGTATCGGCAGGAGGCTGCACCGTATCGTGAATGTATCGTATCGACAGGAGGCTGCACCGTATCGTGAATGTATCGTATCGGCAGGAGGCTGCACCGTATCGTGAATGTATCGTATCGGCATGAGGCTGCACCATATCGTGAATGCATCGTATCGGCATGAGGCTGCACCGAATCGTGAATGCATCGCATCGGCAGGAGGCTGCACCGTATCCTGAATGTATCGTATCGGCATGAGGCTGCACCGTATCGTGAATTCATTGCATCGGCATGAGGCTGCACCGTATCGTGAATGTATCGTATCGGCAGAAGGCTGCACTGTATCGTGAATGTATCGTATCGGCAGGAGGCTGCACCGTATTGTGATTGTATCGTATCGGCAGGAGGCTGCACCGTATCTTGAATGTATCGTATCGGCAGGAGGCTGCAGCGTATCGTGAATGTATCGTATCGGCAGGAGGCTGCACCGTATCGTGAATGTATCGTATCGGCAGGAGGCTGCACCGTATCGTGATTGTATCGTATCGGCAGGAGGCTGCACCGTATCGTGATTGTATCGTATCGGCAGGAGGCTGCACCGTATCGTGAATGTATCGTATCGGTAGGAGGCTGCACCGTATCGTGATTGTATCGTATCGGCAGGAGGCTGCACCGTATCGTGAATGTATCGTATCGGCAGGAGGCTGCACGGTATCGTGAATGTATCGTATCGGCAGGAGGCTGCACCGTATCGTGAATGTATCGTATCGTCAGGAGGCTGCACCGTATCGTGAATGTATCGTATCGGCATTAGGCTGCACCGTATCGTGAATGCATCGCATCGGCATGAGGCTGCACCGTATCGTGAATGTATCGTATCGGCAGGAGGCTGTACCGTATCGTGAATGTATCGTATCGGCAGGAGGCTGCACCGTATCGTGAATGTATCGTATCGGCAGGAGGCTGCACCGTATCGTGAATGTATCGTATCGGCAGGAGGCTGCACCGTATCGTGAATGTATCGTATCGGCAGGAGGCTGCACCGTTTCGTGAATGTATCGTATCGGCAGGAGGCTGCACCGTATCGTGAATGTATCGTATCGGCAGGAGGCTGTACTGTATCGTGATTGTATCGTATCGGCAGGAGGCTGCACCGTATCGTGAATGCATCGTATCGCTGGCAGCGTATCCAGATGTGTATGGAATCAGCCTCACATCCCTAATGGTCGCAGGTTTCGTGGTCCATCCTGGTGTGAACGCATCCTGACTGTAATCAGGACGGTTGGATTTGATCTTAACTGTGTTTGGCTCAGGTTTTAATGAAGACATCTGCATTTTTCCTCACTTACTCTCTGCAGCCATGTCAATGCTTCAGATGACAAATCCTGCAGAATCGTAGGAGCTCAGCTCGGTAATTTCCTACTTTTCTGGTTCAGATGTGCGTCATCTTTAATTCCCCGACTGCATCCATGCCTTCCACTCAGAATGGAAAGCTGCAACAGGACTGCCTTAAATGGGCATCTTCCAGATTTCTCCTCTATATTTGCCTTTTTTTTCGAGTTTCACGACTGTAACCTGTGAGTGTGATTCCTTTCATCGCAGCGTGAGGCTGCAGAGAAATGGAGACGATTCAGCAGGTGCTTTTATCCCGAGCACCGTCTGCGTGAGGACTTTGGTTGATGCTCTGAGTGAGTTTGCAGCGGCCTTTTAGTGCTCCTGCAACTGGTGAAAACAAAGATTAATCTATAAATCCATACTGGCAGTTGATAAACATGCTAATGGATCCAGAAGTTGTGCACACACACGATGCCATCCGTGTGCACAGCTGAGATATGCGTGGTTCATCTTGTAATGTGTGGGTTGGGTTCTGTTCTGTTGGCTCTGCTCTGAACCTCCAACACTTCAAGGTTTTACACAAAAATAAAAGTACCTGCGTCAGATATTGGTTGTTTTCTCAAAGCCATGACTTCTGATCGAAAACACAATCACTGTAAACTCTAACAAGTTACGTTTACTTGAAAATATTGAGGAAACCGATGACCTTGGAAACAGTAAGCAGACAAATTTAATTGTGGATAATATTGTAAAATTATTATATTTGAGTAAGCTGTACTTTTTTGAAGCTGTGACTACTTACAATATCTCAGTATAAATTAGTGTGAAAAAGTGTTTCCTCCTTCCTGATTTCTTTTTTTTTTCATGTTAGTCACACTTAAATGTTTCACATCATCAAACAAATTTAAATGTGAGACAAAGATAACACAAGTAAACACAAAATGCAGTTTGTAAATGAAGGTTTACAGGGGGGGGGGGGGGGGGGGTAACTGGTTGTTCCACCTTAGCAGCAACAACTGCATCAAGCGTTTGTGATAACTGGCAGTGAGTCTTCTACAGCGCTGTGGAGGAATTTTGTTCCACTCATCTTTGCAGAATTGTTGTAATTCAGCCACATTGGAGGCTTTTCCAGCATGAACCGCCTTTTTAAGGTCATGCCACAGCATCTCAATGGATTCAGGTGGGGCTTCTGGTCTGCCGCATGTCAATCACAAGGACACGCCCTTAATTATGTGTCATTTCAAGATTAAATAACATCTGAACAGATGAGTTATAAAAAATGTACCCCCCTCACAGTTGACATGCAGGTAAACTTAAACTATTAAACCTAAAATGATTTTTTGAACCAGACTGTAAACGTGTTTATTTTGCTGTGAAGTTGGTCTTTCCAACATGGGAGTCTGTGGGGATTTGCTCTGATTTGCAGCCCCTAGTGGATGAAGGGAGAACTATAAATAATGACGTCTTCAGGGTAGACTCATTGGTACCCGCCATTGCGGGTATTTGCCAAATACCCGCAATGGATCGGCGTGTATCAGATATAAATAGAATGCCATTATCGAACCCATAAATTTATAATTATTTTTAGGTCAAATATAATTTTTCTAGGAAATGTTGTACTTTCTTTCTTTACCCCCCAAACGACCTGTGGAGGTATTATTTTTTTTTAAATATAGCTTTTAATAAAAAAAAGTTCCCTATTCAACCTTTAAGTCTGGGATACATGGTGCGATTTTTTCAATCTCAAATTGTGCGAATCAGTCGCAGAGTTCAAAAGTTCACAGCTTGTAATGTTTGTCCTCATACTGCACGAACCGACGCTCGGATGCGATCTGACTACGACACTGTACGTCCTCAAAGACAGGTCGGGGTCTACAACAATCCCGACATGCAACGCAGGAAATACAGCGAGTAGTAGAAGAAGATGGAAACAGAGGAGAAGAAGACGACAACAACAGCAGCAGCAGCATCATCGTGCTATCACCAAAACCCGCGCTGCCTCTGTGATTTGCGTTCTTCTTTGTGAAGAATTCACCAAAAATAAAAGCGCGGACGTCGTGTGTGGACGAGGTATCGTCTGAGCAGACGTGGGCTGGACGGTCTGTCGGCTCTACAACCAGAACGTGTCTGGTTTACGTCCGTTTCTGTTTCACGCCTGTGAAACGTGAAAATCTCCGAGGAAAGAGTTCTCAGTCTGGTCGTGGCTCCGCTTCAACGTGAGATTCACTCACGAGCCACGACCAGAATATCACACAGGTTTGATTTTCCAGCGACTCACTTTCTGATCGGGAGCTGGTCGTGAGGTGTCGATCGCCCCTCGTGACCCGCTCGTATACGGCACCACACACGTTTTGGCCAAGAGTCCGACCAATCGCCAAACTTGTCACACGACTGGAAAATCGTCTGAAAAAGGGCCAAAAATGGCAGCGTGCATGCCGGGCTTCAGTCTCAGTAAGGTGTGGCCTCTTCACTTCAACATGCCACTGCAAGTCCGGGTTCAGAGCTACCGGGAAGCAGACAGATGCAAACGGCTGATGCCTTTTTGCTCTTTAAATTGGCTTAAACATTGAAAACATTCATAAAATGGGCAAAAAGTGAAATGTCTCAGTGAGTGGTATAGATGCCAGGAGGAAGTGCTGTAGAAGTCTGGTAATTGGCTCATTAGGACGTGTAGTTGAAATATGGTAAATAAGAAACCACAGCTTCATCTCTGATTTCTGTCCTGGGACACAAACTTCTCTCTATTTTGTGCACATGCACATGAAATAATTGCAGGCAAACAGTCACAAGACTTTGAAACTGTTGCAAAAGTAGATCATTTAAAGGGAGAAAAGTTTTTTCTTTTGTAAGCATTGGGGATATGCTGAGGAATTCCACTGTGAGCTGTCAGCAGTGACTCTCCCAGTCATCTGCAGTCCAGCTTCAGCTCAGAGCCCCGTGCCTGTGTCTTAGGCCTCTGTTTAAGACAAATGGCTCACATGAATACCTCACGAGTCATAGTAAAGGGAACACTCGTGAAAGTTGTTATGATGTGAAATTACCAGTATGTGTGTTTCTGGTGAAAAGTACAGATGGCATGTAGCACAAATAAAAACTGTTTCAGGATTGCCGAGAAAAGTAATGACCATAATAAACAACACATTCAGGATGAGTTTAAATGCGTGGGGTGATGCAGGGTGAGCTCCAAACTGCTATCAGACCAGAAGTGAACATTATCTCTGCAAAGATAAAGTGCAGCACGTTGAAATGAGAGGTTTTCACACAGACACGTAAGCTGAGGTTTCCAAAATTGGCCCAGTTAGGCACCATCTGGTCTCAAAGTCCCCCAACTGGGGCACCCCAGGTTTTCAAGGGTTAAGAAATACACAGTTAGGGTTTGGAAATCATCGTGGTTTTGCTTTAGGGATAACTTTAGTTTTTTCCAACCTGGACCTTATTTCTAGGAGTTTATACGTGCATTTACTCACTGGTAAAGTTTCTGCATCACTTTGAGTCCTTCAGAAGATGTTATGCTGAGTCGCCCTTCGGTGAACGTCCATATAACGGCAGGGACGGGACAGCCAAGATATAAGACATTATCTGCAGCAAAACTCCTTCATTTGATGACTCAACGCAACGTGTATGTACAGTAGGAGTCAAAGTGATACAGAAATTTTACCAGTGAGTAAATGCATGTAGAAACTCCTAGAAAAAAGGTCCAGGTTGAAAAAAAAAAGAAAGTTATCTTTCAAAAAGACACTTTTTGAGGAACATGGGGAGAACATGCTTGCACACCTCAGCAGAACTGGCTGAGTAGAAGGAGGATAGAAAGAGACGTTTCTGCCAAATGTTATGTTGTGAAACAAACTTGTGGCTTATTCAGCTAGTAAATAATTATTTAGCCTCCAAAACTCTTTTCTCAGTGTTGTATTTGTTGTTTCATAGAAGTAAACAGCTGTTCAGATGATGGTACTAAAGTAAAGAAATATTGGCATCAAAGACACTTTTCCACTTGAAGCGCATTGCAGCATTTAAAGGTCGTTTTCTCAGCTTTTTGGTCAAAAGCAGCATTTTTGATGCAACAAACCCATGTTCTACTGCACATTACTAAAGAACGGAAAAAGCTAGAAACAAATGGTTTTTCTGATAAAAGAAGAGAGTCTAAGCTTTCCTTTGGTACATTCAGTGTTTGTATTGGCATAGTACACAATATTCTGTGACTCCAAAAATCAGTGAAAATGCTTAAAGACCCTGTTAATATGGGGGCGGTGATTAGCTCAGTTGGTTAAGCAGCCGCCCCATGAACAGAGGCTACAGTTCCTCAACGCAGTCGGCCCCGGTTGGATTCCCGGTCCAGGTCCCTTTGCTGCATGTCACTCCCCACTCTCTCTGCCCCTTTCCTGTCGCTATACACTGTCGCATAAAGGCCACTAGTGCCCAAAAAATCCTTTAAAAAAAAACAAAAAAAACCTGGCAATATGGAGCTCTGCTCGGAAAACGTCTGGCAGTCTAGGAGTCAAGGAAAACAATAAGTATTAACAGCAGACAAGTTCAAACAAATTTTGCTTTTAATTAATCAAAAACGAGAAATGCAGCCTTCTTTTCTGGGACAAATGATAAAAAAAAATGAAAATTGAAAAGAAAATCGGTGAATGCAGCAGTTTCTCCTAAATCACTCATACGACCTATTTAAAAATGAATTTCCTCATATGAATGCTTCTTGCATGAGGCCAATAATCCAAATCCGCATCAGACTCTCTTAACCTCCATCTGAATATTGCTAAAATTAACCCTTTTCCCTCCTCCTTCCCCCCTCCACCCCTATCCACTTTTCTGTTTTAATGTTTATTGGTTTATCTTTTTGCTCTCTTGAAGATGTAAAAATGTTCTGTGATTTTCTATTTTTCTTTCATCTCCCCCACAACCTCCCGCTGACGGCGACTCTGATAATCCCTCCACCCCCGGGAGGAGAGGGGATGTCCCTTTGTTTTTTTTTTTTTTCGGCTATCCCCGTCCCCCCCTGGCCCATCATGTTCTCCTTCTTTTTGAAAGGGGGGGAATTGTGGTCTATCGAATTGAATAGGGTTTGGAAGGAGGTTAATAAAAAAGTTTGTTGGTAAAATTATCAATGAGTGACAATAACTCGATCGATCGGGCACACATCCATAATAGAAATACAACCTCCAAATCTTTCTCATGTGGTTGTTGGGGGGGGGGGCGCGCAGCCGCTCTACTGGAGGGGGGGGGGGGGGGGGGGGGGGCCCCCCTCCCCCTTTTTCCCCATATTTTTTTTTTAAATCTTTTTTTTTTTTTTTTTTTTTATTTTTTTTTTTTCCCCCTCCCCCTTCTCTCTTTTTTTTTTTTTTTTTTTTTTTTTAATATAAATCTTCTTTTGATAAGAAGATGTTTTTTTTAATAAAAATTATTTTCTTCTAAACCCCTCTTCCCCTTTAATCCCGCGACTTCTTTTCTCACCTTTTTCTCCCCCCCTTTTCTCTAATATTTGCTTTTTCCCTGAAACCATCCCCTCTTCTACTTCAAATTACTAAAGAATGGAAAAAATAAAAAAAAAATGGTTTTTTTCTGTTAAAAGAAGAGAGTCTATACTTTTCTTTTTTCCTTCCATTGTTTTTTTTGCCTTATTCCCCATTTTTCTTTGATCCCCCCAAAACCATCCAAAATCCCCAAAAGTCTGGCAGTATGGAGTACCCTGCTCTGACAACGGCTGGCAGTGAATGAGTTAAGGATGCATGATATCAGAATTTTGGCTGATATCTGATACAGATGCAGGCATGAAAAAGTTCCCCTTTCTGACGACCTCCACCCACTTATCTGATGATTCAATCACACAGAGAAACCTGTGTGCCCAGGGGAAACCATTTCAGAGCATAAATGAACGGCCGGAACAAGGACATTTCCACACGCCAAGTTTGGACACCGTGCGTGATGATGTGTTCATGGGACGAATCGTTCAGCCAGAAAAAGGAGGAACTTTCTCATGCCCACATCTGTATGTCCATATTTTACCACCGTAGCGTCGGTTAACATGGAGCGCCGCCGAAGCGCTGCCGGAGCGCTGCCGGAGCGCTGCCGGAGCGTTGCCGGAGCGCCGCCGGGGCGCCGCCGGAGCGTGTTCTTGCTGGAGAGCACAAAGTGTCACATGAGCGTCGCCGGAGTGTCGCCGGAGCGTCGCCGGAGCGCTGCCGGAGCGTTGCCGGAGCGTCGCCGGAGCACTGCCGGAGCGCTGCCGGAGCGCTGCCGGAGCGCTGCCAGAGTGTCGCTGGTGCTCTCCAGCACCACCGGAGGTGTTCTTGCTGGAGAGCACGAAGCGTTGCAGGAGCGTTGCAGAAGCGTCGCAGGAGCGTCGCCGGAGCGTGTTCTTGCTGGAGAGCACGAAGCGTTGCATGAGCATCGCCGGAGTGTCGCCGGAGAATCGCCGGGCACCGCCGGAGCGTTGCCGGAGAATCACCGGTGCGCCTCCGGAGCGTTGCCGTAGCGTGTTCTTGCTGGAGAGCACGGACACTCCAACTCTCGGCCGATGATGCAGCTGCAGCAGCACTGGGTTTGCAGGGTTGTGTGTCACGCTGCAGAGATCGTTGCTGCCTCCTAAACGAAGTGGACGCTGTCATGTTGGCACGGTGAACACAACTGACGTCAGTAATTTTCACAGACACACACATACACACTCTGTTAGAGAGAGTTCAGCCGGGCCGTTTAACAGCAGTACAGTACATACATGACACGAGTCACACACACACATGCAGAGGTCCTGCTACAGTAGGTCACACATCCATCATGTCAGCTGCATGAACCACAGAATATGAGATGAGTTATGTGGACGTTGTAGCACACATACACACACAGGTGAAGGTCGAGATCAGGGTAAAGGGAACACTTAGGCCCTGATTTACCAAAGGTTTGCTTGCACTAAAACGAGCGCTGTCTTCATTAAACATGCAATAATCCGCCGGAGCTGATTTACAAACAGAGCAAAAGGAGGTTTGTGCCTGTTAACGGGTAAAATAGTCCCGCCATCCATTTCGTGTGTCTACTGTAGATGAATATGTTATCTGGGCGTTTCTGCCAGAACGTGCAAAATATTGGGAGGAGACGATGCAAACAACCCAGCTTAACACACGCAATGTGATTTATGAACCGTCCCACAGCTGTTTACCGGTTTACTGAAGTCGTAGTAACAAGAACTATTCCAACAGGAGCGTACCAATTCATTATTAAATCCATCACAATGGAACACGTCCCCCATCCAGACTATTCTGAAATGTCCAAAAGCAATTATTTAAACTAATTTAATGACCCAGATACAGCTGCAAAGTGTGGCGGTAGAATCTGCAGCTGCCCCGCCCGTTAAGGGGACGGATCGTCCACTAAAGTGTCCGGGCGTACTTTAACAAAAGGTAAACAAGACGTTACGTGATACAAATGAGCGTGATGATGAAAGCTGGTAAGCAGCATTATAACAGCTTTGAATAATTCTGTTTTTACTTCTGTTCAGCGCTTTGTTATCGGTAGCTGCTGTGTTTAAAGCGCTATACAAATAAAGTTGACTTGACTTAACAGAGATGAGAAACCTCAGTTTTGTATCAGATGATCTGGGGCATAAATGTGTCTGTCGCAGACGATTGTGTCAAACATGGTTCCTATCAAGGTTCTCCCTCATGTGCCAACGCAGACTGATGGGGAAGGTAGTTCTGATAACTAAACTCCAGACGGGGAGTTCTAGGGACTGATCTAGAACCTCTCTGATCTAGAACCTCTCTGATCTAGAACCGCTCTGTCCGGATGCGCCCATTGTCCCTCTGACCCATCTCCCGAAGAACTCTGTCAGAAACCTTGGAGTTGTCTTTGATGAAAACCAGGTGCGAACCTCGGGGGAGCTGTAGCCCCCCTTAATGAAACATGAGCTCCCCTAGAAACACAATTTGTGAAATGTCGGGGGAGTTCTCGCCTATAATACAGAAATAAAAATGCTGATTTCTCTCAGACTCACCGTAGCTTATATGATTGTCGTGGTGTAACTTTCATGTCCACTGAAGCGGCGGCGCTGCGAGTTAAACTGCTCCTGATTAGATTAGGAAAGGGATGCCCAACAAGGTGTCCTAGACTTGGCGGAGGCACCCTCCTCCCTCTGTTTCATGTCAGACGGTCACACCTCCACGTCCTCTAGCCTATTTCTGATAGGACACCTTGAAGAGCATATTTTACCGCATATTTTACCGTCTCTTACGAAAGAAATAAATGAAGAGTTTCTTTGCAAAAGCCGTTTTTTTCTAAATGGTGTTTGTTTGTTTTTGCAAATTAACTCTTCAAATATTAAATCAATTCTTAATTTATTGATGTTTTTACCGTTAAAATCATACGTTTTTCCCAAGAAGCGTGTAAACAGACTATCCAGTGTTGCTGGTTGTGATACTGCAGCTGTGAACACAGCACCTGCAGCTCGGTCAGTCTGCAGCTGTTAATCAGGCCTGATCAGAGGAGGGAAGCCAGATGATTTTTGAACGTTACCTTACATGATACAAAGTTTTACTTCAGGGGACGCTGACTGAGCCCAATTAGCCTGCAGGCTGCTTTGACCGTGATGCGCCATCACAGACACGATGTGGTGCCTCACACCACAGCCGAGCCGAGCTCCGGAGGCTGCGGTTCGAACGGTCATTGCTTATTCCAGTATATTGTGTTTATATTGTGTATGGGTTGAGTTCTTATGTCGGGCTTACAGCAAACCATTTTCACCGTCGCAGACTTAGGACTGGAAGTCTTCAGTAAATCTGTGGAGTTTTACTGGAGTCGCAGCGCGCCCCCACGGCCTCCATCATCAAGTTTGAGATGATTTATAGCGATCTTTTCCAGGTCTAGGACTTGTGATAATGTCAAACATGTTTGACATTATCACAAGTCGTAGTGATGCAACACAATCAACAACCAACAGCTGGATGAGCAGTGACAGCAGCGGAAACAGGTCCGACCTCCAGAACCGTCCATACTCAGAGCACCAGTGTAGCCGGTAAAAAGATATTAGGTGCAGCAGCAAATACTGTGTTCCACCTCCACCAACATTCAGAAGTACGTATCTCTCTGGAAAACAACATTATTAACACAAAACGTCTCCATACGATGTGTGTTCCACCAGTAACAGTCACCAGCAGTTTACAGCAGGTCACATGTGACATGCTCTCAGATAATCACTAAAGTAGCCGAATAGAAAGAGCACACTTCCCCATCTAAAAAAATCCCAACAGTCATCGCTGCCCAGTAAGACCAACACAGTGAAATATAACACACATGCGCGCAGAGACATAGCTGATCCATTACGCATGATCAGCAGCTGTTCAGCCATCTGAACGCAGCTGTCGGGCTCAGCAGCAGTAAAAGACACAACCACATCTCTATTTACCTGTTTACATGTTTACCTGCAGCTCTCAGCTTAAAGGGAAGACGGCGGCTTGGCACATTTGCTGTTTCATCAGTACAGCATCTCCTGCTCGTCTTTGATGCTGTTCAGTCTCTCTGTGAGCTTCGTAGCTCTGCAGGTGCACCTGGAAACAGGTGTTCCACGTGGAACAGGCAGCGTTACCTGAACACACAGTAAACGCTCCGTGTGAACGGAAACTGATGTCCTCCGTCCACTTTCCATTTGATGAGTTGCAGTGCAGTCAGAGGCCTCCAAACCAGGTCCATAACGCTGCTCTGTGCACGTGATGCGTCCAGCTGGTGAGACGCGTCTGACGCAGCAGCAGCTTCATTATTCTGTAAGTCACTCTGAAAACGGGTGTTCAGACCGACCAGCTGTCTGTCAGGGACAGAGAACTCTGTCTCATCGCTGTTAGCAGCAGTTAGCGCTCCGCAATGCTAGCTGGGCGAGTCTGACCTACAGTCAGGTCAGGAGGTTGCAGGTGTGCATCTGCCGGTGCACTCGTGGTCATAGAAATACATTTACTTCAATGTAAAAGCGGTCACGTGACTCCCGGAGAATGCTACGCGAACCTGTGCTGTCATATCTGACTGCAGAACACAGCAGTAATCAGATTACTAAGAGTAAACAGTAAATAAACGAAAATGAGAAAATTGCTAACCAGCATGTCTGTGCTGCAGACATGCTGGTTATGAGTTTTCTCGGGTTTGAGGCAGCAGATTGTTTTGCATTTTCAGTGTTTTATCTGTTTTATCGTGTCTGTGCGATTTGATAAGGTGCTTTCAAATAAAATGGTTGATTATGATGATGATGATGATGGGAACAAATTGCATGATGGGAAAAATGCTGAAAGAATCTAATTGTAATCTTGTAAATAGTGGTCCTGCAAGATTGCGAGTGTTTGTAAAATCCCAGTCTGTGACTAAAAACTGTCTTCAGATGTGAGCTGGTGTGAGATGCTGATCTTCCAGGAGTCTTTTCCAGACGTTTAGAAAGTCCTCTGACGTGAGGCTGGCGTTGGTTATTATGCATCGGTATGCCTACAGTTTTAGTGGCCGGCAAAATATCAGTTGGCATCATTATTATTATTTCCAGTCCTGTCCTCCCTGCACTGGCTCCCAGTCTGCTACCACATCCAGTTTCAGTCGTTGATCTTTGCTCTCTGAGCTTTTGGATATTGACAAGGTCGTTATAAATAAACAAAACTGAAACTGAATGGAAAATGAAAATGTTTTCGTCCATAGATCATCATTTAATCCCGTTCTATGAAAGCATTTTCCCTCTGTAATCTCACTTTAACTGACTCGGTTGCTGCTCATTTCCAGCTCGCGGATGGAAATGAACGTCTCTGTCATTGTGCACACACCTGTGGTAATAAAGTAAATAATCACCAGGTTTTTATGAAATTTTCTGGGTGCAACACGTTGAAAAGATGCATCATTGATGCGAGCAGCACAGTTGGGTGCGGTTCCTGCTTTTATAAGTAAAGTTGAGCTATTGTATAAAAACCAAATAAAGGACATGCGGTAAATATTCATCCAGACACGCCTGCCACGCATCATTTCACATCTCTTTGTTCCTTTCACTCTTAAAAATGAAGCTATTATTGTGCAGCTACAGGAGAGAACAGCTGATGTTCCTCCCTCCTCCTGGTGTTTTGTGAAGCCAGTTTCTATTTAGCCAAGCAGCAGAAACATTACACTCACAGATAATCGTGCTTTAATTCAGTCAGGTTACATGAATCATCTTCCAGCAACAGATGAGATTCCTCTGGAAGAACTCAAACTGTTTTTCTTCAGAGGAATCTGCCCCAGATAAAGTAAAGTTTGAGTTTACAGTAAAGAGGTTTGTCTGGACATGCAGCCGTTGCTAATGTACCATCTATTTATTCATTTCCAGTTTACTTTCCCATCCATCACATCAAGCAAATGTCCCCTGCAGGCACTCGTATCGACCTCTAAAAGCTGCTGTGAAACCTGAGCCGAGGCTGCGGCCCTAAGCTCAGTCCGGTGGGCTGATCTGAAAACAGCGCTCAGCTGGGAGATCAATGGCATGTTCTCCATGCTGAATATTTCCCATCAGGCCGTGCTCTGTGTGGTCGTGGCTGGCTACAGCAGTCATCCAGCATTCACGTCCCTCTCCGTGACGTCACAGACCTGCAAAATATTCACACACCATGTAGGAAACGGATTTGTTCTTCAGGATCAGCCTGGCTGAATCTGGCTGAATGCAGACTAGATGTCAAGCATGATGGGAAATTTGTCTGTGTCTTAGAGATGGTATCAACACGGAGCTTTCTTTCTGTCTGCTGTGTTTGGTTTTGTGTATTTTGCACTGAAAAAAGAACCAAGTTAAACCAACTTAAAAATATTTCTTCAATTGGTCACATCTAATAAAATTAGGTTGAGTTAACTAAATAGAATTTAATTAAAAGAAAGTGTTATTTTTATATCAGCTCAGCTTATTTTTATTTAGTCAGTGCAAATTGAAAATTTCCATTTGGGTCAACTACATTAAACATGTTCCATTACTTTGATGCTGTGATTTTGAACTTTGTGGTGATTTTAATTTTGAACTTTTATACTTTGTGGCAGTAAGCTTTTGCTCTTAAGACGAGGCACAGCAGGTAAAACCCTGTTTTTTCATCACCTGGTCAATTCCCCCTCTTATGAGATTTTAGGTTTTTTTCAGACTCGTGTAAAAAAACGTCAAAAATCAACATTTAGGAGTTTATTTCCTGATTTTTTGTCTGATCCTCAAACTGCAGCTAAAGTTGGTGTTTTTAACAGAGCAGCACCGTGGTGCTCGTCTGAACCCGTCATGTCTGGTATCCATGGAAACGTCTCTTTTTCCTGAACCATGTCATCTCGACCAAACTTGATATTTCCAGATCATGAATCTGATTGGATCTGATGTCTGTAAATAGTTGTAGAACAAAAATGTGGAGAATTTTACAATCCAAAACTTCAAAGTTTTCTCTAAATGAGTTTTTTCTCTTATTCCGGGTAAAAAATCTCCACTTCAGGAGCACTTACAGAAACCAAACGTTCAAGTTCTGCTCCTGACTGGATTCTTAAAGTTTTTACAGAAGGATTCTTTGATATCTCATTCACAGCCTGATTTATAGAAGCTTTCATCCCAAAAATATGCCAGAAAATGAGTTTTTTCTGGTTGTTGACAGCATATTGTAAACTGTGAAATGGTCTATAGAGATATCCAGAATCCCCTCTGGAAAAACTTTTGACTTTGATATGCGAAAAAAAATTAAAAGAAACTTTGAACCTGGTTTAATCCTGTGTTTAGATCTTTTTTCCTAGAAATGTATGCAAATGAGCACATTTCTAGATATATAACACCTGATTTGCATACTCAGCCAAAACGACGTGCTGCAACATTTCTGTCCTTATGACACGGAGACCAGCTGGTACATGTCTGCTACATCTCCGAGGTAAAAGACCGCAACGTTTGTCTGGACACGGACAGTTACAGGACAAAGTCCGCACCATTTCCGCCCTCCAGAGCAGGTGTGGACGGGGTTTAAGTAGGTCGCTGTAGATGCCTAGGTTGCTGATGCAACCGGAAACTTGAGCTTTTTAGTTTCCCTGCTTGTTTTCACCTGGCCCAAATTAATGGCTCATTAACAGGCAAAACCTGCAAACGACATGTTGAGATTGAAAGAAATGATTCGTTGGGTCAACTCAATTAAATTGAGGGCAGTTTTTCCCATCCAATAAACATATGTAAGGTGAACTCAGATTTGATCCTTTCATGCAATATAACTGAGTTAGTCCAACACATTTTTATGCAATTGCTTGAAATGGAAATAATCTCATTTAAAGGCAGGTGGAGGATGTTTTCCAGGAGCAGTTTTTACTATATCGCTTAAGTCGTCTTCACTCCCCGATCACAGCCAGTTAATTAAATGTTCTGACACAAAAACTAAAAAAAAATAATCACCTGTGGAACGTACAGCACTGGAAAAACCCCTCCCAGTGAGATGAATTTCACTGGATGGGGGTTCGAACGGCCCGAGCTGATTGATTAAATGATTTTTATATCCATCAGACTGGACTGCTCTGTCGCGCACCAACCGTCCTCGTGCGCGCTCGTGACTCGCCGTGAGCGTCTCAGTGCAGACGAACCGAAACAACATGGCTGCTCGCTGCTCTGATCCACGCCGCTGTTTGCTCTTAAAGAGAAAAACCGGATGTGGATGAAGTCACGGAGGTGCTGGTGTTTGCAGTGAGGACGTTTTACGCCGCAGAAGAAGATGGAGGTGAGATCATGATCACTTTTAGAAACGTGGTTCCTCTGCTGTTTACTGGGAAGCTAACGAGCTAGCCACTCGGCTGTTCTCGGTTACATTCGCCGATAACTATGAGCGCACGTGTTCCTGTGTCCTGGAGGCGTGGTTTCAGGGGGTGTATATTTTTCCAAATGTAGGTTGTTGGAACCTTTTTTCCAAGATCCCCCACCCCGCCTTTAATGCATGTAAATTATTTATGTACTTCAACACAAAATCATGCAGATCAGTGGAGTTAAATTACAGCATTTTGTCTTTATTTGACTCAATTTCAACATACTTATTACAGATGGAGGTTAAAATTTTACGACCAAGTCACTGTTATTAAAAGTATCTGAATGATTTAAATTTGCCATTCGTCACGGTCTTGCAGATCTGTTCCTGTGCCGGGGAAAACACGCATGTGCTCAGAACGGAGGAGGCAGAAAGGAGACGGGGGGAGGCATGAAATTACAGACATTTCACTCACGGTGCAGAAAGGACAGACACTACTTCAATGCATGATGGGAAAATAAGTAAATAAGCCTATCAAACTCATTGAATTTGAGTTGAACATTTCCTATGGAATAATTTTACTTCATCCAGAAAAATAAATAAAGTAATATTTACTTGCTAAATTTGAGTAAAATAAATTAATGTGTCACTTTCAGAGGGGCTTGGATCAGTTTTTTGGGTGAATTGAGGGGGCTGACACAGGGAAACACCTAAAACTTGCAGGGCAGTGGCCCTCCAGGACTGCAGTGGAAGATCCGCGATGTGAACCGTTGGATGGCTTTGTTCCTCCGGCGGTTTACAGAAGAGTTTCAGGTCTGCGAAGTTCCTCCAGCAGCTCCACACAAACACAACTTTTGATGGATGAATGTGGCGTAACAGCATTCAGGTAACAGATTAGTCAGCGGCTGATGTTTTTCCATCATGGGGGAGCAGATAAACTCTCCCACTAATTCACTTTCACCAATAACTCTCCCGCTGACTCTTGTCATACTTGCAGATTTTCCTTGTGCAAATTTATCTCTTGGTGATGAAAGTGCACGAGGGGAGGATGGAGGTTTGACAGGGTGATTTGCTATTATCAAGTTTTACGTTAGAATAAATTAAATTAAGCTCATTCCTTGGATGTCATGTAGGGACAATTTTCCAGGTTTCTGCAGCTCAGTAAAATCCTCTCAGACGGGGGTCTGCACGAAGAAAAAATGAACCAAAACAACCTTTCTTAAATATTAGACTGCAGGATAAATGCATCTATTTGGACTTGGCATGGCATCCTCAATAATGAGCTTTTAGGAAACGCGTCTACTTTGTCTGAATGCTGCGGTGAATAAACTCGGGACAGTGGAAAGGCTTCCTGCTTCTCTGTCAGCTGGTGAATAAAAGCAGAGCAGAGCGAGGAAGCAGCCTTCCAGACGCACTCGGTCACAAAGGAAAGGCTGTGATCCTAAAAGGTTAAAGTGCCTGTGGTACATCTGCAGCCACACAATCACCACAGAACCTGTTTCAGTTGGTTAAAGACTGAACCTTTGGACATCTACAGCCAAGTAAAGGCGCTCAGAAAAAGCCCTTTGCTGTCTGTGATATGTTGAGTTGCTTTGTTTCTCTCTGACAGGCTTCTTCCTTTTTACCTTAAAGTAACTCTCTTCTTGGAAAAAACAGCTTCTTTGAGACGACTGTTAGATAAGTGCAATAAGAAAATTACTGCCATCTTCACATTTTTTTTCCTGCTTTGCAATCAGCCGTAATGACTCTTAGCTGGAGTTAAACACATGTGGTCCAAATTCTCTGCTGAATAAAAGATGAGCGTTGCAAATAGCTGTTTTCATAAGGTGACGAGATGAAAATGTCAGGCCATCACTTAGAGGAGCAGGAATCGCTCATCTGCTGAGGGCTGGATTTTAGATCGGCACTCGCTTCTTAAATCTGCTCCTAAAGAAACCAAATCTTCACATTTTAGACGCATTTAGTTGAAAACTTGACCGTCGTATTTAGCTGACCGCTGGCTGGAACGTATTCCTGGTTCATACGTGTCATAAAGCAGATGCAGTTGGTCATCTTTGGTCACGGTAATTACAGAAGCATATCTAACTGAAATGAGCCTTTCCATCACTGCAACAAAGTTCTCATCCATCCAAAAGGAAATGGACACGGCAGAAACTCATTTCTGGTCAAAATGCCTCATCACACTCAGAATAAGACATGAGAATGACATCACGGCCAACCTGCCTCTGACTGGCTGCTTTTACTCAGTCCTGGTGTGTATGAGGAAAAATGTCAAATGAAACCAGATTGAGTTCATCAGTCACATCTAAAAGCGCCGTTGCTGGTCTGAAGGTCTCCGTGGTGGGGGGGCTGGAGGAACCAGCTGTCCCAGGTAGCGCTGCTGAATCTGAACTCTGAGGGAAAGTTCATGATGGATTTTTATCTCCGTGGTAGCTGCTTCGTCTTTAACGCTCCTGAGTGTCTCTGACCTGTCAGTGCCATCCTCATCCTCAGGAATGAAGGCTGCATCTTCAGAGCAGCTTTCTTCCTGCACACGTGCATTAAAAGCTTTTGACTCTTTTACGTGGAGTGCGTTTGGGGCAGTCGAGTACCTGAAGTTCCCCGCGAGGCCGTTAACGTGTATTAATGTACTTGAGAATGCTTGTGGTCAGACTGAAGTGTTGAATAAATGCTCAGCAGAGCGTGCTTGCTGTAATGGTTTGGGCTTTATGGTCCTCCTGCTCAGACAGTCTCACCACAGCAAGGCCACGAGCGAGTCTGATGAGCTTATTGATCCTGCGGTGACGCAGCCAGACGGACTCGGCTCGCATCTTAGAGGCTTTCAGAGGCGTGTGATCACTTTCAGTTGTAGATTTAGCAGAAATGTGGGTTTATATGCTGACACGGTGACCGTTGGGGGGGGGGTCTGGCTGGTCAGCAGAGGATGTGACAGAGTAAATGATGCAAACTACCCGCTGAAAGTGAACTCGTTAACTGGAGATTTTTCTCCAGTTACGTTTCGTGACCCGCACATTCTGATCAAGTACAAACATAACCATCTGTTTGAACCATCAGCTTCCATCCACGCTGCTTCCCTGTGATTGGCCTCAGTGTTAAATAAGTCTTCGTTTAACCGTTGATCTGAAACTAACACGTTCCCTGTTTTTATTCTAGAGAACTTCTACAAGGTGGAGGGGGCCAAGGATGCCTTAATCTGTGGGAACAGCAGCGACGCAGGGTGAGTGGACATCTACTTTCCCGGCTTTATGATGAATCCTGAAGCTGGGAGCTTCTGGATTTCCCCGGACCCTGAAAGCGACCTCACTGTGGGGGTTTGCGCTGGTTCCATGTTGAAGTGTCTTGTTTTGCATGCGGGGAGCGTTACAGGACGTAACTCGCTCTCTTCTAGACATTTGTTGTGTTGGACTTCTGTGACAAAGACATGAAACAGGAATACAGAGCATGTACACTGTAGACAACAAACGCAGGACAGCAGACATTGCTGCAGTTTTACATATTCCTGATGTCCCCTAAATGCTGCATGCAGTACCACCCCTTGACAGACGAGGGCGCACACACCACTGAGAGGTGACTATGGGTACGTGAGGAAGATGAGCAGAAGGATGAATAGAAGTGGATGAATCACCAACACAGATCGGTTTGTGCGTTTATGAGAATCCTGAGTCCTGAAATATTCCGGATTTTAGCGTGATGTCATCGGCAAGCGCCGGCCCCCGAGCCGACCTGGTAACCCGAGCACATCTGGTACCGACACCAGCCCTGTGGGGGAGAAGGCCCACCCAGTTTGGCTGTGATATTGGATCCTATTCTCATCTCTCTTTCCTGGGCGACTGGATTATTTTTCTCCTGTTTTAGGTTTAGAAGACGACTTCCACCCAAGCTGAACGTTAACGCTACGTTACAGACATGAGCAGATGATCGCATCGTCACCAAACTAGTGATGTTTTTCACATTTGGAATAAAACTGTCTGTGGTACTTTAAAGTGATCTTAAAATAGCAATTCTTATATTTTATTTATATAGAAATACTCACATTTGTGCGTTTCTTTGGCTGCAGATTTCCTCACCGTTTTGCCCGTATTTCACATGGAATTGTGGGTAATATCATACCACGGGTTTCTAGTGCACCCCTGGAAATGTCAGTTTCAGGGACAGATAGCCCTTCCACTCCCCCCCCCCTCAGTCCGAACCAGAATTGGGACTCCACTACCCGTCACATGAACGCTCTAAACAAAGGGGAAGGCCTTTACACACCTACTCCGAATATTTCGTGCCAAAGATATCTTTTATCAAATTAAAGTCAACGGCAGCGTTCACATCAGGGACAAAATTCCGTCCTGTGATTTTACAAAGTTTTTTTTTTTTAACTGAGCTTGTTTTCTGAATATCCACATCGGATCCACCAATCAGAGAAGGTCTGACGTCACAGAGCCGGTCGCTGCTGCTGCATCATCACGGTTCAGGTGTTTCATGTTCGTGTCGCAGCATCTTTGGCAAACGAGGGGAAATCAGCGCTGAAGTAGCCGTGTTCCCTCCATCTGCAGCCGTTCCAGGTTATCAGCTCCCCTCCCCCTCCCCCCCCCCCCCCCCCCCCCCCCCCCCCCCTCCCCCCTCCCTCCCCCCTCTTTTATATTTTCTTCTTCTTCTTTTTTTTTCATCTCCCCCCCCCTTTTCTCCTCCTTTTTTTCTTTCTTTCTTTTTTTCCTCTCCCTGTAAATCCTGGGGGGGGGGGGGGGCCTTCCTTCCACCTTCTTTTCGGGTAGGGCCCCCCATTTGCGATAATCCCAGAGATTTTCTGTGATGTTATCGCCGTGTCGGCGATTGGTGATGTCATAATTCCCCCACAAATTACCTGCTGTAATTGACTAAACTCGGAGGTTTTTCTGATCATACTAACCCAATGCGAACAGACATCTCTGTGATTTGGAGAGAAATGACATCATTTGGTGGTATATTTGTTTCCTGGATGCATTTCATTTCCTTTTTGGCGAAGAACAGAGGCTGAAAGTTGGTTTTCCTTCCAGATTATCATGTTTAAGCTCATTTATAAAGCATTAACTTTGGCGTGATCGGGGGTAGTTTCACCAGTCACATACAGGCCCATATGAGAAATGTGTAAATGGCATTTTCCCGTGGAGAAAAACATTTCTGTTGGACGTGTGGACATGGTGCACGTTCTTGAAGCATTGGTAACTGCTGTCCCTGAGTTATTTCACACATTGTCTCTACATGATCGTGTGCGCCTGATGGAAGCAGCTGCATGAGCAGATGTTATGCCGCACGCAGTGCAGTGACATCATATCTGCTGCATGTGGGACGTTTTCATTCAAATCTCAGACTTCAGTTATCGCCGGGGGTCATTTATTTGCTACACGTGGTCCCTCGGTAAAACTGGTCCCGTCAGACCAGGGCTTTTGTCAGACCTCTGGCTCCGGTGTTTTGGTTTGGTAGCTGAAGGATTCTGATGCAGGACGCGTTTCCAGAAGCATGTCGTTTATTTTCTGCAGGAAAAAAGACAAAGTAGTATCTCTTATCTATCTATGTTTTTACTGATTTCTGATGCTCGAGCAACGCTGCATTCATACGGGGTTTGATTGCACTGAGGTTGGATGCCATCACAGGCAACTCGCAGCACGGCTGAGTTACTCAGGAAACATCAGACTTCTTCCATCAGTCATTTTACGTCGTTTTTTAAACTGTTGCTTTTATAAATAATGTTTTATTCTTTACGGCCATTTCCACATAATTACGTCTCAAATTACTCCCATTTTCAGCAAAGCGCTGCTCCCCCCGTAATTCAAAGTCTGAGGCTACTTCTTGGTATTTTACTGCTGTCCTCTGAATATATTTGTTCTTCCTGTGCTTTCTTCCATTTGTGGGAATTTTAGCTTTTCAGTGAAAATGGAGGAAGGAAAATTGTTTGAAGTATGTTTTTAGGTACGGCAGCTAAAACGCTCTTTGAGGCGGATCTATGCTGCTTATAATGAGCTCATGTGGAACAAAATTAAGCAATTTTCTGCCAACAACAGTTTCTGTTGCTTGTAAACAGAATTATTTATCTCATATTTATCTGCTTTTGTTGTCCGTTGATGAAATTCGATGTTTTCTTCTGTTTCTGACTGAATTTGTAGAAGCTGACTCTCATTCAGTGGGATTGATTCATATATTCAACGCTGTGTTCCCACATTTCTTCATTAGTTTGACTATATTGGCACACTTAGCTATGCCTGGTCTTTCTGAGGAGCTTTGCAGAGTTTGGGGGTCTGTTCTCAGATGCTGCTGAGCTGGGAAATGTGGGATCAGGATTTATTTATATATTTATTTAAACATGACCGCTCTAACAACTGAAAAGCAGGATATGCCAGCCTGCCTCCAAGGCTTCCTTTCTGCTGGTGTAGCCCTAATTTCATGGGATAACCCTTTAATAAGTCATTGCTTGTAGCTGCTTAAAGAAAAAAGGGACCTTTTCTCTCCAAAATGTTCTTAATGTGACGGAAAAACCTCCAGAACTGGTGTTTTTGTGAGGAGTTCTGGCTCGTTTGATTAATTAGGAAGCGTATTTGCTGACTTCCTCGGCTCTGGTTTAACTGTTTTCTTTCCGGGTTTTGGTCTCAGCTGTTTCCTTCGTTTCAGATGCAGTTTTATGAGCTGGCTGAATCTCGCTGCTGGTACCATAAACGGCAGAGTTAAGATGTCAGACAGGACTAGCGTCTGTGCCAGACTGGGGGTGCTGACAGTGACATCGCTACTGTATGACAACATGGCCTGTGTTTGTGAGGGTGTTAGCCTGCAGCTAACTGCAGCGATGCTAACCTGCCTGAGTAAGCACACGCATGCTTCCTCCTTCCCTGGATGAGTGGCTGCTGAGTCCACCTCTTCAGCTAACAATGCACCAAACATGCTGGACGTGCAGCGAACGCTCCACAGCTCCAAACATCGGATATTTTTGTTCCTCTGCACAAATATGAAGTTTTACGTTCGGGGACTGCTGGAGTCCAGGCTGCATATGTGCACTGTAAACACACATGTCACATGTAATCTTTTAGTTTTTCTCAGACTAAATCTGTGAAATCTGAGGCCGTAAACATTTCCATGTCTGTGCACATGACAGTTAATACTGTCAAAGCAGTCTGTGGGGATTGACTCCCTTTGGGAGCCAGCCCCTAGTGGTTGAGGGCGGAACTGCATTTTTTCACTTCATGAAGCAAATCTTTGCAGCTTGGCTCCAACACATCTGACCCAGATGAACTGCTCATGGCAGAACTTGACAGGATGTTGGCTTGAATCAGGTTGAATCAGGTCTGGATCGGCGTTTAGCTAACACCTGCAGAGCAGTGGGCTTTGAGGAGCAGAGTTTCAGAGTAAGAATGAACATGTGCTGTTTCCATCTTCTTTGTTTTAAAGGAGAAGTTTCTTTTTTTCAACCTGGACCATATTTCAGGAGTAAATACATGCATTTACTCACCGGTAAAGTTTCTGCATCACTTTGAGTCCTTTGGAAGATGTTACGTTGAGTTTGGTGTTCATCCTGTAAAATAGCAGAGACGGGGCAGCTTCTATATAAGACATTAACTGCAGCAAAACTCCTTCATCTCATCAGAGCTTTTTAAATTTTAGTTTAGTTTGTTAATTTCGTACGTATACGTTCGTACATATCATACGTAGAATGATGGAACTACGTAGAGTGATGGGACTACGTAGAATGATGGAACTACGTAGAATGATAGAACTACGTAGAATGATAGAATTACGTAGAATGATAGAACTACGTAGAATAATAGAACTATGTAGAATGATAGATCGACGTAGAATGATGAAACTACGTAGAATGATAGAACTACGTAACATGATGGAACTACATAGAATGATAGAATTACGTAGAATGATAGATCGACGTAGAATGATGGAACTACGTAGAATGATAGAACTACTTAGAATGATGGAACTACGTAGAATGGTAGAACGACGTAGAATGATGGAACTACGTAGAATGATGGAACTACGTAGAATGATAGAATTACGTAGAATGATGGACCTACGTAGAATGATGGAACTACTTAGAATATTAGAACTACGTAGAATGATAGAACTACATAGAATGATGGAACTACGTAGAATGATAGAACTACGTAGAATGATAGAACTACGGAGAATGATAGAATTACGTAGAATGATAGATCGACGTAGAATGATGAAACTTCGTAGAATGATAGAACTACGTAACATGATAGAACTACATAGAATGATAAAATTACGTAGAATGATAGATCGACGTAGAATGATGGAACTACGTAGAATGATAGAACTACATAAAATGATAGAACTACGTAGAATGATAGAACTACGTAGAATGATAGAATTACGTAGAATGATAGAACTACGTAGAATGATAGAATAACGTAGAATGATGGAACTACGTAGAATGATAGAATTACGTAAATTGATAGAACTACGTAGAATGATGGAACTATGTAGAATGACAGAACTATGTAGAATGATAGAATTACGGAGAATGATAGAACTACGTAGAATGATAGAACTACGTAGAATGATGATACTACGTAGAATGATGGAACTACGTAGAATGATGGAACTACGTAGAATGATAGAACTACATAGAATGATAGTAGAATGATCGAAATACGTAGAATGATAGAATTACGTAGAATGATAGAACTACGTAGAATAATAGAACTACGTAGAATAATAGAACTACGTAAAATAATAGAACTACGTAGAATGATAGAACTACGTAGAATAATAGAACTACGTAGAATGATAGAATTACGTAGAATGATGGAACAACATAGAATGATGGAACTACGTACAATGATAGAACTACGTAGAATGATGGAACTCACGTAGAATGATGGAACACGTAGAATGATGGAACTACGTAGAATGATAGAACTACATAGAATGATAGTAGAATGATCGAACTACGTAGAATGATAGAATTACGTAGAATGATAGAACTACGTAGAATAATAGAACTACGTAGAATAATAGAACTACAAAATAATAGAACTACGTAGAATGATAGAACTACGTAGAATAATAGAACTACGTAGAATGATAGAATTACGTAGAATGATGGAACAACGTAGAATGATAGAACTACGTAGAATGATAGAATTACGTAGAATGATAGATCGACGTGAAATGATGGAACTACGTAGAATGATAGAACTACGTAGAATGATAGAACTACGTAGAATGATGGAACTACGTAGAATGATAGACCTACGTAGAATGATGGAACTACGTAGAATGATGGAACTACGTAGAATGACAGAACTACGTAGAATGATAGAACTACGTAGAATGATAGAACTACGTAGAATGATGGAACTACGTAGAATGAGAGAACTACGTAGAATGATAGAACTACGTAGAATGATAGAACTACGTAGAATGATGGAACTACGTAGAATGATAGAACTACGTAGAATGATAGAACTATGTAGAATGATAGAACTACGTAGAATAATAAGCTGCTGTCTGATTCAACTGTTTCTGACCAGAGAGACAAAGCTTACAGACCATAAACAGAAACTTTGATTCTCACTCTGACACATCAGAGCACATCAGATCAGATTAGACCCCCAAAACCCCAGAAAAGGGTCACGTGATGTCATGGTACCTTTGAAATGATAAACAATTCACTATAATTAAAAAGTGCAAGGGGGAGGTGAGAAACCCAGATGGGCTTATTTTAAAACCTCACCCACAGAAAGAACAATCAAATACAAATTTGTTACAAAGAGATAAGGGAAAAAGATGGTTAAGTATTTATAAAATGAGATATATGAACAACGACAAACGTAACATATGAGTGTGTAACGTGACATGAATACATAATAAATAAGACATACGAATGTTACATTATTTGATTGACAGGTATCTTTTGAGAGCTTTTTAAAATGATGTTAAATAAATGCTTTTTTCAGATAATCCGGTAACTGATTCCAGAGACGTGGACCTAAAGTAGGCAGTGTGGACATAAGAAGAACTTCTTCTGATAAATATGGACTTGATTGTTGGACATAAATTTATTATGAAAACTGAGAGGTAAAAAGTTCATTTTATGCTGGAACACAAATATGCAAATCTGATACACATGGATGTCATAAACATTCAAGATATCAAGTTTTCAGAATAAGGGGTCTGAGCTTGCAGGTGGTTCAGAAAATGTGATTATTCTGAGGAATAACCAGATGTTTGAGGTTTGTTCTGTCAGTGCTCGCCCAAATGTAGAATGGAGGAACGAATGAGGACTATTGTCCTGTGAGTCCAGAGTTTCTCTTATTGACCTATGGCTAAACCACGCCCCCAAACACGATGAGCCAATCACAGTGCGCACAGCTATACAACACACTCGGACGTTCTCTGCTTGAACGTCCACTGAAATGCATTGAAGGTTGTCCGTTTTTGTTCGTTTTTATGTGTTTTTTTTAGTTTAAAATGGTCAAACCGTGTGCATGGGGTACATGCAACTCCGACACTACGTATCCTGAGAGGCTGGATGACGGGGTGTATTTTTTGCCTTTTACCAAGTCACATCAAGCCAAAGTTATGCAGCAGACCACAACATCAACTGAACGTGGATAAAATTACAGTAACAAGGATGTCTACATCTGTTCTAAGGTAAGACATCGTATTTGAGGCAGCATGTTGTCACTTTGCTTGAAAGAAATATGAAGTTACCTTCCCTAACGTTAGTTTAAGTTGGCTAACGGTAGCTAAACGTGCTAGTTTTTGTACTTCGGTAATGGTACATTAGAGGTCGGCTACAGCTGTCGTGTAGTAACGTGGATAGCGACGCACCTCTGGCTTCCAAGCTGCAGCCAGACTCTACTCAGCTCCCATGGCTGTTTGATCAGTTTTTGGCACAACACCGGCCGCCGTGCAGGAGTTTGAACAAGAAACTGAAGGAGCGAACACGAGTCGCATTCCAGAGATTCACAGGCTTGATTTCGACTCGCAGTTTAAGACTTGTGAATAATGTTTTTACGTTTTTTTTGTTTGTTTTTATGTTATTTAATTTATCTTGTCATGATCTCTGTCTGATCTCGCGTCTGCCGACCGTGATGACAGCTGTCATCTCCCGAGACGTCACATAGCGCCTGTCACCGGATGCTGTTTGTCCGAGTGAGTGGAGGGGGCGTGGCTTAGCCACAGGTCAGTTGTGTTTTGTTGTCTGGGTAGCAGCTGATCGTCTCAGCTGTACTACGGAAGCGCATCATGAACGCGCGGCCCTGGAGAGTGTGTAGAACCCTGATAACTAATGGAAAGCTAAATCTGGACTCAGGACTCGTTCGTCTAGTTAAAGACTTGGTGAAAATCAGAGTTTAGCTGCAGATGATGTCTGATATAGAGGCTGCACCATCTCCACCATTATTACTGATGTACACCAAAAGGAGACTCAAGTTTGATCTTCCAAAGGAGTCAGCGATACCAAAACTTTACTGGTGAGTAAATGCACGTATAAACTCCTAGAAATAAGGTCCAGGTTGAAAAAAAAGAAGGTTATCCTTTTACAACCAAATTATTTCAATGTAGCGAGGAAAACAACATGATCTAAAGGTGTGTGTCACTGAGAAGGTCAGATTTGCTGCTTTGGTTTTTATGACTAACTTCTACATACATCTGGTTTGAGAACGAACAGGAGAAAGGATGACACTGAACCCGCTTTAATGTCTACAAATGTCGATTTAGTCTTTCTGTTTTCATCAGTCTGTTTTTCTGCCATTTAAATGTCAGATTTAGCTCAGGAACAAAAATGGGTTTTGATATTCAAGTTGCTTTTTGTGATTTGATATGAATGGAAGTGCTCGTGTTCCTGTTATATCGTCTCACTTGGATCACAAGACCCTGAATCAAACTGGATGGCAAAATCTGTCATATGGTCAAACATCTAATCAAGAAAATTTTGCTTGTTCTGTGGGCACAATTTTCAACTTATTACAAGCAAAAAAGTCTTGGCCCCTCTTAAAATAAGTAAAACCAGAATTTTGCTTGTAATGAGACTGTCCATAGAAGCAGAAGAAGCAGCAAAATTTTCTTGATAAGATTTTTTTTAAATAATAAGATGCATCTCCTTAAAACAAGTTCTTATATCTCACTGAAATGTTTCTCTTGAGGTGTTTTTGTCTTATTTTGAGTGTGATGAGATATTTTAACTAGAAATGAGAAAAATCTACTTGGTAAGTTTGAGTTTTTGCAGTGTGGCGCATTAAACCGACATCACGGATGTTTCCAGAAGAGTTGGCAATGCCGTCTACAGCAGCAATAATCTCCCTTTCCTGGATTATTTTCTCTTCTTTGGGCCAAAAAACGTAAAACAGAGGAAAAGAAGACGCCTTTGACTCAAGCTTAACGTTCATGCAGGGATGGGCAACTCCGGTCCTGGAGGGCTGGCATCCCACAGGTATGGGGACTTTCCCTGTGGTAACACATCCAGCTCTGCACAATCATTCATTGGTTGGAGTCAGGTGTGCTGCAGCCGGGAAACTTCTAATGCCTCCAGGATGCCAGAGTTACCCCTCCCTGCGTTAATGTTACCATACAGACTTGAGCAGATGCACGTAACGTTACGAAACTAGGGAGTCTTTCACATTTGTAATAAAACTGTGGTACGTTAAAGCGAGCTTAAAATAGCGATTTTCATGTTTTATTTA
Organism: Atherinomorus stipes; assembly: GCA_023101725.1. NCBI lineage: Eukaryota > Metazoa > Chordata > Actinopteri > Atheriniformes > Atherinidae > Atherinomorus > Atherinomorus stipes. The sequence goes on along the minus strand of JALJCO010007930.1, from coordinate 8,214 downwards.
CGTAAAACTGCTCACATTTGTGCGTTTCTTTGGCTGCTGATTTCCTCGCCATTTTGCCCGTATTTCACATGGAATTGTGGGTAATATCATACCACGGGTTTTCTAGTGCACCCCTGGAAAATCTCCATTTGGAGGGCCAGATAGCCCCCATCTGAACCAGAATCAGGACACCCCTACCCCTTCACATGAACGGTTAGAGCCCGGGGGGGGGGGGGGGGGCGGAAACCCCTCAGAATTACTGCTTACTTCAGGTCTTTGCTGAATCTACACGGTTTGCACATTGTTTGTGAACGCTGCCCGACAGAGAAGGCTATCACAGCTCAGCAGGCGAACGTCCTACAGCAGGACTCCACCCGCCTGCATGGGTGGAGTCAGACAGGAAAATGAGGAGCTAATGTGTGGAGGATGTTTGATTCCCCATCTGAAGTTAAGTGCTTCATCCCAAAGAGTTAAGTTGTACTCGTGTCCATTTGGTTGAAGTTTGAGGTCTCCAGGCAGCTTTGGTTGCATAATGTATGAAATGCTTTTCTCCATTGTCTGAGCGTTTCTGGAAACTTCGTCACCTCATCACAGTTGGGATGAGTCCTCTGCCCGGTGTCCTGCTGCTGACGGGCCTCTTTCCGCTCGGTCTCAGGACCAGTTTGCGGTGTCCCAGCACCGTTGTTTCCATGGAACTGCTGACTTGGGACTGCTTCATTCAGGTCACCCCAGTTGCCTTTTCCACCCCCCGTCTGTACTTCTTCACCCCCCGTCCTGGTGATCGTTGCTCTGCCTGAACTGGGTCTGGGTCTCCCAGCATGCCGGTGTTGAGCAGAAATGTGGTCCGATGGTTTCCAGGTCGTCCGGGGTTGCAGCTGCTCAGTTTCAGCGCGTCTCTGCTCATTTGCTGCTCCAGCTGATGTCCGTGGTGCGTCATCACATTTCTGACATCCTTATGGTCTCAGTGGTTTCATGTGATTTTCACAAAAACGCAGCACAGCTTTGGGTGACAGATGCCCCCAAACAGCTGCTTTCTACACCAGTCAGTCATGTTATGAGCACTGGCAGGTGGAGGTACAGTAAAAGCACTGATTACTCGACCATCATTGGCAGCATCACCTGGTCGTGGGGGGGCTGCACATCCTGTGCCTGAAGAAGGCACATCAGACTTTTCCACCAGTCTGATGTTCTGGTCTGAGCCTCGGCATCTCCACGGCTGCTGATCTGGTGGAACACTCCTGATCTACAAATGTGAGGATTCACCAAAAGTAGTGGATCGAGAAAGGTCCACCACTGCACTGACATGGTGGCCCCCCAGGCTCACTGACCCAGTCAGCCTGGGTCAGTTCTGGTCTGTCTGGAGATGTACTGCAGCTGAAACTGCTGGAAATGTCTTCAGCGAGCGGTTGATCTTATGTCGATCGCTACCAGTCAGCATGGCTGCGTGAATAATCCCAATTTGATTGCATGTGTGAGCTGAAACTCCTGTGACGTGGCTTTGTAGTAAGTTCTATTATACTTAATACATGTATTGTACATGTATATTACATGTATTGTATGACTAATTATATGTATAATACTATGTAATTGTATAATACTTCCATCCAGGCTAACCTGCACTAGCTTAAAATCGGCTTTGCTGGATGATGTGTTCATGAACTCTTTCTGAAAGCCCTGGTGTGAACATTTCAGTGTTTATTTGTAATCAGTCTGCTCTGCTGAACGACCCTGAAGCAGAAGCAAACGGGCTGCATCAGTTTGGATCGCAGAGATGCGTCCTGTCGCTGTCGGGGGGGGGTGTTTTCCCCCAGAAACATGTCTAAATGCACAGCAGAGCGCCATTTTTCTTTTCTTTTTTCCCAAAATTGCCTGGCAGCCTTCCAACTGCCGATATACGATTTGATTAGTGATTGTCCCAGCCCTCGTCAGGATCCTCCCGCTCACCAACTCACACAGGAAAGTCTGTTTTGACGATCGCATCATGATCTGACACCAGGTTCTAGCTCGTGGGAATAAAGCCGCCATGCGCGGTGTTTAACGGCTCACAATGACAACACGTTGCTTTGTTTAATGTTTCTGTGGGATCAGATTAAACGATGGACGGAAACCTGATGATCCAGGTCAGTGTGAACAGCTATGATGTGCTTCAGCGAGGCCGTGGAGTATTTACCGTTAGATTAGATTTATCAGCCTGGTCGTCTTCTTTACGTCTTCATTCCTCTGGCTCACGATCAGGGCCAACCCCTTAAATCAAAGACAAATTCATTAAACGCAGCTGGACACATGTCAGTGATTTGCATTGAGAAAAGCCCATGGTGCTCAGGTCCAGCTACAGGGCCTTTAATCACAGCTTAATACTTCACACAGTGTCGGTGAATGTTCATCGTTAAACCGTTTTATGTCCAGAGGATAAAAGAAGTGACCTACAAAATCTGGGTTTGCTTCGTGCCGTCACCTTGGCTGCGTAACAATATTCAGCTGACATGCTTGCAACATGCCAAGCTAACAACGCAGAGCGACAGGCTGCCTGGTGGGTGATGCTAATCAGCGGCTGACGCTGCGCGTTCTGGTCACAGCGGCTCGGTGGTTCGTAGCGTGACCCGTGAGGTCGCTGCGGGGGGGTGGTGACTGAAATGAAGCGATGCAGCTGCAGGGCGGCAGCCTGACGTAGCTGTTAGCCTCCTCATCCTGCAGAGCTCTGCTCCAGTGTGGCAAGAACGCTCTTTGACAATGATTCCTCACCTTTTAGAGATCAGCAAATACGCCCAGTGAAAGTTATTTTAGCACAAACATAGAAATGAAAATGAAGAGAAGAAAACTGAGGGATTTTAGAAAATTCTCTGATGTCTTTAAAGGCAAAATACTCCCGTTGGTTCCCAATTTCTGTTTTTCATCCTCAAACAAAAGGGCGGGGTGCCTTTGAAACCTTTTTATGAAACAGAAAGACATTTTAAGGGGGGGGGGGGGGCAGGTAAAAAGCCCATTTCTTTAAATTACCTGGTTAATTTTGAGATTTTTATTTTTTTCCGTCTTCAACATGTTTTCTTTCAGACTCATGTAAAAAAACATTAAAAAAAATCAGCATTTAGGAATTTATTTCCTGATTCTTTGTCTGATGAACCAAATCTCCCCAAACTGCAGCTAAAGTTGGTGTTTTTAACGGAGCAGCACCGTGGTGCTTGTCTGAACCCGTCATGTCTGGTATCCATGGAAACGTCTCTTTTTCCTGAACCATGTCATCTCAACTAAACTTGATATTTCCAGCTCATGAATCTGATTGGATCTGATGTCTGTAAATAGTTAAAGAACAAAAATGTTCATGCAGTTCATGCCAGACATGGTGACCTGGTGATGAGCGGAGAACAGAACATGGTGGTGAAAAGATGGCTGAAAACTAGAGTCACTGGGTGCAGGCAGTCGTCCTTTTACAGGAGGGTCCTATCTGAGTCAATGAGCCAGACGTGTAAGCAGCAGTGTAATGCTAACAAACAGTGCGTTAATAATGATGTTTACATACACATTGTCCTGTTATAAGTAAGCTCCTGTTACAGATCAGGTTTGATGGATCTGCATCCGAATTCCATGTGATCCTGACTGAAGCTCAGATTATGAGACAAACCGTTTTTAGATTGAAGTGATCACAGCGAATTCAGATGATGTTTAGTGCAAGAGATCAAACATTTGGCCAGGTTTACAAGAGAGAGGAGGAAGATTTATCACTTTATGATGACAGAACTGCTCTCTTTCTCTGGTCTCCACTTTGTTCATGGCTGGTAGTTTCGTGCTGAACCTGGTTTCAGTTGCTGGTCCTCACAGCTGCTGGCCGGTTCCTTCCTTCCATGGGCTCCTCCCTATTCTGTTTGGTAAATAAGTCTTTTAAAAGATGAAGTGGAGGTATAGGGAGGTGGAGGGGAGTTATATGGAGGTGGAGCAGAGGTATAGGGAGGTGGAGGGGAGTTATATGGAGGTGGAGCAGAGGTATAGGGAGGTGGAGGAGAGTTATATGGAGGTGGAGCAGAGGTATAGGTAGGTGGAGGGGAGTTATATGGAGGTGGAGCAGAGGTATAGGGAGGTGGAGGGGAGTTATATGGAGGTGGAGCAGAGGTATAGGGAGGTGGAGGGGAGTTATATGGAGGTGGAGCAGAGGTATAGGGAGGTGGAGGGGAGTTATATGGAGGTGGAGCAGAGGTATAGGGAGGTGGAGGGGAGTTATATGGAGGTGGAGCAGAGGTATAGGGAGGTGGAGGGGAGTTATATGGAGGTGGAGCAGAGGTATAGGGAGGTGGAGGGGAGAGTTATATGGAGGTGGAGCAGAGGTATAGGGAGGTGGAGGGGAGTTATATGGAGGTGGAGCAGAGGTATAGGGAGGTGGAGGAGAGTTATATGGAGGTGGAGCAGAGGTATAGGGAGGTGAAGGGGAGTTATATGGAGGTGGAGCAGAGGTATAGGGAGGTGTAGGGGAGTTATATTGAGGTGGGGAGGTGGAGGGGGGGGAGTTGTATGGAGGTGGAGCAGAGGTAAAGGGGGGGAGGGAGGTGGAGGGGGAGTTATATGGAGGTGGAGCAGAGGTAGAGGGAGGTGGAGGGGAGTTATATGGAGGTGGAGGGGAGGTGTATGGAGGTGGAGCGGAGGTAGAGGGAGGTGGAGCAGGAGGTATAGGGAGGTGGAGGGGAGTTATATGGAGGTGGAGCAGAGGTATAGGGAGGTGGAGGGGAGTTATATGGAGGTGGAGCAGAGGTATAGGGAGGTGGAGGGGAGTTATATGGAGGTGGAGCAGAGGGGAGTTGTATGGAGGTGGAGCTGAGGTAGAGGGAGGTGGAGGGGAGTTATATTGAGGTGGAGCAGAGGTAGAGGGAGGTGGAGGGGAGTTATATGGAGGTGGAGCAGAGGTAGAGGGAGGTGGAGGGGGAGTTATATGGAGGTGGAGCAGAGGTATAGGGAGGTGGAGGGGAGTTATATGGAGGTGGAGCAGAGGTAGAGGGAGGTGGAGGGGAGTTATATGGAGGTGGAGCAGAGGTATAGGGAGGTGGAGGGGAGTTATATGGAGGTGGAGCAGAGGTATAGGGAGGTGGAGGGGAGTTATATGGAGGTGGAGCAGAGGTAGAGGGAGGTGGAGGGGAGTTATATGGAGGTGGAGCAGAGGTAGAGGGAGGTGGAGGGGAGTTATATGGAGGTGGAGCAGAGGTAGAGGGAGGTGGAGGGGAGTTATATGGAGGTGGAGCAGAGGTATAGGGAGGTGGAGGGGAGTTATATGGAGGTGGAGCAGAGGTAGAGGGAGATGGAGGGGAGTTATATGGAGGTGGAGCAGAGGTATAGGGAGGTGGAGGGGAGTTATATGGAGGTGGAGCAGAGGTAGAGGGAGGTGGAGGGGAGTTATATGGAGGTGGAGCAGAGGTATAGGGAGGTGGAGGGGAGTTATATGGAGGTGGAGCAGAGGTAGACGGAGGTTGAGGGGAGTTATATGGAAGTGGAGCAGAGGTAGAGGGAGGTGGAGGGGAGTTATATGGAGGTGGAGGGAATTTTTGTATGGAGGTGGAGCAGAGGTATAGGGAGGTGGAGCAGAGGTATAGGGAGGTGGAGGGGAGTTATATGGAGATGGAGCAGAGGTAGAGGGAGGTGGAGCAGAGGTATAGGGAGGTGGAGGGGAGTTATATGGAGGTGGAGCAGAGGTAGAGGGAGGTGGAGCAGAGGTGTAGGGAGGTGGAGGGGAGTTATATTGGAGGTGGAGCAGAGGTATAGGGAGGTGGAGGGGAGTTATGGAGGTGGAGCAGAGGTAGAGGGAGGTGGAGGGGAGTTATATGGAGGTGGAGCAGAGGGGTAGAGGGAGGTGGAGGGGAGTTATATGGAGGTGGAGCAGATGTATAGGGAGGTGGAGCAGAGGTAGAGGGAGGTGGAGGGGAGTTATATGGAGGAGGAGCAGAGGTAGAGGGAGGTGGAGCAGAGGTGTAGGGAGGTGGAGGGGAGTTATATTGAGGTGGAGCAGAGGTATAGGGAGGTGGAGGGACATTCTTTGGTTGGGTCGACATGGAGAGCTCAGTAGCAAACAATTTAGCTTTTTCTTTAATGAAAGAAAATTCTGACTTTATGCTCTGAACCTGGTCAGACCACCGTGTATGTGCGTCACGTGAGGTCTGCACACACACACACACGTCTGGTTTTCTATCCCCGTGGGGTACATCCATGCATTCCCTAGCCCCTTACCCTAAACCTAACACCCATAACTGATTGCCTAAACCTAACCCTTGTCCTAATCCTAACCTAAAACTAATTGTAACTTAATCTCTAAAATCCAATCTTGACCCTCAAAACGGGGTTCGTACTCATGGGGGGGAAATGTCCCCATGACGGCAAGATGTCCCCACAGTGATGGTAAAAATCCAGAACATGGTCTCCACAATGTTGCAAAAACGTGCACACACACACACACACACACACACACCGAGAGGCTGTTTTCTTATTAGATGATTTGATTTTCCCCATAATGTGACCAGAAAACACGGAGCAAGTGCAGAAGGTGGAGGTGGGACTTTAATCATCATTGACCCAGCTTCTTCTCAGAAAGACTCTGCTGTCATCAGTGCAGTTAGCAAGAAATATGGCTTGACCCGCATCTGAGGAAATAGCTGCCGAGGGGGTTGATTTTCCTGGAATACACTGCGTCACATCGCTGATATTCATCATTCCATTAGCTTAGCTTGTTGTAACTCATGTCAATGCACTCAACTGCGTGTGTTTGTGCGCTGCATTAAATGAGGTTAGCATTCGTCTGCGCTTGCATTTCCAACATGTGGGTCTTTGTCTGCTTCGGTTTGCACGTTTTAAAGTAGCGCTGCACTCTGAAAGTGTGTGTACGTTCTTGTCAGATGATGCTCTCAGCATCCCTGATCAGCAGCTCTGATATGACTGAAACATTATGTTAAAAGCTACGCTGATCGATGGCTCGACTCAAGTATTGATGACATTTTTCAGAATGGAGGTTGATTTTGTCTGAGTCTGTGTGCGTGTGTGTGTGTGTGTGTGTGCGCGCGTGTTAGGCTGCCTCCATCTGTTTGTGTGCATGTGTGTTCATTCTGGGTGTTTTCTTTGAGTTATGAGCTCTCCAGGAGGCTGTGAATGTGACACCTGTCCAATGACACAAAAGAAGCTTTCACTACCTAAACGCTGGTCCACTGGGAGATAACCCAGAGTGTGTGTGTGTGTGTGTGTGTGTGTGTGTGTGTGTGTGTTTGATAACGGGCAGGTTTAAAGCACTTTTACATCTTGCCTCAGAAAAATAAAAGGGAAGTTATGTGAACTTTGATTTAGATTCCTGTTACATTTGATGTGAGGTGATACTTTGTGGACCAGAAAAACAAAACTTTAAGACAATGGAATGTGAATAAAACCCAGATGCAGACACATATTACTCATATTTATCTATTTTTCTGAGAGATGTGGGGTTCAGTGGCCTTTATTGAACAGCAGATTGACAGATATGAGGAAAGAGACAAGGAAGTGACATTTGATGGGCTGGATGACGAGCTGAAGCTTCCATACATCAAGCACATGTGGAACCAACATTCCTAAAACTCCAGAAACTCAATTCCCACACGTCTACAGACAATTTTTAAAAGAAGATTAGATACTACACGACGGCAAACGTCACCCTGGAACTACTTTTTTCAGACATGTTACTACACGGTGGTAAACATCACCCTGGAACTACTTTTTACAAATGTGTTACTACACGATGGTAAACATCACCCTGGAACTACTTTTTACAGACGTGTTACTACACGATGGTAAACGTCACCCTGGAACTACTTTTTACAGACGTGTTACTACACGATGGTAAACATCACCCTGGAACTACTTTTTACAGACGTGTTACTTCACAATGGTAAACGTCACCCTGGAACTACTTTTTACAGACGTGTTACTACACGATGGTAAACGTCACCCTGGAACTACTTTTTACAGACGTGTTACTACACGATGGTAAACATCACCCTGGAACTACTTTTTCAGACGTGTTACTACACGATGATTAACATCACCCTGGAACAGGCGTGCTACTACACGATGGTAAACGTCACCCTGGAACTGCTTTTTACAGACGTGTTACTACGTGATGGTAAACGTCACCCTGGACCTACTTTTTACAGAAATGTTACTACACGATGGTAAACATCACCCTGGAACTACTTTTTACAGACGTGTTACTGCACGACGGCAAACGTCACCCTGGAACTACTT